>VJWM01000219.1:0-310563 GCA_010909165.1 Anthoceros angustus
ATCGCAACACTCTAAACCCGATCCTCGCATTAAGGCCATTTCATATAAACTCAGTAGCACCGTAATGTAAATATGTAACACACATTGTAACAGAACATGCAAGTTCTAGTGTAAGAGGGGCAATTATGTCCCTCACGGCAGATAACTCGTTGAGATCCCACGCGCTCGTGGGCCGGTTGAGACGCCCGATTGATGGTGAGGTGGAGGGCGCAAGACGCCTTAGGGGTGGTCGAGAGCTTGCTCCCAACTGGGGTGAAGGGTGATGGAGCAATTTTACGACAACGGAGGAGGAAACCAAGGGATTGGCGCGCGGTCTAGGAGCTTGCTCAGAACGCCAGACGCCTGAGGTTCTTCTCTCCTTCACCTTGATCCCGAAGCCTGTGTTCCAAATCGAGAGTGTTTGAATGGATGGTTGAAGTTCGCGCTAACTGAGGGAGAGAGAGAGAGGAGAGAAGAGATCTGACGGAGAGATCAGTCAACAGTAGGTGTGCGATCGTGGCGGAAAGAGAAGGAGAGCGAAGCGGGACGCTTGCGGAGAGTTGTGTGTGGTTTCAGAAACTCGAACCTGGGCTTGCAAGCGAAAGTGCACAAGGGAAACAACGCCTCCGTGGCGCTGGCAGAGCGCGGTCGTGCGCAGATCCGGAATGCGCTCTCCTGCTCCATCGTCCATTCCACTCTTGGTCCTTCCTCAACAAGCTCGCTAGTGGGCAGCCCGCTGTAAATTTGGGACAAAACGCAGAATACCTAACCATCTCTGTGAACCCAGAGTTCCTTTTAGCTTAAGGCGCTCTAAGGGTGGCTATGACCTTACCTTGTCCGGATCGACCTCGATGCCTCCGCTGAAACCGATGCCCCACGTAATCCTCCTCGACATGCCAAAGTAGCACTTTCTCCGATGCAGCATAATTGCGGGTTCGGACACCGCCCAGACACTTCGGAGGTGCGACAAATGGTCCTCGACAGCCCCAAATACGCAGAAGTCGTCCAAGAAAACTTCCATAAAGTCCCTAAGGAAGTCCTTGAAGATCTTGACAATGGTTCGCATGAAAGAGCCAGCGCCCTATTGCTTTAAATGCGCTGCGCTTGTAGGCATATGTCCCCATTGCTAAAAGCAAGGGCGCCAATCGCCTCCCTAAGGTGTAGTAAGGTTATACCTGCAGTACCCATCTAAGAATGAATACACCATCCGCCGCCACTCGCATCTAGGATATTATCGATGAAGGCAACGGAAAGTGATCCCTTCTTGGTGACTTTATTCAATCTCACCCGCTGTACATTCGGATTTTGCCCGCCGCCTCTTAGGTACTACTATGATTGGAGCCACCCATCTAAGATGACTATAGGATAGATCACATCCTACGGTTGTGCAAGATTCGACCAAGCCTCACGGCCGCTTATGCATAAGGATCGATATGAATCGTATTCGTACTTTGGGCATACCGAATGCTGAAAAGGTGACAACGCAGGACCTCAGACCTATATACGGACACTCACCGCTATGCCAATAGAGTTCGGCACCCACCCTCGTAGTACAGAAACAAGTCGAATGCGTGTGGAGGAAAGCCAATTGAGAGGTTGGTTGATTCAGACATACACAAGACGAGAACAAGCACTACAAGTTATGCGGATGTTCAAGAGAAGGAAGGAATGGCATGATAAGCGATCAAGCGCCAAGAGTATGTTGTTCCGGGACCGCTCTATTGATATAACCGATACATGCATTTTCCGTAAGTTACATTTAAGGTGGATGGGACCCTACAAAGTTTTGGAGGTTTTTCGACAACGGATCTATCCAGCAGTAGCTTGAATGGATCGCCCGCCAACTAGAGTCAACGGTTGGCGAGTTAAAAGTTACAATAAGTTGGCGAGGACGCCAACAAATGAGAAGGGAGTATGTGAAGACCACATATACACTAACCCCTCAAGTGCCTGGATGAACGATTTTTTTTGTTTTGGGAGTGTTTGTATAGCAAAGTGCTTTGAGAATCGCCTGGTAAGGTCTTTTATACGAGAATGGTCCTTGGCCCTTGGGATAATAATTTTTTTTTGAACCTTAGGTTTTTCGAATTTTGATAGGTAGGTGAGATAGAGTCCTTGGGTTTTGGTGATTTTAGAAATAAGAAAGTGTCTATATATGTTAGGTGCCTACACCGCCACAGCAGCGGGGAGGTAGCCGCCCACCACGGTGGTCAAGAACGGGACGCATGCACTGGGGAGTTTACAACCCTAGTGGCGAGCGGCCGCCGACAATGGAGCGCAATCGAGACGACACACCAAAGACCGCGAGGTCGCGAATTCGGGCGTCGGGCGAGCCGCAGCAAGCGGGCGCGCGATGCAACCGCGCTGGGCGAGCTCGCTCATTGCAGCAGTTGGACGACGCCACGTGCACGGCGGGCGGAGGAAGAGAACCGTGGCCGGCAAGTAGCGGGAGGAAAAGAGACGCTGAGGCAAGAGCGCCAAAAGGCAAGTGGAGGAGACGCGAGGGTGGTGTTCCTTTTCTCGACCAGGTGAGGGTGGGTTCTTTCCTCAAGAAACAAGGAGAAAGAGAGATGGCGCCCGAGGCCAAATTTCACTCATGCAAAGGCCCAACATGGACCATCGGAAGGTGAGAGCGGCACCGTGCGTGGAGCTGGGTCCGGAATTTATGGAGATGAAATGGTGTTACGACACCAAAGATTGGTGCAAGAGTGCGCCGCAATTGAGAACCAAGTTGCAAGAGGGAGACGCGAGGAAGAGGCCGAAACTGGATTTGGGACTCTTTCGAAAGCAGAAGGGGCGAGAAGCATGAGGATGGAAGCTTGGTAACCCCTGAAAGAAGACCCCGAGAGCGCAGCCGCGCCATGAAGCCCGGAGAAGTGAGAGTAATGAATGGGTGACTCGCCAACTCGTGTCTCACTGTGGGATTAGCCAAGTGGATTTTGTGTTTCGCAATCGAAGTTGGATCATATGGCGCACTACTCGGTCTTTCTTCATGAGGTGGTTAAAGGTACACAAATCGATTGGGGCGGATGATCTTTGAAAGAGCCTGTGAGGAGAGGGCGAATTCCTCTTCCCTCGACCCTCCTTGATTTCACCTTTTCTAATTCATGTGTTCACATTCCGTGTCTAACGGAGTTGAAGTCGTGGTTCCGCCTTCATAGCCGGAAACCGTGAACCCAAGGTAGAGGAGGAGGAGGTAAGGAAGATTCCGGAAGGATTTAGCTTGGGAATGCGCCTCCTAGAAGATTCGGATGGTGGGGAGGTTTCCAAGGGCAAGAAGCGAGGGCGCGACGGCCGAACGGGTCGGCGAAGAAGGGAAGGATGGCCGTAGCAGAAGAAGAACCCACAGCCACACCTAGGGTCACCAGTCGAAATCCAGCAGGAACGCGAGTGAAGGAGGAGAAAATAAAAGGGAACGACAAGTTGTGCCCCTCAGTGGGGAGGAGTCGCCGCTAGGAGAGATTGGAGCGGATGAGGAAGTTGTGGCAAACCAACCCCTAGAAGAAGAGGGGTTAGTTTCGATAGCCAAGTCCGCGAGAGCTCCGAACATTTTGGCGACATTTCACCGACCCGTCCTAGGTGGAGGCAGTGACACCGCCAAGGCGAGAATTGTTGTGGAAGGGGGCACGGGCAGCCCACCTGAATGGCCCTCGCCGCCATGGCTCGACGCAGCGGATCTCCTCGACTGCAGCCATGGCTCTCACCGGCCGAGTGCAGTGGCCAACAGAAAAGTTGCTCAAGGAGAAGTTGGAGAGCCCGAAGGCGAGAACAAGGTGGCGAGGAGCGCAGACGGAATGCGAGGCGGCCCTATGCAAGGCATGTGAGCTAAAGGCCATGTCCACCCAACAGAGGCCTTAGTGAATCAGTCAAGGGGCGATGCCACAATCGAGGAGCTTCAAGATGAGGTCTCGCGAGCCTGTGAACAAATGGAAACAATGGCGCCCGAGAAATTCAAGAAGTCGGAGAGATATAAGCGAGAGAGAGATGAAGCTAGGGCCGAGTCAAGAGAGAGGTCCAAACCAAGAAGGGCAGAGCCACAAAGAACAGCAGAGCAAGCCACCACCGTGGAAACTACCACCACGGTGGCTAAACCGCCAC
This sequence comes from Anthoceros angustus, assembly GCA_010909165.1. NCBI lineage: Eukaryota > Viridiplantae > Streptophyta > Anthocerotopsida > Anthocerotales > Anthocerotaceae > Anthoceros > Anthoceros angustus. The sequence continues at coordinate 4,078 of VJWM01000219.1, forward strand.
CGCGGAAGGAGGAACCGAGGTGGGGAAGTCACCGATGAGCGCCGCAGTGGGGATACGATCCCTGATTCCAAGGCACTGCTGATTGTCCATGGGAGGAGAGGGTAAGAACCTCCGTAGTCAAGAGCGACAGTGCTACGGGCCTGAGGATGCTCATGTCCCCGGCTTCGCCGCATGGTGAGCGGGTGCTCACTCTAAATGTGTATGTGGTTGTTGGGACAGAGGGGCGTAAACTATTGGTTGACATCTTGACGCCGGCGCTACTGGTTCTTCCGAACGGAGCGGGGCCTACCCCCAAGTGGTGATCGAGGAAATGAGCCAAGCCGTGGCGTGGAGGAGGAGCACACGGTGGCAGTCCAATGAGGAGCGGAATAACATAGGGGGCCTATAGACGACGACGCCCATGGAAGACGCCAAGAAACCGTGCAGTGATCCGAGGTGGAGGTTTTGGGGAGAATCGCCGGATCGAGGCGCAAGGAGAGCGAGAGCGACGGAACCCCACCCGCAGTGGCTAGGCAAAGAATCATGACGCGCGCCGATTTTAGGAGCGCGACATCATAGGCCGAGGCTTTTTGGGGTAGGGGATAGGATGTTTTGAGGACCCGTGAGTCAGTAGTCGAATTGGTAGGAGCGCCGTGGTAGTGGGCCATATTTTAGACACCGTAGGAGTGAGTGGAAATCCACAATGAATGTATAAGAGACCCTTGAGAGTCTCTCCAATGCATACTGTGTGAACTTCCGGTTGAAGCTATGCGCGCGAGGTTGATTGGAGACGATCAAGATCAAACTCGCTCGATGCACCGCACCGCTACAAGAAGGCCGGAAGATCCTCGGATGGTCGAGAGCGAGTGGCCAAGCTCCACGCCTGGGTGACGGAAGGCCGGCGCGCCGAAAAAGAGGTAGGAATTGCGAAGGCCGAGGCGGAACCCGGAAGGCGATCGCCCAAGCACCGACCGGGTTTTCTTCCGATCCTCTTCCCAACCGCGCCACCAGCGTGTTTTATTAAAGAGGGGTCTGTGGCCCAAGGAGGGGTCTGTGGCCCAAGGAGGGGTCTGTGGTGGCCCAAGGAGGGGTCTGGCCCAAGGAGGGGTCTGTGCTGGGGGGTCGTGGCCCGTGAGGCGAGGGAGAGTTCATTAGGGGAAAGGTTCTCAAAGGGTAGATGAGTGCCGTGAGGGATTGTGAGGTGTGAGGGAAAATCGAAATGCGAGGGGAGTGGAAGGTGGAATCGCAGAAATTCCTAGAGGTAAAGTGAGGTGTATATAGGTGTCTGTATGTCCATAGCCCCCAAGGTCTCGCGCCAGAAGCCGGTGACAATAGACCCCGCGACAAGGCGTGGTGGGACCCGCCATGTTGAACCAGCCACGGGGTGGCCGAGTCTACGGTGGTGGGTTTGGGGTAGGTAGGCGGATAAGGTGGGGTGGTGGCGGAGGGTAGGTCTAGAATCCATAGATTGAACACCTTGACACAAAACCATTCCCTTGGGATCGAATCCTAGGACTATAACGACATAGAGGGTAAATGTGGCCTCTTTGCGTCTTGGATGCAAAACCCATTCCACAAGTGGCATGTGGTGGGCCTCATCTACTAAAGCACGCTTAAAGCGAGTGGTGCTTGGTGGCTCTCTGCCGTGTTACAATCGCCTTGGCCTTCATGATCGTGAGGTGTCATCCTTTCTCACCCGCCACGGATCGGCATATGGCTATTGGGGGATTTTGCGATTCAACATCGCTGGAAACCCATTTTGTCTGGAAATGTATGTGTTCAAGAAACCCAGCACATCCTTTGGGTCGCTCGGCCTGCGCAACAAGTGGGACCAGATTTTTCGGCTCTTACTATGATATGCGCCAACTCCTCAGATTTCCAAACTCGGAGGGAAACTTATCTCTTACTTCAAGCCGATTGGCTACTACTTTTAGTGCAGGTTCCTTAGCAAAGCTATTTAGTCTTCTGATCTTTGTTTGACCTACTTTCTTTGCTTTAACGCTCTCCCAAATGTCACTACATTCACGTTCTTGATTCCTGTTCAGGCGTCATAGCCTCACGGCTGCATACGCCTAATGATCTATAAATAAATAAATAACAGGGGATCGATGAAATTGGAGCATTGCGGGGATCGAAGTCATACTTTCTCAAGTAACAGAGCAAGGAGACGAGCGAGTTGTGGCGTATGCTTGCAGGTCTAATAACTTGGTAGAGGCAAATTATTTGTCTTATGAGAGCGAATGCTTGGCTGCAGTTTGAGCAACGTTACATTTCCGTGTGCATTTGTTCGGGAGGAGGTTTCAACTAGTGACAAATCACCAACCCCTGCACTGGCTCATGACGAACATGAAGCTCAGTGGGAAAGGGCAAGGTGGGCTTTGCTATTGTCAGATTACGACATGGAGATTGTACATAGGGCAGATAAGGCTTTCTACACCTTGCATGCTGCTGCAGAAGACCACATGAGGGCAATGGCCCTGCACCCGCCCTATCATATTGATGAAGTGATTGTCCAGGACAATGATCTGAGATCAGACAACAACATTCAGTCGGGAGAATAAGTGGAGATCAAGCCTGAGCAAATGTCTGAAGATGAGGAAGATTATATGCATCCTCCTCCCCCGCCAATGTATGAGACCAGCATCTCCAAGCGTTTTACTTCTCACTCGGTTGGTTTTTGGTAGCTCTAGGTGCAAAATCTAGTTCTCTAATGCTAGTTGTTCACTAGATTTTGCAGGGGGGTTTTCGCGGGGTTAGGATTTTGCTTAGTTCTTCTTTTGCTTTGCTACTTTGTTAGTTAGCCAATAAGCCTATTTTACAGGTTTATTAAATACTTGTTTAAATGATAAGTCTATTTTGGAGGTTTATCCAGACCCTGAATCTTAATGCTTCACACACTGAGACAAGACCTAATGTGGCCATGGACAGCTACGCTGCCTCACGGCGGGACAGAGGCTTACTTCTAGGTGGTATTGGTAGTCACGCTTGGCTTAGAGCTAGAAGTAATCTACTTAAAGCAATTATTTGGACCTTCTTATTACTAACCACATACTGACTAAAGTAGATTCATGACTGCAATACGTATACTACTTATGTAGTTGTACCCTGCCATCTACATACGTATGTAGCTAGAAGCTTCTCAGTCGGACCCGGGAATTTCATTCGGCACAGTCGTCCGCAGGATAAATGGCGCTACGCGCCTTCTGATGCTTACATTCTTCCGCGCGGCCCGAGTGACATATCGCTTCTGTTCTTGAAGTTCACGTTCCAGGTTTCGTCCATATTCTTAAACGATGTCTGAGGTTCAAGTACCTCCGTCTTACTCCAAGTTCCTGAGGACATGTTTCAAGGATCGACCGCTTTTTCCTGATGCTTTCCCGTGCGATGGGGATCTGCTGGACTCGCCGTTTCTTTCTAACATCGATGTCGACTGGTTTGAAACTCCTGGCGCACATGTGATCAAGGCCAATCTTCCCGGTGAGCTCCTATGTTCTTCGAAGTTGGAACAAGTTTGCGAGTCGGTTTCCTTTCCCTTGGAACTGTATTCTGACAATCTGTACACTGAATTGTCCCTGCTCGTTCCTGATCCTCGGACCTCCACCACTGCGCCTGTCTTTGGCGGGAAGCAAGCTTGCTGCCGCAGCTCCACGGTCGAAGTTGCTGTGCATGTTTGCTGTGGAGTCTACGGGCTACATCCCGACTGCTTGAGCGTTTATGTGTTTTTTCTCCTCCATTGCTTGTTGAACAGGTGTGACAAAGCAAGATCTCAAAGTCCATATATCAGATGATCGCGTCCTGAGTATTATGGGAGAGCGTACCACAGAGCATGCTACCGAGCTGAGACAGTGGCACAGGATGGAGCGCATCTCCGGAAGATTTAGCCGGGATTTCTGGCTCCCATATAACGCGAACCTCGACAGCCTCTCCGCCAAACTGCAGGATGGAGTCCTCACTGTGACAGTTCCTAAAGTGACGGAGAAGGAGGAGAATCTTGCCCCCCGCAATATTGAAATCTCTTGAACAATCTACACTCACCAGGACTGTGACTCCCTGGCAGACATTATACCCTCGTACTACGTGCAATCTAGTCAAGTCTACCTACGTCCTCTCGATGTCTCGGTCTAGGCTATGGCGACCCGCGAGGTTGTCTCATAACGTCAGGCACGTCATTCTTTCCTTGGATGCCATAATTCGCATTGATTTCATCATGAATTTTATCTTGCCTCTGGGCAGCGACAGAGTACGGCTCCGGGGTCTCTTATTACCATCTATGTAATCACGCTATTGCGATCAGTAAATAATTTCCCATCCACCAGACTGTTTTGGCAGTAAATTCTTATTACCATAGACATCTCACCTAGTTTTCTTCTCATTTATACAGCTTTTGGTTCAAAAGATAATTGCTAAGCTTCCGGTAGTTTAGGTATTTGTGTAGGGTTTTCATCTGATAATTGATGGGTAGCAAAATATGGAGGACTACAAAGGGACTGAACAAAACCAAGGTGCCCATGATAGCTATCTAAGTTGTTAGAAGTAACTTGAGCTATTCTAAAACTTATAAGGAAGCATGTTACCTCGTTCTCAAGGTTGTCCATGTATATAACAAAATGAACAAAACCAAGGTGTTCATGATAACTATCTAAGTAATTAGAACAGCTTGAGCTGTTCTAAAAGCTCTAAGAATTTATAATAACCTCGCTTGCAAGATTGTCCATATATGTGAGAGAATGAACAAAACCAAGGTATCTATGATAGCTATCTAAGTTGTTAGAAGTAGTTAGAGCTATTCTAGACCCTCTAAGAAATCATAATAACCTCGCTTGCAAGGTTGTCCCGTAAGAGCTTCAGCACTTTCCAAAAGGTAAGTATGGGAGATAGTGCAATATCAAGGGGTTTCAAATAGCAGCTTGCTACATCTGGAACCCCTATAGTATGTTATTTCAAATTTTTTAAAGTACTTAAGTTATTTCAAAAAGCTATAACAAATGATAAAAAATAAGCCTCAAAACTCTTCAAATAGATATAAAATTTATTTTAGATTAAGAAACTCAAAGTAAGGATATATAAGCAGTATAGTACTTAATGCCTGGGAAGTTATTTTGGGTCAAACAACTCAAGGTTAAGATATATAAGCAATGTGGTACTTTGTGCCCGGGATGTGTGACCCTTGGGGACCTTATGATGTCCTTGGTAGATAAAATATACATATAATAGTATTGAAGAACCCTATAGAACAAACCTATACAGTCACAAAATTAGGGTTTATAGGACGATCCTATACAAAATGAGTCCACGCATGAAGACCGACTCATTCTTTGCCGAGCAAATAACCCCTATGTCAAATAAAATCCGATTTTCTTTTCACAAAGCCGGGAATGTTTGTCTAAAAGCGGTTGCACTAAAGCGACGAAAGCCATATGTGGGGTAAATACACCGAATCGTCGAGACAGTGACATCACGTTCCGGAGCGTTCGAGCCATGTCCAGACCTGTCGCTCGAAGCTTCAGGAGATGGCAAAGGAAGCTCGTAGACCTTTCTGGACACTCTCCACAGGAATATAAATCTTGCTCCTCGTTCCCCGGCTTGTCATTCTTCTACGCTTCTTTCTGCGATCACGAACATTGGCAGTCTTGCGCAGCGCGATCTTCGTGCGTTCTCATTTCAAGCTAGTCGCTTCACCCGCACGCGTCTCGGCCATACACTGTCCCGAGCGATGGCGCTAACTCCGTTCGGCCGGCGGTCGTCTGTGTGGAGCCCCCTCTCCTTCCCCAGCTTCTGGGATCCCGTGGACTCTATCTTCGATCGTCCTTGGGCCGTTTCTGTTGCCTCATTCCCTGAGGATGTGCACGCCATTGCCAGCACCAAGGTTGATTGGGTTGAAACCCCCGAAGCACATGTCTTCAAGGCTGATCTTCCTGGTATGCTCTTTCCTCCGTACATCGGTTTCTTGAAACTGTATTTGTCGTGGCGGGGGTAAGGAATATGACTAGGTAGCTTGTTTCTTCTGTGACGAGATTGCATTCTGTCTGATCTCATCCCGGAGTCCTGTTTGCATGGCCCGCGTGAACTAGTTTTCTTGATCGAGTCCTGACGGCTGTTTGTGCGTTGAACAGGTTTGAAGAAGGAAGAGATCAAAGTGCAGTTGGAAGATGGCCGGACCCTGACTATCATTGGTGAGCGCACGAAAGAGGAGACGAAGCAGCAGGATCAGTGGCACCAAGTTGAGCGGTCTTCTGGAAAGTTCCAGCGCCGGTTCCGGCTGCCGGAAAATGCAAAAGTGGACGACATCAGCGCCGGAGTGGAGCATGGTGTTCTGACGGTGACTGTTCCCAAAGTGAAGCCGACTGAAGAATCCGCTGCACGAAACATCGAGGTCACACAGACTTCGTAGGTTATGTGGGTACTGGTGCGTTGTACGTACGTGTTAAGGAACTGAAGTTACTCCAATCAGCTCAGTGGAGCACCCAACTCACCTCGTGTGTTTGACATAATTTCAATAACAGGAGATACTACCTTGTACTCGTCTTTCAGGCGTGCCCTTCGCTCGCCCGTTCGTTTTATATAGTGAAATAAAAGCACTTACAATTCCATTTTGCTAAAATTTCTAATGTTCTATTGATTTGATAGCAACAGTACTAGTGGCACAGTTACACACAGCAGAGCTATAGCAATAGCGGTATAGTTACCTGCAGAGAGACAGAACGACATTGTTAACTTTCTGACGAAATCGCGACGTACTGAAGGCTGGTGAGTCCTTTGGTTAGGGTCTTAACTTGATGTAGAAATTATTTCTGGCTCCCAGTCTCGCACCTTGCAGTGCACTTTGGCAACGCTGGCCATGTAGTCACCCGATCTGTGTACCGACAGAACAGTAAGTCCTGAACATGAACAATTATATGTGAACCTGCAGTTGCCGAATGTACTTACCTCAAGGCATACTGACTCCCTGCTGCTTGACTGATGGCAGCCTGGGCGGCTTCCTCGTCACCCTGTGCATGACAAAAGCCATAGTCCACAAGTTACGCATTGTTTTGCTGTTGTGTCATTGAGGTAGCAAGACAGCTGCAGTACCTCGCTTTCGTAATACAGTCCAGCATATAGTTTTGCGTAGAACCATGAGCTAGATGCATCCGGTGCATCTGATGAGCCAGCTTCCGCTAAAAGCTGGGGACAGAATGAGAAGAGTTAGCATGGCATCGCTCGCACCAGTATCTGATTCCCAGAGGAGGACAACATTCACCCACTGCTCTCACTTTTTGCGGGCTGCCACCATCTCTGAAGAGCTCATAAGCTAGTCGCATGTATGGACGTCTATCTGAACCAACCTGGCAATGGACAGAAATGGTGCTCACATGAGATGGTCACAAAAGCAAAGCACATGAAAGGAGGAGTGATTTCCTGAAGATTCATACTGACCTGCAAGAACCTCTTGCGTGCTTCGCTGGTGCCATACACTTTAGCCTCGCATAGGTAACACCATATAGACTGGCAGCAATCAAATACGTCAAAGCATGAATGACAGATTGGAAGCTTCACAGAATACAGAAGACATTAGAAAACAGAGGAAGGTCAGTGTGTGTCCACCTCCTCAGTATCGTTTGGATTGACCGCAACGTCGTCTCTAAACTGGGTTGCACCTTCTTCAAACCTGCGTGTCGCCCGAACTGAGATGCACAGCAGCAGTTTGCAAATGTAAACAGTGCAGACTAGTTTGCTTACCTGTCTAAGTAGAACAAGGACAAACCCCGCTGCCACAAATCTGCACCAACAACAGTAACGCTCATTAACAAAAAAGAGGCCGAGTAGAGGTAGGGCAGACTGGAAGGGCCTCAGTTCTCACACATGGCTTCTGCGAGGGGTCCAGCTCCAGTGCTCTGTCGAACTCCACAAGAGACCCTTCAACATCACCCTGCGCGGAAGAAGTTGGTGTCATACTTCCGTTCAACACAGCACAGCCTTTGGGAGCTTCCCAAATGGCAACTGTGAAGCTGGCATTCCCACCTCCGTGAACAGCTGCATGCCTTGTCTGATTGCCTGGCTGGCTTGCTGTTGCGGACCGTAGCGCGTCCCTGCGCTTGCTCTGATCGACAAGCGCCTTGGTCTGTGCCTGCTCGCCCTCCCTGTCGGATTGGTGGGGCAGGCCACAACCGGAGCGGCAATCTGCAGTCCCCGGAAATGCAGGCCCCTGGCCAGAGAAGTGCTGCAGGGAGTCCCATGAGCTGCCGTCTGCTGCCACCAGAGCCTGCCGCTCACATGCCCTGCGAGCACCACCATCTTTGCTGCAGCCTGCGCCTGCAGATCATGTACAACAAGCTGTGGACATGCTTGTGTTCTGTTCTAATTTGCTTTCGGAATGAGCTCCGTTTTCTTAGCTTCGTTATTCAATGTTCTGCGATTATTCGATAATGACCATTTTCTCCAAGCTCGTGACGTTCGAAGAAGAAGGAGAAGAATTTTATTTAAGTCCACTAAGGACGGATTTCCGTCATGGGACTTGGTACTTAACAAGTTGTACCATGGTGTGCCTAAGCTACTTGCACCAAGGGCATCCACTCCCTTTAGCACCCCATCTAAGTACCGATCCAAGCTCAGGATGCTTAATTACGATATTCTTATAAATGTGTGTCCATTTGGCTTAAGCCATTTGAAGTGCTTTGCGCTTTATTTCAATCTCGAATTGAGACGTAGTTTCTCGGGGGTGGGGAGGGGGGGGGCCTAGTCCCCCTTGGCCTGGGGTATCTAGAGGGCTGTCCCGTTCATCCCAATATAAATGGGACTTCATCTCTTCATATTTCAAGTTTTTATTAGTTATTTTTTTCCATAACGTTTTTAAAATCACTGCTTGGGTAGTTATCTCTACTGTTAATTTTATATATTATAATATATTTTAAATAGTGAAATCGTTGAAATATTAATAAAACTAAGTTAAACCATATAAACTTATAATCTCGTCCTCTTAAAGTTTCTAATTACGTTTGGTCAGCTTTTAAAAATACGCATACTAGATATATACAAAATATTTATCCTCCAAAATCATATTTTTCTTTTTAAAACTCACAAATTTCTTTGAAGAAGTAAGATAGTTTTTAACCTCTTCTCAACATTATTTTCTTGAATTTTTTATGCTAACTCAGGTTCAAGACTTTAAAAAATATTGTCATAAACTCCAAGCCATGGGGCGTGCCCCTGCACTAATCTACCCTATAACCCCCAACCGCCCCTAAGATCTTAACGTCCACCATAGGGAAGGGCCTACTTATCACATCTACCCTATAACCCCCAACCGCCCCTAAGATGTTGACGTCCACCATAGGTAAGGGCCTACTTACCACATCTACCCTATAACCCCCAACCGCCCCTAAGATGTTGACGTCCACCATAGGGAAGGGCCTACTTACTACTCACGATAGGGCCATGTGTGAGAACTGAGGCCCTTCCAGTCTGCCCTACCTCTACTCGGCCTAGGTCACAATATGGAAGGTCCAAGATGAACTTCTCCAAAATGTTGTTATCTCGAATAAGGAAGCGAGAGGCCAAAATCGGGGCCGACAGGGCCCAGCTTCCTAGAAAGGTCGTTGGCGCTGAGGCCCACGGCCCAAAGACCTGTGTCCCCAAAAGCGGTAGGGAGGGACGCTTGTCGCTGCGCTAGGTCTCTGGCTGCGCATTCGAAGAAACCTAGGCCAATAATGTCTTCTAGAGATTGCATAACCTGCTTGTCGAAATCTCCAAGTTGAGAAAGAGGGGGGATAGTGCGAATGAGGTACCCAGGGTGGCGTGCAAAGCAGGAAGAGAGAATGCCGAAGGCCACCTATGGGTTGCCCAACCTAGAGAGGTCCTAGAGAGGTCGTCGATATGTGCGCAAGATCCTTTTTTAAAGCAGCATCCACAAATTCCCATATAAAGCCCGAGGGCCCGACCGGGACTCCAAGGACCCGCAGCCCTTGTGGAGAATCAATATCTTCCCCGGGATAATGAAGAGGGGGCATAATACCGGACGAGGACCAAACCTTGCACTTCAAAATTTTAACCTTCAGGCCAAAGGAGAAGAGGTCACATAGATAGGTAATCATAGAGGAGGAGTGAATCTCCAAAACCATGCATAAGAAGAAAATGTTATTTTGTTAAAAAAGCAAAATAAGATCAACTACTATTTTTATTTTTTTATAATAGCTTTTGTATCAATAGATAACTATTGCACTATCTCAAAGTCTTTATAATTTAATTATTAAAATTTTGAAAGACGTACCAAATAAATTACTATTTATTGTTGAGATAAAAAAAAGTGTGGGTGATCATTCTGGGGTTAACGGTCTGGGGATAACGGTCTAGATCACTATGCAAGGTGTTGAGCCTTGGCCTGTTACAAGATTGGCTGACGGGGTCTGATGTTCACCATCCTGGTGCTTTAGGTTCTCTGGTCGAAGGCTCGCTGGAAACGAAAGGATTCACCAGGCAACCTAGTCGTGAAGATGGGACAGGATTGTTCGATAACCGCCATTACCATTAACGAGATGCTAAACGAGTCCTGGAAAAGGTTAATAAGCCTCAAAGACATTGGCGCTTAGAGCACGTCTTTGGCTCTGAGCGTCTGTGGTTAGGGCGTGCAATTGTGAGCTAGTCTACATCGACCTCGCGCATCTCTCCATCTTTACATCATGCAGGTGCGTCTTTCAAGCATATTTCGGTGCAAGTAATTGCGGGTTCATGTGAGAGTCCACGTTGCTCATTCCTGGATTGTCCTTGCAGGCCAGCGACAGGTTTAACATCAACAGCCAGCTTGAGCATTTGCAGGCTAAATATGTCGGCACCGGCCATGCGGATCTCAATCGATTGTAAGCATGAGAACTGCCTGTAAGCTGCTGTGTGTCATCCTCTGAGAATGAGATTGGGGTTAAAGTATGCTAGGGTTTTTTTTTGGTTGCAGTGAATGGGCAGTGAACATCCAGCGGGACAGCTATGCGTCATACGTAGGGCACGATCCTCTCCTCGCCTACTTCGCAGTGGCGGAGAACGAGTCTGTGGGACGAATGAGATACAACTTCATGCAGGTCACTCTGCGATTAGATTCTCTGAACGGATTACCAATGGTGTCTTTTATGTGGTATGGTTCTTGACGTTCGAGGGGCCTTTCTTGCAGAAAATGTTGGTCCCATGTGGTCTGCCGCCGGAACGAGAGGAGGACTGACTGAGAGGAGCTTGCCTGTGAGCAACCCTTGCCTGTGGGGCTACGCAGTTGCAAGGATTGAGCGGGAGCTCGAACAGTTGGTAATGTGATGCACACTTCCAGCACAAGGAAATAGTCTTTTTTGGACCAGGCAGAAATCGTGCCCGAGAAAGCCATTCAAGATTTGTAGGTGCAGCTTACTTACAAGCGCACTTCGGAGTTGCGCACCTGGCAAGGTGAACGAACTTCGCACGTTGTCCAGGATTTGCGCACTCTCAGATAACAGTTGAACGATCTTGAAGGTAAATGAGCCACACTCCCTACACTGTAAGTCCCAGATCACGAACCTACTTGATGAAATCAGTTTCTTTCGAACTGGGCGTGCGTACTTAAGTGCCACCTTGAGAACTGTTGTGTACCTGGCACCTGGCCGACACCCACAAATAAATGATCTCACTGATCATGTTCGACCATTGGTTATTGTTGCATGTTGCAGCGACTGGAAAGCAACACCTCAGAATCCATGTCTTCGTTGAGATTCTTTCTACCAGAACCATGCCAGGGTGGTGCTTGTTGTCCAGAGTCCTCTTGTACGGGTCGTTTCCTCACAAACGTGTGAGCAGCAGCACTTCCTAGTTCTAACCTCAGCCACAGTTCTTCTTCAAGGCCTTTCTCACCTAACCTCTTTACAGTACTTGCTGTCAAGTCGTCAACGATATCAGATTCTCCCGGGCTCTCATCATCCTGTAGGCTTTGTTTCCCATCCCCTGCACAAAAAGAAGAACGAATGCGTCAGTTCTCTACACACCGGACTGAACAGGGGCTCAAGGATCTCACGGGGAGTTACACAAAACATCGCAACTTACTTGGTAAACGGGGATCACCGTCGGGGAGCACAGGTGGTCTCAACCTGAGTGGCTCCATGAATGTTCTGCGGGAAGCTGCTGGAGTGATCAGAATGGGTGAAAACCTAGAGAACCTTGCATTGGCAGTAGTAGGGGTTTCAGAGCTTGGAGCACGTTTTGGTAAAGGAGCTTGCACCGACTGACCCAAACTAGGATACCTTCGCAACAAGTCTGGCGGAGGTAAGGGGGTCATCATTCCCGGGCTCATACACTCAGCTGCAGAACTGATCCCAGAGGATCTGGAAGGTGTAGAGAGCGTGGCATTACCACTACATCCCACACTGGACCGGAACAGGTGCACAGACGCCGGTGGGGAGGGGAGGACGGGAGTGACCATTTGAGAGGAAAAGGACGAGGCTGTGCTATCCCGGGACAAACCTACAGAGCCAGTGCTATCCTGGGACAAATCTACAGAGCCTGTGCTATCCTGGGATATATCTGCAGAATGTGGAGTCAAAGGCACTGATGGTACAGCAGACAGCACAAGGTCTTCAGATACCAGGTCTTCAGACACCTGTCGGACAGAGGGGTGGGGCGTTGGAGCCAGGGGTTTCGACCTCCTAGGTGGTAGAGGAGTGAAGAACATGGGACTCGAGATGGTGTATGATGAAGGAACCAGGGGAGAACTGCTCAGGACCATAGTTTCGCTGTCTGGTTCAGGCTCCATGGGAATGACATCCTTCACTGTCAGCCCTTTCCCTGGCAGCAAACTAGGGCTTTCCGGAGGAGGAGGAGGAGTGTCAGATCTTGTCGAAGCCAACCTCAGGAAAGAGTCCCAATTCTGCGAAAACGAACCACGAACACAACCACATTAGCACCAAAAGCACTTGCAAGGGCAGCGTTCCTGCCGTGAAGATCTGTGAACCAAAGAACCAATCCCCCAATCATACCACCAAAATGGATTCAACTTCAGTCATCGCTGCGGCAAAGCTCTCCACTTCATGGTCCTTCAACTTCCCACCCAGCCCGAGGCGATGTGCTGAAACCATCAAGCCATCAATCTGGAACACGCAACACAGGCCGGTCACACCTCCACCCCCGCACCTCCACAAGAAATCCGACCTCACACTTGAAATCAGCTCTAAACTGGCAGATCATAGACACAGTTCTTTCAGTCAGCACCAGGCAGCACCGTGTGGATCAACCTTGTTCAACGTCTCAGAAACTCGTTTGTGCACAGCATTCAAGCGCACCCATGGACTGTCAGAAGATTCCTTCGCCCTCGCTTTGGCCTTGCCTTTGCCCACCGTCCGGAATCTGGCCTCCTGGTCCTCGTCGAGCTGCTGGTTTGTCAGGTCCCGCAATGCTCTGATCTTTCTTGGATGCGGAGTCCCCTTGCCCCGTCCTTTTTTCATGGCTACGAACCGCCCTCTCAACCAAACCAAAGCCGGCCTCCCCTCGCTGCCGCGAACTCAATCCTCTAATGTGCGTTTCGAAAATCCGTGCGCGCTACTGAGACCCGCTCATTCCATCCATCTCATACGATCCCATTCATGTGCTGAGATTGCGGCACCGGCTTTCTCCTTCTTTCCATCCCCCTCGAACGTCTGCACAGCCACCCACAGTACTGCTGATATCTTCATTGCAAAACATGATCCGGCAACGCAACCACATCCTTCGCTGGAAGGCAAGAGGTCGAAATTTGAATCCTCCAGCCGAGGCTTACCCGCCGGTTTGGATCGTGGCAACTATCAAGACCTTCTACACCGGCTTAAAACAGGATAGAGGAATTTTTAAGCCTAAAATGGGCCCAACCACAGATAACCATGTGGCCAAGTAGAGTGATTCACGATCCTCTCTACTACTTGGTGCTCGGCTACTCTCAATGGCTTCTTGATCAGGGATTGTTTTTGTTGGTGAGTCACCGAGCACGAGGGCCAACAGGGCTGCTGTGCCGCAAGGGTGAAGACTGAACCAAGGCCTATGAAGGTAAGGATGCTCCTGCGAAATGAAATCACGAGACACTTTCCAGTTCAGAAGTGGAAACAGAAACACTCGAGATCGTGTGCCAAGGAGAAGAGCAAGCAGTACTTGCACCTGTTGAGTCACAAAAGTCCAACGTGATTTCTCCGAGTTGTCATGCATGTTTGTTGGAAGATCTCTACTCATTTGATCCCAGGAGAGAGGGCTCCCATCTACATATGCCACAGAGAAATGTCAGAGAAATCGCAACAGAGTGAAGGGCACCTACAACCTTGCCAATCATTGCTTACCAGAGAGACAGCCTCTCAAAAACATGACTGGAACTCTGTACGATTCGCTGTAGACAATGTGGAAAGTGTAGATGTGGCAATCGTCAATTGTGTCATCAAGCTGCATGAGGTTTCGTCAGCTGAAGGACTCCAAGTCCTTCTTTTTCGTAGGCTACAAGCTTTGTAATGGTGTGGATACGTTAGGCAACATACCACTGTGGCTTCATCCTTGTAGCTAGTTGTCTCCACTGCATGGCCTTCCGGAATTGCATCGGCCTGCGGTGAACATCCGGATCACTTTGTTAATGTTACACGGTATGGTATGCCTGGCGGGACTAAGACAAATACGGCTCCAGGCAGACCTCCTCTGACAAACGCGCGCCAGGAGTGGTCACAACTTCTAATTCAAGGTACCCTCCGGCCTGCATGTTGGGACGCATCACTATGGTGAATTAGGAAGAAATAATGCTTCACCATGAGAAGCAGCATAAGCAAGCGCTCACCCCATCACTCAGAGCAATTGCAGACGCGCTGAGAGAGGAGGGAGCATCCTGCCACTGCCACTGCTCGGAATTTCCAGGGCAAAGCTCCTGCCATCTCTGCACAAGGTTTAGAGCTGCAATTCTGAACTGCCCGCCCGAGACTGTACCGTCCCATTCTTGCCTGCCCACCATGATAGTTCAGCTTTGCCTGTTGATGCTGGTGCACGGAACTTGAAACCCAAAATTATGGCTGAAATAGCCACACACAGCGCAATTTTGTGAGCAACAGCGGCAAATATGTTCAAGGTGAGACCAGCGGCTGTTCGTGGGTGCGGCAACAACGAGAAGGCTGTCCGTTTTCAGTGTTGCTGTTCTTTCTGCCGAAGCTGGCAGTCACCACTTCCCAGAATAGGAGTTTCTCATAGTCCGGGCAATCTGGTTCAGAAGTACGACGGAAGCAAATACCAAATTTGCGCCTCATCAGTCAGGGCTGTCTATATATATAGATAGCTTCGGATCCAACAGTTTCAGAGCCTTGGATATCACCTGCTCCTCCTATCATGGCCGCTCAGCTGACCTCGAAGTGGAGATCGGTGGAGCTTGCTTTCCTGTTGGTGTATGCAACGTTGTTTGTAATTCTAGTTACTTTACGTGGCGCAAAGATTTCCTCAGGTTGAACGGTGTCCGAGTGCACAAACCTCTTGTTCATGAAAGTCAAAGCTCTGCATTCTAACCTACGTGCTTGTCATCGTAGCAGAATACTCATCTGGATCACATGCTGGCTGGTTAAGGGGTCTGGAAAGGGGTTGGATCTTCTCTCAGAATAATGTGAGTATATCCGTGCCATGCTCACTCTTGCCCAGTTCTAGAAAAAGTTTACAGTCGATCAGTTGAAATCCCTTTTGTTTGCAGGATGTTTCAGATAGCCAGTGGCGTAATTTTCGGGCAAACCTTCCCATCTTGACTGTGTTGATGGCATCTGTCACTCTCACAGCTCATGGACTTCGAAAATATCTACACTTCTCTACCAGAGGGTTGTCCTGGTTTTGGCTTGTGATATCACTGGGCTACATCTCCTACTTGCATGGTGTCTGGTACAAACTGGGCGGGAGTACTTATGATCTATTCAATAAGTTCATGTTCAGTGCATCTTATGGGTTCAAGTAATGAGATTGCTTTTGCTTCTGTGCAGTGTCTTTTTCATTGTGGCCATAGCTCTGTTCAACTACATCCTGGTCAAGGTAGCCAAATTGCCGTTTGCAGGGTGATCAAATGCAAGACTGCCCAACTCTTCTGGTCTTTTTGTCCACGATTCTTATACCTTAGTAACTGCAGGTATTTGTTGGGACACGCGCTTTCCCTCTTCTAATTTGGGTCTGCAATGGAGCAATCCTTGTAGCTACACGTGTAAATGAAGGCTACTCCTTCTCAGCATTCGGGTATAGCATCATCTCAAGGGCAGGGCAGGCTTAATATTACTTTGTTCCAAGCAGGTGCCCAACAATCAACCTGACATCTTTCGCACGAACTTTCTATGCAGGACAAATTGGGCACACCTGGATAGCTACAGAGGAGTCATGCGGTGGCATATCAGCTTTAACTTGGGTATGTTGTCCTACATAGATGTTGTATCTTCGTTGAATCCTGGTTCATGCTCGCTACCAGCTTCTGATACTTAGATCTGTGCAGTGATGTTGCGGATGGTGAGCTATGGCCTTGACTACCACTGGGCTTTCATAAATCGTCCTTCTACCATCAACTGGGAGGTCCGTCTACCTTCTGTTCATTCATCATTCCTTCCTTTGCATTCTTGAATAGGTTATGAGTCAGTTGTAAGTGGCGGCTTGGCAATGTCCAAGGGCTTCGTAGATAAACTTATTGCTGCAGCCTATCATACCAATACGATGGCAGCTGCTTTGTGGCATGTGTTTCAGAAGCATACAAAACGCTGTTCTACTTGTCAAGCTGGGGCAGGGTGCTCTGTAGCCCGACAGGTGAGCCAGTGTCTTTCACGGATTCCATGTCTAAGTTGTAGGATTTCTAAGAAGGAAACTGAAGAACCTCCTTTCGCTGCCAGGAAAGGTCTCTGCCGCTGGCGGACTATGGTCTCATAACCTACTTGGCTTATCTTATGTATCCGCCTCTTTACATTGCCGGTCCTATCATTGGTTACAATGCCTTTGCTGCGCAGGTTGGTATATGTCACGCATATGCTGCATTTGTCCCGTATCATCTTCATGTTATTAGTCCCCTTGTCCAAATCTTCTTGCAGCCTCCCTATTTGAGCAGACTAAACCTGGATCTTCTTGCAGCTAAATGCTCCCCAGAGATCCCTCAGCACCAGACAGATTGCATGGTACGGCTGTCGGTGGCTTGGTTGTTTACTGCTGATGGAGCTGCTGACTCATTACTGCTACTTCAATGCTCTTGCTACTAGGTACTGCAACACTATGGACTGATGGACTGCAAATCCTTTCAGCTGATACACCTTGTCATTTTTTCTTGAGTGCTTACTCGTATACATAACTGACGTGTGTGCTTCCAGTGGGATCTGGAAGGTGTTACCTCCATTGGATGTGTTTATTATTGGATATGGGGTAAGTCTCATGTGATGAACTGCAACAATTCTTGCTTGGGAGTCAGGTTCGGCTTTTGGAGAGCTTGCACAAAGGCAATGTTTGACAGCACGTTTGACACATTGTAACTAATGATTTTGCAGGTTCTGAACGCAATGTGGCTCAAATTTCTATTGATCTGGCGCTTCTTTCGGTTCTGGTCCCTGGTATGCTTCCTTGAGACGCTTTGCATATGCAAGTTGTTAATATGTGCTGCCCAGCTCTCACGTACGTCAGAATGCAGATTGCTGGAATTGAAGCTCCAGAGAACATGCTGGGGTGTTTGAATAACTGCTATGATTTGGAAGGCTTTTGGAAAAGCTGGCACGCATCATACAATCGGTGGCTTGTCAGGTGAAAGTTTACCGGACTATTCGCTGCATGAGGAATTTGATAGCCGCACTGCAAGCTAACATGCTGTCCTGCTTTATTCAAGATACTTATATATCCCACTGGGAGGGGCACGATGGAGACTGCTAAATGTGTGGGTCATCTTCACTTTTGTGGCAATTTGGCACGACCTCGAGTGGTAAGGCTCTTTGCTGCTACTGCTATTTGTGGGGATGCCTAGAATTGCAGGGGACTGATGCAGGATATCCTCAAATTCAGGAAACTCTTGTCATGGGCATGGGTCACCTGTCTGTTGATGATTCCGGAGATTTTGGCCAAAGCATTCGCCCGGTCAGCTATGGTAAGCATACTGCATTAGGCTAGGAAATACTGTGTGTAACGTAACCTGCAACTTATGAAAGATTCAGGGGAACAGGACCAAAAGATCACGAGTTTTCTGCCTGTTTCAGATGCAACGGCATCAGAAGGCGTGGTGGTTCAGGGAATGCTGTGCAGTAGCTGGAGCTTTGAATATCACAGGCCTTGTGGTCCGTGCTCAAACTCGATCCTCAGGTGCCTTGATGGAATGTCGTTGTCTGGTTCTGTATCTCACAGTCTGGCCTTTTGATAATGCAGACAGCAAACCTCGTAGGTTTTGTGATCGGAATCTCAGGGTTGCGAATCTGGGCTTCAACGCTTTTCGGTTCCGAAAGTAAGCGCAATTCCATGTTTTCCAACCAGTTGGCCGTCCTCGTTCATAAGCTGACTTGCGCTCTTTGATCGCAGATGTATTGCTACTGTTTGGGATATTGACGACGTTCTACGTGGGAACCAAGGTACGTAGTGCACATCTCTGGTGGCTCATTCCTGGAAGATGAGAAACCATACCAACAGAAACTGTGGCATACAGATAATGTTTTATATTCGGGAGAGGAAAGCATCTCAGGAAAGTCAGAAGTGGGTGGATTAGCTCCATCAGGCTTGGAGTGTCAGGGAATTACCATCATCTCAGACAGTTCGAACGGTTCCCTATCAATCATTTTCCTTTAATTTATCATTTTTTCCTTCTGCTGCCATTTCCAGGAAGAGGTTAATATTTGCCTCTTCCTCCATCCGACCCGATCGCTACATTTTCTCAACAGTCTTCCTGAAAGCAGAAAGGATAATAGGCTCTGCCAATTCTTAAGTCAACAACGGAGTCTACTCTACAAAATGTTTTGTACAGACGACGAACCAGATAGCCGCAATACCCAAGGCTGGGGACAACCATGGGGCCAGCCTCATGTCACACCACCGCTGTACGTTACTAGACACTCACGAAGTACCCGTGCAGGCCTCCTACCCTTTCCTCATGTTCCGCCCAGCCCGGATAACCTCGTCAACCAGTAGCAGCTGAGCGGCAATCACAGGCCTGCATGACAGCCATCGCCAGGGCATGATTCAGCACATAAAGTCACCAACCAAACGTTGAAAGAAATGAGCTGCCGCTTGAATAAAAAAAGAAATGTGTAGCCGCTTAAATCTAAAAGAAATACGTAGCCGCTTGAATCAAGGATCTTACGCTGAGCTAACAATTTGCCTCTTGACGGCGTAGTTGTCATAGATGCCTTCAAGATGAGGGTCCATTGGTTCTCCAGTATTATGGTTCAGACCTACTACATTTCCGTTGGCATGCTCCGACTGACGCAAACACAAAACGTTAGGTACTTGGATAACCCAGGAATAGAAAAACGAAAGCTGGAAATATGATTGGTGAGGAAACCTGAAGTCCAATCAACACATCTTGGGTGTCAAGCCCAGCATTTTCAGCCAAAGTCTTTGGCACAATCAGCAGAGCATTTGCAAACGCTTCCACACCTAGTTGAGCACGCTGCAAGACAAACAAGTATAGAGTCAGACACATGCACCCGACCGCGGATATCAAAACATGACAGAATTCACTGGGAAAAGAACTTCAGTTAGAAAACGTACCCCTTGCACTGCCTTCTTCACCGTGTTCAGCAGATAATCTGCAGCTGCGACCTCGAAGGCCCCCGCTCCCTGCAAACATAAAAATTTTTAGCTCTAAAAGAAACCACTAGATATCAAATCCCCACAGATTTGCTCAGGCTCTAAAAAACATCTCTAGTAATCACCCAGACTAACCAAGACCACAGCTTCATCCTCTATCGTGTTCTTCACAGATCTCAAACCATCCCTCACAGCGTCCTTGATTTGGGCAATTGTGTGGTCATTTGGGCCTGCAGAGTAGGGCACACAAATGAGTCAGACTCAACCCAATAGCACTCCTGGAAAACATACTTAAGAGCGCAACAGCCCTTACCTTTGACAAGAATGGTACAGGAGTGTGGATTTTTCACTTCCTCCACAAACGTATATTTCTCGTCACCTAATACATGCTCATACACCAGCCCTGCATACCCTAGGACATCTTCGGAGAGACCCTCCACTGAGTTGATGGCTTCTCCACCACAGGCAAGAACCAAGCGCTCCATGTTTCTCCGCTTTGCCCTTCTTAAAGCAACAATCTACAAGCAGATGTACAAACGTGAGATCCTGCAGAGAGAGACAGCATTAGCTCTAAAATTTGACCAAAGAGCTGAGATAGGAGGACCAGTACCCCTTCTCTTGCAAGCAGGTCCAATGAGATGGGATCAATGCCTTTCTGATTGATCACTACAAAATTCTTGTCTGTTCCATCACAAACCTGCACAGCAGAGACACTTGCCAGATGAAACAGCTGAACATGTGGGTCCACATAAACAACAAAAAGCAAGTGAAGTACCTTCTTTTTCAGCGCAATAATCTTATGGACTTTGTCATCCACATGCTTCCGCTCAGCAGCTACCATCTTTTCTCGTGTTTCAGCATCATGGTAGAAGAAGCCAGAATTCACCTCACTGTCGAAAAAGACATCATCCCATCATATTGCTAAAAGCTCCAGGATATGATCAAGTTAATGTGACTTGCACATGCACAACTACATAATTTGCATATCACTACAGACCTCTTTTCATACTCCAAACCAATGTTGCAAGTAAGAATGTAACAGTTCTCCACTCGCTTCTTCATGTCAGGATGCCGAGCTCCATGATCCAAGACCAGACCCTCCACCTGCATGATCCGGAAGCAATCATCTTAAAACCCACAAACACCTTACCAAATGGAAACGACAATATATCCTGAGGCTCTCTCCCAGGATAGTAACCACAACCTAGACATACCAAGCGTGTGTCGATGTCCAATCTATGTCGCATGTGCATTTGTTCGACCATGAACAGATCAATCGCCTCATTGGGTTTTCTGATACACAGCACCTGCAGTTCAATCAACAAAAATCGTCAAGGTCTTTGTCATTACTATAGAGGCGGGTCAACCAACACTGTCTAAAGCATCACCCACCGCATTGACAACTATGTCTGTTAACTGGTCCGCGAGTGATTGATGCAACTGTGGACACACAGACCAAAAGAAAATGTCAGGATTAGTATAAACCCAGCAAACTCCTAGCTCACACACCATAAACGCCTGTCAACTGTACAGTTGACCTACGAATTACCACCAGTTCCAAAGAAAACTACCTTTGTCCTCAAAGTGGTCCGAGCCACCATCGTAAGTATCTCCTTGTCAGGAGTATCTCCGATCACAACAGGGGTCTTGAATTTCTCGAGAAACTCCAAAGTCTTTTTCTTCGCAATCTCAAAGCCGTCAACAACCACACGTGGATGCAGCCCTGAACAACAGAGTGTACTCGTGAGAGAAAACAAACTGACAGCACCCTTTATCAGCAAAAATCGGCACCCAAAAGACAATTTACACCTAACCAGCACCCCTCATCCAGCGGTTCAGCAAGAACCTGGTACCTTCACTGATGAAACGCTCAGACTGCTTCATCAACTCTCCAATCACAAGAACAGTAGTGGTCGTTCCGTCTCCACTAAATTCGTCCTGAGCCACAGCTGTCCTAGCTATCATGATGGCTGTTGGATTTTGAATTTGCTGCATGCGCGTAAGACCCTCTCATCAACACCGTCTGCCACAATCCCTGACTAGTCTCTACCTCCAAATACCTCCAACCGAGACCCCGATCCGATGCAGCAAAGCGATGATTTTCATCTAGTGAACTCACCATCTCCTTGAGAAGCGTGTTGCCATCCTTGGTGAGCTTGATATCACCCGCTCCTCCCACGAGCCTGCAGGCCGGAAAAGCACCTTGGGCATCAATGCGACCCACAGAAAACACAGCTCCGAACAGCAGATGCAGGCACCAAGACTCACATCTTGATAGTCCCCTTCGGCCCGAGATTGGTTTTCAGCACCTCCTGAAGCCCCTTGGCAGCATTGATGTTCATGTTCAGTGCAGCAGACTTGTTGAGCACCTCTGCGTTGGGGTTCAGCACGCGGATCGCCATCGTAGCCGAGTTCGCTGGAGCAGATCCTCGTCGCTCAAGCAGAAAATCAGCTGGCTCCGCGGCCTGGCGACGTGGTCGGCTGCACTTCCGTCGCTTCCCGCCTTTTCGAAAGAAGTTAATTTGGCAAAGCAAACGACCTAAAGGAAGCTGCTGGAGACGAGAGGGAAGGCATTGGGTGAAATAGGTTTTGAGTCGAGCAAGAGTGTGAGACGGTCCGAAGGCTTGATCAACAGCTTGAGGGCTCCAGCGAGCCCACTCCTCGCATCAGATGGTAGGCGCATGTTGGCAGTCTCCACATGCACCATCCGACCCACTATCAATCTTACATTGGGATTACTGGCTTGACAGCCAAGCGATGTTTCTGTTTGATCCATTCCGATCATCGTGAGGTGAGGATCAGTATATGCACCTTCTCATCGCTGCTACAACAAGTCTCCTTTTTTTCCAGAGAAGTCTTCGCATCATTTAAGCTGCCATTCCATTATGTGTTGAAGCACCGTATCAAGGTGACCCTATGGAAAAGAGGAGACAGCCAGGAATCTGGGACTCTCCTCCTTGCAGGAACACATTCAGGAGAGCTACTGTGAAAGCCTCTCACTTATTGCTGGTGGTCAAAAGGGATGTGGACCTGGCGGCGTGGTTTAGGCACTGGATTGTAGGTTTTGGTGGACGGCATGAGGGAGAAGTCATCAGCCTCGCATCTGCCTGCAAAAGGTATGAGAAGGCATTTTTCGCCGGTAACAGCTGATGATGGTGCTAATTTGACGCTGGTCACGTCAGAGGATGTCAACAAAGCGAAGTCTGAAGAGCTCTGGAAAATCCACAACAAAGACCTGTGTTGAAGATGGGCAGGGTGCTTGAGTAAGGGTGGAGGCATTTCTTCAAGCTGAAGGAATGTACAGATGCAGGAGATTGAACTTATTGTAGCATGAATGTCGTCGGGCATTGTTGCTTTCAACCACAGTCTCTCCTCTGCACGACAGCGGGTGTAGAACTCCTAATTTGGAAATCAGGCTCATTAGTATAACTAGTAAAAAGAAGAAGAAGAAGAATTTTATTGAAGTCCACCGGGGACGGAAATATTTCCGTCATAGGACTTGATACTTAACAACTTGTACCATGGTATATCTAAGCTACTTGCACCAAGGGCATCTATTTTCTTTAGGCACCCCATCTAAGTACTGATTCAAGCGTAGGATGCTTAATAAACACGTTATTATAAATGTATGTCCATTTGGCCTAAGCCATTTATAAGAACATCGTGATTAAGCAAGATATAAATGTGTGTCCATTTGGCCTAAGTCATTTATAAGAACATTATGATTAAGCCTCCTGTGCTAAGATCTGAGATCGTAAGAATATCATGATTAAGCATCCTGCGTTTAGATCAGTACTTAGATAGGGTACCTAAAGAAGTGGATGCACCAAGTATCTAAAGGAGTGGATGCACTAAGTACCTAAAGGGAGTGAATGCCCTTAGTGCAAGTAGCTTAGGCACACCATGGTACAAGTTGTTAAGTACCAAGTTCCATGATACAAGTTGTTAAGTACCAAGTTCCATGATACAAGTTGTTAAGTACCAAGTTCCATGAGGGAAATCCGTTCTTAGAGGACTTCAATAGAATTCTTCGTCTTCTTCTTCATTTGGACACACGCGCACGATGCTGCCCATCCCAACTCGGGTTGTGGTTGGAACTGATGAGAGTCGGTGGATGGTTACCACCCTGTGTCAAAGGTCGTAGTTATCCTCTCCGCCGAGCGGAGGATAATATCCGTCGTGCAGCTGTGGAGTGGATAGATAATATCCGGCCGCCCCCGGATATATAAATCCCCCGCGCTTCCCGAGTGCAATGCGGAGTGTTGTTGTGTGAGCTTGCTGCTTTCCCGACCTTCACTTGCCTTCTGATTGTCTGCGCCTGCCTGACACCCGTTGTCTTGATCTTAGCAGGCGCATTCCAGCGCAGCTACCTGATTGCGCTGCATTGTAGCTGAGTGTAGCACGCCCACGGGCGTCGGGAGATTCTCCGGGCCGATTTCCTTCTTGCTTGTAGTACGCATATTCCTGCCGCTGTCTTACCAGCCATCACAAGGCTGCAATTGTTGTAGAGGAAGTCCTTGTGTATCGTGCCAATGGATATGGAGTTCCATCACACCAGCGCCAGCGACAGCTGGAATCCGCTTTCTCCACGGGAAGGATCCTGCGACCCGTTTGAGGAGATCGGAGAATTCGGCTACGTTTCACCGAGCGGCTACTCCAAGGGAGTGCATGGCGCGTCTCGTCTCCGGCCCAGTGCACGAGCTCACATTGACTGGGTGGAGAAGCCAGATCTGCACATCTTCAAAGTCGATCTGCCAGGTCTGCCTGACCCTCTCCAGCTGTTCTTCCCTAGTAACCGCAATTGCAAACAAGCTTGCTGTTGAGTGTTCTTTCTGCGGACGCTAACCAAAGCCGGGGGAATGTCCATGTCGGGGTGAGCAGGTATGAAAGAGGATGACATTCATGTGGAAGTGGAGGAGGGCCGCATTCTGAAGATCAGCGGGGATCGCGATGAGGAACACCTGAGTGAATCCGACAAGTGGCACCAGCATGAGAGATCTTACGGCCACTTCTTGCGGCGATTCCGCCTGCCTGACAACGCCGACACAGACCAAGTGCAGGCCAAGCTTGAGAGCGGGGTCCTCAAGCTCACCATCCCTAAGAGCCAGTAGTGAAGCTTGCCCCCGGCTCACATCAATGTTCTTTCTTTGGAGGTTCGCTTGAAGTGCTCAAGCTTGCCTCATCCTTAATTTAGCTGGCTAGGTTTCCGGTACTGCCTGGCGGCAGTAGGTATGCCCGCACTACCTCTCACCACCTCTGTTGCTTTCCGCATCAGCACTGCTGCAGCAGGAGATGCCTGTTTCTGGCAGGTAGTGCGCTATTTAGTGAGGACGGGACGTCGTACTTAGGCTTTTCCAATTCGTCTTTTCCTCCTGCCACCAGAGAGAGATCGTACAGGGTTTCATCTGGTAGTAAGGGACAAGGCTGATCATCCTTTGTTCAACATGTACCTCTAGAACTGGCACGATGTACAGATAATGGAAACTCTGCCACACTACCTGTGGCCGTTCTTACTCCAGCTGGCTGTCGTCTTCACCAGCGCATCAACACCAGCTTTGCACAATATTCCCTAGGAGGAAGATTACCTATTGCACGTGTGCACTTGCCAAGTTGCCGGTTAACAGAGCTATCTGGATATGTCGGTAGGATGATATCTGGACGAGAAGCGAGCAGGAGCAGCGACAGAAATGCTGGAATGCATAATTAACGGGATGCAGGGAGCCGAATGGCGTGGGATCGTTCAGGCCGCACTCGCAGTCGTCGTGGTGGTAACTGTGGTCGTGGTGCTTGCTGTGGTGAGGGGAAATCCAATGCCGTGGCGAGTGGTTGGGAAGATGATGAAGACGAAGGTGATGACGAAGCCAGCTGCGAGCGGGATGCTGTCCACAACAGCGTTGGAGATGTCAGGGTAGAAGCAGAGCCTGACGTCCTGCGTGAAGAGGGTGGATGTCGCGAACACCAGGGCGGTGAGCACGGCGTGCAGAAAATCGATAGCGTTGAGAGCGTAGGTCGCGTCCACGTATTGGCCTGCCACAAGCAAATCAAACAACGGCTGTGAGAGGCGGATCCAAAGGGGATGTGGGAGACGAGCGTGGTGAACTCAGACTCGAACTAAGGCTCGGACAGATGTGATTCAGACTCCGTCTGAGCCTGCTGGTGCTGGTTGCGCGCGGCAGACCTCCGACCAGGAACGGGGAGTAGAGCCCGTAGGTGGTGACAATGCCGTAGATGACACTCCCGTCGGGCGCGACGATGCTGTCAGTGAAGACGAGGAAGACGGCGACGGTGCCGAGCACGCCCAGCAGAACGGCCGTCAGGATTTTCCACAGCGAGTCGCTACAGTCCCCGTTTTGCGACAGCAGGGGGACCAGGATCTGGAAGAAGAGGAAGGTGCCCGTGGGCAGCAGGTTGGCCAGGTTCCCTGCCCGCAGCAGCGCCGAATTGGCCACTTGCACCAGCGTTTGGCTGGACAGCACCTCCACTGCCGCCTGCGTGTTGGCGTCCGTGCTGATGAGAGGCTCCACTGTGGTGGAAGCGGCCGACATGTTGTTGTTGTTGTAGCTGAGATGCGCCGGGTCGGGATACCTTGATCACAAGTTTCTCTGATGCTATGCACTTGTGCTTCCAAAACGCCGAATCGCGCTCAGCTGCTGTGAGGTTGAACTGCGTCTGACGTTCTGATCTCGATGCTCAGCTGCTGGCACCAGGTCTCAAGTGTTACATGTGTTCGAGACTGCTCTGTCACCTGGCCTGCCTTAGAGACTTGAGGCTGCAGGCCGGTGCCATTGGATGGCATCACGTCTGTTGCACAACAGCGTGAACTGATTGCCTTCACGGAATGTTCAATCATTCAAGTTGGTATCCCAGAAATGCAGAGCGACATGGAGCAATTGTTACAGTCGTGGGCCCCGGTGGTTAGCGACTGGTGCTGGAATCCCCTTGACGTGCGATGTGACCAGTCTATCATCCATACGCCTCCATTATAAAAATGTGAAGGTGCACGTCTCACGACCTGTGGAGGATTTGCCAGCCTGGGAGCTTACAATCCAGCCTCCCGTTAACGTTGCCCGGCTCCATAGCTGCAGTGCCTGATATCATGTAATATCATGCAACAGTCGGAGTGCACCATTTGAGTGCTGCTCATGAGATGCTACTTGATAGCATAAGCTTTAGATTCAAATGCATGGCCTTGTCGTCCTCATGATCGGCCCGGAAACATCTTATAGGCCACGCTGGATTGATCCCGTACCCACCAGAAAATTGAAAAGTGTCCGGCATTGCGTGGAACTTCAAGTGCATCGAAAAGTGTCCGGCATTGCATGGAACTTGAAGTGCATTGTGTCATCGTGTACGGACCACCCTGCCGTAAAAGCATAAGGGGAGGACAGCTCACTGCGGACATCTTCACCGTGTGTTAAGTTAAGTAATATCATCGTGTACATAATCATAAAATTAATCTCCAAAACCGTTGCCAATATTCATATAACCTTATATCATGTCATGGATTATGAGTTAGTGAATCTAAGACATTAACAAAACCAGCATGTATAAATTTTCGTATTTTCTTTCCTTTTTCTTTCTTTCATGGGTATAGTGTATTTCACGACTCCTACAAAGAGGCCAACTCGGAGAACCTCATTTTTACAATAGGCAACCTCGTAGAACCTTTTTTACAATAAGCGGTTCGATAGAACTGTTCTTACAACATGTGCCCTGTAGGACCATGAAATAGGGAACGGTGGGCTTGGCCCCGTAGGCCTTGTTTAGAACAGGCGGCCCTGTATGGCCAGGAAGTAGATGGTACCCCATCTTGTTACTGTGAAGTTGCAATGAATTCAAACATTTGTCACCCCTTCAAGAGAGCATGTGTAAATTGAAGATGGTGCAATGTTCCTCTTTGTTTGCACTGAAATCTTTTGAATATCTAGGTAATTTAAAATTTGGTGCAAAAGTAATAATATGTACTTGGGAGAAAAAGACTCTCCATGCACATAAACATGAAGCTCTTTAAATATCTATTGGAGAATTGCGCTCAACTTTATGAACATCCACCTAAGCATCAAACTCTTCATGGACATAGATATGAGATGTTTAGGACATCCATAGGACGATAAAGCTCTTCACTCACATTCATTTGAAAACCCTTGGTAGATAGGGACATGCGGATATCCATGGGAAATGAACTCATGATGCATATAGACGTGAGACTCTCCACAAGAATCTATAAGAGAATGAGTCTCTTCATGGACATGGGTGTGAGAACGAGACTTCTCTTGACATCCAAGGTGACTATTAATGGACATTCGTGTAAGAGACTTTTCATGCAAATCCATGGCTGAAATTGAAACTCTTTAAGGACATTTGGGTAAGAACAAGACTTATCTTGGACACTTGATTAAAATGAGACTCTTCCTAGACATCCATGTAAGAATGAGGCTTTTCATGAACATTCACAAACGAACCATATCGTGAATCCGAACCAAACCACGTCGTGAATCCAAACCAAGCCAATCTTCGGTTCTTTTGTCAGTTTGTTCACACCAGATATGTTATACTCTAGCCACCTCAAACATAGCAGACCCATCTCCGGTTCTTTTGTCACTTTGTTCACACTAGATATGTTATACTCTATTCACCTAATACATAGCAAGCCCTCTCCAATTCTTTTGTCACTTTGTTTGGACCAAACTCTAGCTACCTAATACAAACTAAGAAAAAAATCGAAAATAGGTAGCTGGTAGCTTATGGACACTTTTAAAATGCATCACGAATGTATCGCGAATAAGTATAAGGGAGATTGGTATCTTCCAAACTGGCAATCCCTTGTGGAGACCAAAATGACAAACTGATCAATATCTAATGGGCAAGCTTATTCCAATGCATTAGTGACTAGGTAGTTGTAATAATTGATACACAGGCAATGCGCCATGGTGATGTCTTCGGTGAGGACCATCTTCCTGAACCGATTAAACAATCTGATGAACAAATCTAAACAATGAGGATGCTATGTTGGTGTCCTTGCCACAACCAGAAATCGAGCGAGTCAGCTGGGAGAAGATCTCTTCAAGTGGGGCTGACAACGTCAGCCCACCGTGACTATCTCCAGTGCCGGTCAAGATTGACACTGAGGTAGCCAGCATTGTGCTTGCCGCCAGTGCTTCTCATGCCGTCGATGAGATAGCACCAGGTGGAGCCCAGGGCCCCGACAAAGTAGTCAGCATCAGCCGCCATGAGGAAGTTCACCACAGTCATGCTGCTGGCCAGTTCCTTGCCCAAGCTTTTCAAGTATGAGCCCATGCTGGTGTGGCCACTTTGCCTGGGCACCTTGGTGTAGTAGAAGTTCCAGCCTGCGTACTCGGACGACTCATCAATCACTTCCTGCACCACCAGAGCAGCAGCAGCGTCAAACAGCTGACGGCAACATTGTTAGGTAACAGATTTGCCGTATGACTGACTGACTTACCTGCATTTCGGAGGAGAGCCATATGTCCTTGATGTGGGGAAACCTGTTGCGCAGTCGCTGGGCCAGGGCCATGTAATCCGAGAAGCCCTTGATCTTCATCTCGGAGCCCTTGTCTCCCATCCTGACGTGCACACTCAAGAGCGGTCTGGGAACCCACGGCTTGTGGCTCGGCCACACCCACTTCTCCATGTCCTTCTCCATAACCACCCCGCTGCTATTCGACGTCTGTGTCACATCACCAGAGCCCGATATGAAGCATATAAGCGTCCTCCGACTGTGCGGACCGATCCAGTCTATGTGGTTGCACACATCATCAAGACCGGAAGAAGATACCTGGACGGAAACTCGAAGCGTGTTGGCAGCAGCTCTCACGCCAAACGCCTCGTGCCTGGCCCTATTCATCAGCATGCAGGAGTGCTCGCTTTGGTATCTCATCATGTAGCGAATAGCCTGCAACACCATTCATCCACCCATTCACCAGGCTGCCCCTGTCAGCACTTCTCCTCCCTTGTCAAACATATTAGAGATGGGTGGTGGGTAGGTAGGTAGGTAGATGGCACAGGACCTGCGCTCGCCACCATCGCACATTGGCAGTCTTGTAGTTGGTCAAGAGACGGCCCTCCGCCTCCGTGGTGGGCTGTTCACGCTCCCAAGGTTTCCCCCACAACCTGCCACACGTCCACACACCATGTCATACCATGTCCTGCCCTATCTCGTGAGGGAAATCCGAATCATTCCACAGCTGCTCATCAAAGGCAAGCAAGCTTCCTCATACGGAGGTGTAGCAGTAGCTTACAAGGGCGGCTGGGCCATCCAGATATCCCAATGGGGCGGAATGTCCCTGTCCAGCAACACCCTTCTCTGCATAATCGGCACTTTGACCTCCTTCAAGCTCCCCATGAGCTCGTACGCCTTCTCTCTGCACTCGGCCGGAGTCTCGGGCACGAAATAGCAAGACCATCGCATGTGGCCCTTCCCTGCACCCACAAAAGAACAGCAACCCACAACCCACCACTTCCATCAATCCCTTGCCACTGCATCACCCCAATCGCAACAAGCCTGAATTCCCCAACCCACCAAAACCGACCTCGACAGGCCGGGTGTCCGGCAAAGTCGAAATCATGCGTCACCAGCACCCGCTTCTGCTCAATGGCCACCGCGAACATGCCCTGCATATGGTGAATCTGGGCCCCGAACCCGTGCTTCGGGTTGTTGGTCCAGGACGCCACCAGGAAGCGCACGCTCTCATCGGAACAGTTCCGCGGATGCTGCAGCAGCCAGAGGTCCCGCTGCGCCCGCCTGGTCATGGGCAGATTATCCTCGTCCGCGCCCTCCACCTGCAACACCCCGCTGCGCAGCCCGCGTCAGCCAATCCCGCACCGCACCCCGCCCATCCCTTCAATCCAGAGGGGAAGCGGGGACTCGGACGGACCTACCCAGGGAGGAAAGGGCTCCCACACCAGAGGCGCCGCGTCCCCGAGAAACGCCTCCGACCGCGAATGCTCCAGCTCCACGGGGTCCTCGGTCCGCTCCAGCTCCCGGATCCGGCCCTTCCACAGGCCCCAGACGGGCCACTCCCGTCCTCCCCGCTCGTCCAGCGCCCGGTGCTCCGCCGCCCGGGCCGCGCAGTCCTCCAGATGCGGCCCCTCACCCCCGTCATGTTCCGCAGCTCCTTGCGGGCCTCCGCCACCAGCGGGTCCCCTTCTCCTGCATCCGAGCTCCGGGCTGGCCTCCCACATCGCCAGCAGCCACTCCATCTGCTGCATTTCCCAGGCATCACGCTCCCCAGCTCCACCACCCCGCCTTCCTCCCCACTCCCCCAGCCCCTCTGCCCTCTCCGCCCCCAGCCTCGGCACCGTGTACAGCAGCCACAGGCAGTAGATGAGGCCCATCACCACCCCGATCACCATCCCCTTGCAAACCAGCCCCGATCCCGTCCCCATCTCCCTCCCCTTCCCTTCCTCACCAAACAAAGCCAATCAATCCTCCTCCTCCAGATCCTCCTCCTCCAAATCCTCGAAATCCCAATGCGATCCCTCCTCCTCCCTACCGCCCACCACCCGCGCCCTCTGCGCTCCCGCTGCGGCCCCCTCCATGTTGCAGCTCCAGGCCCCGCCCGGCGCCTGGCGCTCCGGTGTCCATCACCAAATCCGTGCCCGCTGCAGCCTCTTATGCTCCTCGGCTGCAACGTCGGCAAAACCCAACAAAACGGCACGGCACGGCGCGGCGCGGATCGGGCCCCTTACCTGTCCGTTTCTCTTCTCGTGTATTCTATTCCTCCGAAAGCCGGGGATCTCGATCCTGGCGCTTATCATCACACGTCGTATCCTTCAAAATGCGGCTCTCCCGTCCCACCATGGCAGACCAAGTATTCCGCGAGTTTATGAATTAGATCAAGTCCCTTCGCGCGCTTAAGTAGAGTAAAGTGATGCAAGTCGTCAAATCTGGCTTCGTTTCAATGTTGAGCTGTCCTTGATAATCCATCCATGACTTGAAATGGGCATAAGACTAACGAGATGCTTGTTTCCTCGAGATGCTTGCGGAGATGATTCATGGTGGTACTTGTAGGAAATGGGGCGCCCAAAAGTTATGGTGGAGTCTTTGTGTTCAGGTTGCGAAAGCTTGGGGGTGTCCAGGAAGGTGATGGTGAAGCTTGGAGTATCCAGGAAGGTGGCGGAGGGGAATTTGGCCTCCTGCTTGCTTGCCTTGCGCTGCTGCTGGTGGGAACGGCGGCATTATAACAGGGGAGCCTGGAGGCTCCAGTGCCCGCAGTAATGTCACGTGAAAACTGCCGACCGTGAAGGAAAACGGGAATAATTGCAACCGCCAGGGGAGTCAGGTGGCAGTGGATAACAGGCCCTCCGACGGGGGCCAACCGGCTGACGCTGGCTTCAACATTACCAACGTTTTCTTCTGCCTCACCCGAATAGACCATCCATTAATTCCGCTAAAACAAACCAGACCATCCATTCTTTCGTTGAGTTACTAGGGTTTGGGAGTGTTTGAATTATTATCAGCATTAGCTATAAGAAGAACTCATATAATATGACATTGAACAAGATCTATATATCTAGCTTTATATATTTTTATTTATTATTAAATTTTATATCTACATTAATTAATTTTTATTTTATAATAACTAGAACAGAATGTGAACATTTCTTTGTGACCAGTTTTGATATTTTCTGGGAACAGAGTTTTGTCGTATTGAACATTCTTTGCTTGCATTGTAGTGGGGACGACATAAAGTACCAACAATATTGATGGAGTA
The DNA here is from genome assembly GCA_010909165.1 of Anthoceros angustus. Lineage (NCBI taxonomy): Eukaryota > Viridiplantae > Streptophyta > Anthocerotopsida > Anthocerotales > Anthocerotaceae > Anthoceros > Anthoceros angustus. The sequence goes on from VJWM01000219.1 coordinate 36,489, forward strand.
TATACCAACAAGATGAATAAAGTACTTACACTTGACGCACGCGTTGATGATTACACACACTACTACACTTACACTTGATGATTAGATGATACATGTTTGCTGAAAGTAGGGTTTTGCTTTTTTAATTCAATGAGTTGTTATGAATAAATTCAAAGTAATGTTACAAAGAATTATAGAAATATAAAAATATAATGAGAAAAAATGCACACCCGTGATGTGTATACCGCATTGGAGATGTGAAAAAGGGACATATAACATATTATATAAAGTGAAAACTAAAATTCACCCAAAAACATGCAAGTGTTTTACATGAACTCATCAACATTTCTTAGGTTTTGAGCCTTAAAAATTATTTATTGATATTTAAAATTATATACATATTTTAAATGAATAAAATTTATATTTCCAAATTTTGATGGTATAAAATTCTAGAGTTTTAAGTAGTAGTGTGAACGTAGTTGTTGCTCTTGCTTCAATCATCGGAATGACATGTAACACTACTCTAGTGATTGTGTATATTCTTTGGTAGGATGTCATGAGTTTACTCAAAGAATCCTCTCAACTTTGTTAGCACTTGTTGTGAGATGACAAATACATAAGTCAACAATTTTCCAACAAGGTTCTCATGCAATGTACAATATGTACAATGTACACTACACCTACACATTTATGGAGTGTATTTCATGCTTCCATGTCCTCAAGAACATATCAAGAACTTTTCATGAAAAGCTTGAAATAATGCATTCTTATAATTGAACTATATACAATTATGAAAAAGTAAAAATAAGATGCCTAGGGATACACAAATTTAGGATCATATGATACTATACTTAACACAGGAAATGGAATATGGCATAATTGTGTACACAGCCACTAGGTATTGTGTACTAATTTAATTTGTCAACTGTACTCAATAACACTGACTCAACCAACGGACACGTCCAGGTCAGCTTCCGCTTTTGGCGGTTACTGTGCTGTGCACTTGCTTTATAGCCGCCTTCAGCTAGCCCCAGCTACTACCTTTCTTTCTGCTGGCAGTTCCACTAATTGCTTGAAGGTCCAAGTAAAGAGGATGAACTACACTAAGTGATGCTTTCCTGAAGCTGGTTGCATGTATTCATGTTGCAAGGAAAAAGCTACTAGTTAGACGCACGGAAATGGACATCTTACTGGGTTGTTTTGCGAGGTTCATTCTGTTTCTTACGTACACCTCTCAGATGCATATAGGGAAGGTTACAGCGCAAAGCTTTTTCCCCGCATTGTTTACATTCGGAGACTCCTTGGTGGATAACGGAAACAACAACTTTATAGCTTCCCTTGCAAGGGCAAACTATCCTCCCAATGGCATCGACTATGAGGCTGTGATGCCATCAGGCAGATTCTGCAATGGAAGAACTGTTGCCGACTATATCAGTAAGAAAATAAATTGTGCAACCTGCACTTAACTAGCTTCAAGAACACCTCAGCTGATGTTTGTTTTGTTTATGTCCACAAAATAGGCTATTTAATGGGAATCACCTCAGCCCCTCCTTACCTAGATTTCAATCAGAACAATTTCTTTCATGGGGTGAACTTCGCATCTGGTGCTGCTGGCATACTCGATGAATCAGGGGCAAACTATGTGATCTCTCGAACAATATCAAACCTTTTCCTCCTATCATATATTTAAAGCTCCCTGAAGAAGCAATAGTGTTAAATAGCTCCCTACTTTAGTGCATGACTTCAAGTTCGGCTTGTTAGAACTATTTACTCAAAATTTACTTTTTTACCTTTGGCCACTGATGCAGCTACAACGAATACCCATGTCAGTTCAAGTGGAGTATTTCAAAGATGTGAAGCGTAATTTGTGTAGCTCTCTTGGGGCTGCTCAGACAGATGATCTTATCCAAAAGTCTTTGTATTTCATTGTCATGGGGAGCAATGACTACCTCAACAACTATCTCCTACCTAATTCGCCAGATGCTTTAAAATATAATCCCCAAGACTATCAAGACATGCTGATTGAGACTTTCAGAATGCAGCTCAAGGTTAGCTGTTGTTGAATTCTGACATTTTGAACTCGACATCTTTCCATTGTTTCTATTGGGCTCAACCGTCATCTTAAATCTTGTCTCCCTTCAGACTCTGTATGCTACTGGTGCTCGTAAGATAGTGGTGGCAGCAGTTGGACCCCTTGGTTGCATTCCGTACCTGATGATTCAATTTCACAGCGTTCATGGAGAGTGTATAGAGGAGCCGATCAACAAACTTGTTAGAGGGTTTAATGGGGCTTTGAAAGAATTGCTGGTGAACCTTACCTTGGAATTACCAAGGGCAAACTTTTTGTATGCAAATGCTTTTGATAATACTTTTGCTTATGCAAACAAGCCTGCTGATTTTGGTAAGGTAACTCTACCATTTCATATTTATTATTTAAGTATTGCATTAATATTATTATATTGATCTATTTAACCTTTCAATTATTATATAATAGGATTTGTACACGGTAATTTATCTTGCTGTGGAGTAGGAGTATATGGAGCTGAATCCCCATGTTTACCTGCCACTCCATATTGTAAGGATCGAGCTGCATATGTGTTCTGGGATAGGTGAGAGTTCACAATTTTTTATTCAATATCTTCTTAAATATTTTACATTCAATAATGGCTACTCTTAAAAACAATTTTGGCTTGACAGATATCACCCAACCGATCGTGCAAATTTATTACTTGCAAATTCCTTTGTGTATGGATCAAATGATGATATTAGTCCAATGAACATTGCAAAACTAGCTACGATCTAGTACTCAAATGTGAACTTCATTGGAAGCTACAAGTAAAGCGAGAATTGAGTGTGTCCTTACCCATCTTAAAAAATAAATTTTGTTCAGTTATTGCATAAAATAATCCATGTAGCATGTATGAAGGGACAAGTCACTAATTTATCACTTGAGATTTGTATCATTGATCCAAGTATTAAGAATTTATTAAAATAAATCCTATTTAATTAATTTTTTTCTTATCTTGAACTTACTCACAAAGTATGAATGATTATGCTTAAATTTGTAGCCCTTATGAGAAGGTTTAGAAAAATTTAAATGAGCTCTATATAAACAAGAACTTTTTTTACACAAAAAATATTGGAGACCAAGAAAACACCTTCCAAATTGTCATTAGTATTATTTTTTTTCACAAGGTGTGTAGACGTAGGAAGCCCTTAGTATTAATTATGGTGTTCAATTATTGATGCATGGTTGCTTAAAGAAAGGGTGCATGTAATAATTGACATGCTGGGTACCTACCTATACAAAAATTGTATTTAAGATAGTTTAACTTGTAGTGTTTGAATATGTACATTTTTATTAGTATTATTGCATGTCAGGCCATATATTCACTAGCATTGGATTTTTTAGATCCATGTGGACAACAGGTCGAATACTCCATGATCTGCTAACGGAGTGGATTATAGATGACAACTGTAGCACCCACTATAAGATGACAAGACTAAAAGTAAAGAAATTGCTTACAACATGTTCTCATATACTTTAAACCTTCAAGCATCCTTGAAGCGACATTTTCAATCATAGGTATGAAGTTTAGATTTGAGCTTGACAATTCGTGATCCTGATGATAATCAAAGTTTTATAATATATAGAGTTTTGAATATTTTCTCTTTATTGGCATTGACTAGAAGATGGATGTCGTGCGTGCATCACCGGCTGTTGGGCACACAAGGTACGTGCATCCCGCGCTCCAGTCCGGCCCGACCTTCAGCTGCAACAAGAAAACAGGGCAAAAAGGAAATTCTGTCCATGCCACACCAGACAAGCCAGCAGCGCTCACATGTGCTGTGGCGCACCTCGGTGCAAATACGAATCAAAAGGGCTGCCCTACACGGGCTGCCTGGAGTTGGTAAATCCGTGACCTGCTGCAGCACCCACATACATTGCAATCGTTCTGAGCCACATGCACACCAAAACCTTGCATTCCAATCAGAAATCCAGCAACACCGCGGTTTTGCGTGAGTCTCAGCAACATTCCCTTTCCACGGACTTGACAACTGGTTGTTGCAGCTGCCATCGCCAGTCTTGAGGTCTTGGCCGCCATCATGAGCAAGCACCTCCCTCTCGGTGTGATGAGGCCACCACCTCGCGTGATCCTTTGGCGTTGCAGCAGCGGGCTTCATGATGTAGCCCACGAGCCACCTGCCGGGTTTGCAGCCCTGGTTCTAGAAATGACCTAAATGGCCTAATAACCTATCCTGATAATGTCAGTTAAATAGCTTCATATGGGGTAAGCTAATTAATAGCTATTTCCTAATGGCCAAAATCACATATATAGCCAGCCTACCTCTAGGCTACTATATATATTCTTGTGAAACAAGTCTGGTGCCACGACAGCTGTCGTGCGTGCATCACCGGCTGTTGGGCACACAAGGTACGTGCATCCCGCGCTCCAGTCCGGCCCGACCTTCAGCTACAACAAGAAAACAGGGCAAAAAGGAAATTCTGTCCATGCCACACACCCCCCCCCCAGCTGATGGACGGGCTAGAAGAAAGGCAGCATGGACGAAGAAGGGAGAACTGGAATTATCCAGCACCTGGAAGGAAAGAATAAGGAAACCCCAAACAGCATCAGCATCACAGCCATGCTCAAGCACGATTGCAACGCTATGGGGCCATAGCACCTGTCACACGTAGAATGGCAGATGCCACATGAACCCAATTGTGACTAGCAGCCATGAAACCTTGCAATGCAATCACATCCATCTTCACAACTGAAAACGAATTGAAACAGTCACACCTGAGTAGCAGTTTCAGCACACTTTGAACAATACCAAAGTTGCTCAGGAACCTCAGCCAAAGGTGGCTGCAAGCAGAAAAGGTGGAACCCCCATTGCATCCATCACAAAGCAGCATGAGCTCTCGTCATCCGTGCGGCTGCAGATCTGGCATGGGTAATCCGCTGGCGGGATCCAATCAGCTGTTACAATGGTGGGGTCAAGGTTAGGGAGATGGCACGGGCACAATTTTGGTGTGATCAGAAATGACCCTGCCATCAGATCCCTGCAGCACCAACACTCCATTGGACTTGACCTCCTGATCCTAAGCACATGTCTGCTGCTGGAAGTCTCAAGAGTGTCAGCTGTTTGGCGTTGAAGATACGAAATCCCCAGCCTGGAATTTCTTAAGCTTGGGCCTGAAGCTCCGCTGCAGTGTGGGCGCTTAGTGTGTCCCGATGCTGTGCAATGTGCAAATTTTCCATAGCCATCGGCATCACTCGACGGAAAAGGCAGCCCTGTCACCTATCATCCTAGCCCAAGTGGCTGGATCATCCAGCGAGACCACGGCCTGCATCTGTTTAGCGATGGAGCTAGGTGGAACAGGCTCCTGCCAAAAGAAGGAAATAGGGTGAGAAATGAGCTAGGAAGCGTGCGGCTCATTCCCCCATCAATATATAAGGCAGCATGATGTCCCAATCCCCTTCGGCTGCTGCAGACAGAGCTATGGAGGCCCTTTTGATGGTTTGAACCATCCTCTCAGCCAACCTGTCGGCCTGAGGGTGGTCCCTGCTGGTCCTCCTGTGGTCAATTAGTGCCACATCCAACAGGTCTTGAATTCCCTCGAATTCTGAACCTTGGTCGGTGAGACACTCACAACTGCCAAAGCGGCACGCTTCTGCAAGAAAGCCTGTGATGTGCTCCTGGATGACTTGTCAGGCAACGCCACGGCCTCCACCCACTTGCTAAAGTGCTCTATCATCACCAAGATGTACACGCTACCCCTTGGTGTCTTGGGCAGCTCTCCATGAGGTCGCAGGACCACCTGAAGAAGAGCCCCATGATGGGGAGTGGGTGCAGCTCTGGGTGCTGCATAGTGAAGGATGTTTTGACGGTCACATGGCTCACAGCAAGCGACACATTCCCGGACTTGTGCATGCATGCCAAACCAGTGGAAGTGAGGGGCCAGCAAGCTGTAGGTCCTCTTGACTCCAAAATGCCCCATGTCATCATGTACTCTTGAATGAGATCAGCACGATCTCCGGGAGGTGGAACCAGCCGTTCCACACCATGGGCCCGCCTCGGATGAGGTACCCATCTCTCCAGTAGTAGGCAGCAGCACGTTGCTGTACCGCTCACATTCTGCTGCTGTCCAATCTTCACCTAGCTGGCCAGTTTGCACAAACTGAATTGTATGCACGTCCTCCCATATGTCCTTGGGGACATGTTGAGCTGCTGCAACCTCAAGCTGTCAAGGCATGTCATGGCCACCAAGGCAGCTACAGCAAAATCTGCCTGTCCTCGTGGCTGATCATCCTCATCCTGCCTAGCCTCCGTGGCATCCCTACAGCTGCTATCCGGATTCCTGGAGAGGGTGTCCGCATTCTGATGTGACACCCCGGCCTGTGCTCCACATGGAAGTTGTAATCCTGCAAAATCATGGCCCAGCGAGCAAGTTTCCGCTGAGCTTTGTGTTTGTCATCAGCCACTTCAAGGGTTGATGGTCAGTGACAAGGGTAAACTGCTGCCCATAGAGGTAAGGTCTGAAGTGGCAGACTGCCCAAACAGCGGCGAGGCATTCGCCCTCATAGCTGCTGTAATTGGCCTCAGCACGGTTGTTGCTGCGTGAGGCAAAGGCAATCACACGTTCCTTCCCTGCTCATCCTCTTGCGCAAGTACAGCACCCAGCCCCAGACTACTCCAGTCTGTATGAAGCACAAACGGCTTGTCAAAATTGGGACGAGCCATAATGGGTGATGTGCTGAGCCGCTCTTTCAAGGTGTCAAAAGACTGTTGAGCATGCTCATCCCACAGCCACTCCACGTCCTTGCGCAATAGGTTGTTCAGCGGTTTAGCAATCCTGCTGAAATTCTGGATGTACACCCTGTAATAGTTGCACAATCCTAGAAATGCCCGTAGTGCTGACACATTGGTGGGCTTCTTCACCCGCTGAATGGCCTGGATCTTGGCTGCATGAGGCATGACTCCATTGGGCACGATCTTGTGTCCCAAGTATGCTACAGTGCTCATCCCAAACTCACATTTGGAGGGGTGGCACGTGAGCTCAGCCTTCCGCAACCTAAGGAACAGATCCTCTAGATGTGCCAAGTGCTGCTCAAAATCCTCGCTGTGCACAAGGACATCGTCAATGTAGCACATCAAATATGCTGCACCTGCTAGCACAAGATCCATTATCCTCTGGAAGGTGACTGGTGCATTTTTAAATCCAAAAGGCATCACCAGCCACTCCCACAGCTGCTGAGATCCATGGAAGGCAGTCTTCTTGATGTCCTCCTCAGCAACCGGCACCTGGTTGAATCCTTGGCGTAGGTCAAGTGTGGAGAAGAAGACTGACTGCCCAATGCGGTCAAAAATTTCTTCAGGGGTCGGCATCGGGTACCGATCCTGTGCTGTTGCTGCATTTATGGGACGATAGTCCCCGCACATCCTCTTCTCAGTCCACAGCCCTTGGCTGTCCTTCTTGGGCGGCATCACGGTGGCAGCAGCATAGTCACTGCTGGAGGGCCTGATCAACCCTGCTTCCAGCAATTCCCTACAGCGGGCGTCCACCATGTCCCATTCTGTCTTGCTGAGACGGTACCTTCTCCTGTAGATGGGCTCCGAGGTGGTAAGGTTGATCCTAAAGGTCAACACATTACACCTCTTCAGCTCCTTCATTGAGAAGGCGAAGCAGTCTCGATACTTCAGCAGTAGCACGTGAATCCTCTGCTTCTGTAGGTCTGTGAGCTCATCCCCATCTTCCAAGGGAAATTATCAGCTGTGACCTTTGTTGATGCTCCATGCTCACTTCCCTTGTGGTCAGATGCGGAAAAAGCAGACCTGTTTCCCCATGTAGGCTGCTCCACCCCCAGCATCTGGCCAAAAGGGTAGGTGAGTGTAGCCAGGAAAGGAAAATGGACAGCATCTGCTGGGCACATACTGGCCAGCAAGCTAGGAAGGGCTACAGCTGCAAACTTGGCGTGCAATTGAAAGGCGAGGCAGAGGCTGACCAGCCAAGTAATGGCGTGAAGGTCCATGGCTCTGCCTATGGCTGCAGCACGCTGGGGTCGAGTGACTTGAGGTGCTGCTGTAGAGCCTGTTTGAAACCCATCAGGCGCCTCGCCTCTACTCCAGGTTCCTCCCATTGCTGAGTGGTAGTGTTAAGGAGCATGCCATTGCCTTGAGCTCTGTATGCAAAAGAGCCTGGAAAACTCACGAGCGTGGGCAACGTCTGTCTCGGCTGCCCTGGCACATTGGTAGGGAACCAAGGTGCACGCTCACTAGCAGTGACTGGCTTGGGCTGATGATGTGGTTCCAAGACCAGCTGCAGCTGCAAGTGGGGATCCCTGGTGGTGCCACGTAAGGCTAGCTGAACCGAAGAGGGACAAGGTTTGTCCAATAATTGCGTAGCCTGTGGGCATAGCTACCCACCTGGGCAGCATCCATAAGGAATGGGAGCCCACATAATGCTGCACAATCACCATGTCCTGTTGCACATGTGGGCGTGAGTCCAGCTGGGCAGGTGTGTTTTCAAGAGATAAGCACAGCGTGGATTATCTTGCTGAGCCCATGCGAGCACCTGGTGCAAGTCCCGAAGAGGCCTGAACGTGCATCTTCTAAGCCTTGGCCACGGCCTGCCCTGGAAAACCCCTGGCATTCCCAGCCAGCGATGACCATGTCCACAGGTCCCAAAGCATGGATGTGGGCCTGTTGGATGTACTGCACATCCTGTGGCCAGGCCGTAAAACGCTGTGAGTGGCCTCTGGGGGTAGTTGGAAAGCGCTGTTGCAGCCCAAGCAGTCTGAAGGCTGCAATGTCCCTGGCTATTGGGTCCTTGTCACAATAGACATAGCGCGGATAGTGAGCCCGTCAATAGCAAAGCCTCCAGGCCAGTGCAGATACCCCAAATAGCTCTACCACCGTTAGTTCAGGCTGAGAGGGTGCCCACGTGATCACAGTGCAGTTCAGCAGCTTGTCCTGTGTGGGATGCGCCAACCCTGTAGCCACAAGGCTCTGGACACGTTGCAATTGAGCCTTGGCATTCTGCAAACGTGCGGCCACCTCAGCAGGGTAGTCTGGATGAGCCATGGCTTGAGACAAAGTGCTGCCACTGCCAGGTGAGTCCTCATCAGCTGCAGACTCCAGCTGCCGTTCTACATGGGCAGTGTCCTCACTAGCTCGCCAAGGTTGCAAGACTGAATGTCACAAACCATTTGGCAGGCTACAAGCGAGCCACATCAGCAACTGTTTTACCATGAAGGTCCAGTGGCAGATGCGCCACACGGAGCCCCTTGTCTCCAATCAGGCCTGTAAAGGCTTGTTCCGTCCAGTTGTCCACGCCAATGCCTGGTGGGTACAAAATTCTTGACCCAACAAGACATCGAGTTGGTGGCTGTGGTCACAAGACAGGGCAATGACAAGGTCATCTCATCTGGCGTGCCGGGTTAAGGGTAATATCCACGGTCGGATGGTTTCCCCACACTGGCTCAATTGCCCTGGAAGCAGTCCTGATGTTCCAGGGTGATGTGCGAAGAGCATCACCCTTCAGATGCAACCTGGCTGCCAGCACCTTGCCGATTATGACTGGCTGTGCACCTGTGTCAAGCAGCACCACCCTGGGTGCGTAACCATTCACTGTCACGTGCCCTGCTCGATTATCAACAACAGCTAACCCGGGTGTTGAGCCTGTTGGTGGCTGCACTCGTGGTCTGTCACCAACTTGGCCTGCCACCTGTACACTGCAGACTCCTTCCAGCAAGCCGGAATGCATTCGTGGCTGCTCCATGGGCTGAAGGCTGCTGTCACAGCGTGACGATCTGTCTGGTGGGAGTTCCCACAATCGGGCATGAGCAACCACAGGATCGGGCTCATTGCATGTGGCCACAACTTCTAGTGTCTGCATCATTTGCTGCAGCCGGCTGGGTGTAACTCCAAGCTCCTGGAGAGTGAAGAGTGGGATCTCCGTGAGCCTCTTAGCCACCTGTTCAGCAGTGACAGCCTGTGGAAGCAAGTACAATTTTTCCGCGTGATATGCCCTGCCCCTTTGAGGGGCTGATCCACTTGGCTCTGACCTGGATGAAGAATGGCTCTGCCCCTGATCGGAATGGCAGAACCTGGCGGCAATGGCACATAGGATTGAGGCATCACTGCCCTCGCCTCGTTGCCTAGTGACAGGTCCAGTAGCTGCTGATGTAATGTCCAGCGTGGTATTTGGGAGCACATGCCCCACCCAGCTGGTCGGCATCACAACACGTCCCTCTTGGCTGTCACTTGGTGCCTTATCCGCTGTGCAGACCTGATGTGGCAGGCCGTAGTCCTCTCCTTCAGGTACTGCAACAAGTTCTACTGCTGCAGCCGGTTTGGCTCCTTCAGCACTAGAGAGATTGGCCACCTGCGTGGCCAATGCTGCCAGTTGTGCCTCCAAGGTTGCGACCTTCTCAGCATTGGCAGTATTCTTGGCCTTGGCCTTGTCACGTTGTTTGCTCCGTGAAGGCCCTGCTGTTCCAGCTGCAGCAGCTGTAGGTGCCACTGCTGTCCCACCAACCTCTGCCTTTGCCTTCTGATACCGTCTCCGGATGTTTCTGGAAGCAGACCGTGACAACATGGCCGTTCTTCTGGCAGTGAGTGCAGAACAAACCCTCCGATGGACACTTGCATGCAGTGGACAAGTGCTCTGGACTGCCACAGTAATTGCATAAGGCTGCCGCAGGTGCTGCTGTAGTAGCTGCCCCTGCCTTGGCTGGCTTAGCTGGCCCTGCCCTTGAGGAAGCTCCCCATGCGTGGTTGACCCCTTGTTGGTGAACATGGACTGGTAGTGATGGAAGGACTTGGCATGCTTGGAGGAGAACACCGAGTAGGCGATCTCCTTCTTCTCCGCCTCTTCATGCACTTGCTCCAAGGTGTAGTTATCACCATATTTGTCCACCAAGGAGGACACAAGCTGGAAGTGAAAAGAGAATCACCCTCCAGGGCAACTAAGAATTTCTCCGCTGCCTCCTGATCCGTCAACATGCCAGTACCCTCACGTAGCTTTTGCAGCCTACGGAAGCACATCTGGACTGTCTCCCTTTCTTCCTCGCAAAAGTAGCCAACTCAGCGATTTTCTCCGGAGTTTTGAGGGGAAGGCCTTTTCCAGAATCTTCAGAAACTCCTCCACGGGGTTGGCATGCTTGGGAGTCTGGATGAACTCATCAATCCCCTGCGTTGCTGTTGTCCTCTCCGCTGGGGTGAGGGGCTCACCACTGTAGGAGGCTGCACGGTGGCAGCAACAGTGCCATTAGCAATGGCCTGTTGATGAGCTGTAATGGCGGCCTGCAACTTGGCATTGTAGGCTAGCTGCAGCGCCCCTGGTGCAAAGGATTCAAGGTCTGCACCGTGGCAGTCAAATCTGCTTGGTGAGCCTCGTACAAATCCAATGCCTCATCAGCCATGTAGGCAGACAGCTGTTCGAACATGTACAGGTGATTGTACAACGCAGTGCTTGAACTTCACCCGGCTGATTGCCTCACTCACACGAGGCGGAAATCTCTCAAAGACATAGTCCCAGGCCTGCCTGAGAATTTTCGTGCCTACTTGATGGTCCTGACTCCATGGTATCAGATCCCTCCGAGAGGTCAGCTTTAGTCTGTCCTCCTTGTGCTGTTGAAATCACCAATGAATGGTCAGCACCTTGGCCTCCACTATCCTGCCTCAAGTCACCAAAATCTGGTGCAACTGGATCGGGGCCTGGTTAGCAAAGGGACCAACTTGTGCCTGCAGGTTGTAGCTGCTCAGCACCAGGATCTGCTCCCGCTGGGTCTCCTCCTAGAGACAGCCGTTGCCGTTGTGCCGCCTCCTCCTTGCAAAGACCCTGGCTGGCACGTCCCTTGTCCTCAGTCGATGGCGTGGACTACCTCCTCCTCGTCAGAGGGCATTGCCCATGTAGACAGCACACCAGAGATCAGCCACCAGCAAGGTAAGCAAGTGCAAGGCAGCCTCCGAGAAAGCAAAACCCCAGCCACAGAATCAATGTGAAACGCAAAATTCCTGAACACACCAACGCTGCAACTCTGATCCTTCTCCTCAGTAAGCAAAGGGACCTGGAATATCACTATCCTAGCACCTATGCTGCAACAAGGGAAGTGATGGCTGCAAATAGCCAATTTCCCCAACTGAACCCTAAGTGCCCAACCTTTCCAAGGCATTCAGTCCTTGGATTGCACTCGAAAGTAGACAAAATGGTACCAACAGATTTGTCTCAACAAGGCGAACACTTTGGTATGCAAATCAGCGGAAACCGACCTGTGGATCGATCGCTATGAACGCTGATGGCTGCAAATAGCCAATTTCCACACCTGAACCCTAAGTGCTCAACCTCTCCAAGGCATTCAGTCCCTGGATTGCACTCGAAAGTAGACAAAATGGTACCAACAGATTCGTCTCAACAAGGCGAACACTCTGGTATGCAAATCGACGGCAACCGACCTGTGGGGCGATCGCTATGAACGCTGGAAGACTTGGGCAGCTTGCTGCAGATGAAATGCAGCTGCTTCTGCTGCACAATCAGGGCGTGTGGGGATGCTGCCTTGCTAGAGTTGCACGGCCGCCTCCACCAGCTCACTCGCCTCACACGTGAGCTCCAGCAATTGAAAGCAGTTGTCGAAGTAGACAAGCCAGCAGCGCTCACGCGTGCTGTGGCGCACCTCGGTGCAAATACGAATCAAAAGGGCTGCCCTACACGGGCTGCTTGGAGTTGGTAAATCCGTGACCTGCTGCAGCACCCACACACATTGCAATCGTTCTGAGCCACATGCACACCAAAACCTTGCATTCCAATCAGAAATCCAGCAACACCGCGGTTTTGCGTGAGTCTCAGCAACATTCCCTTTCCACGGACTTCGACAACTGGTTGTTGCAGCTGCCATCGCCAGTCTTGAGGTCTTGGCCGCCATCATGAGCAAGCACCTCCCTCTCGGTGTGATGAGGCCACCACCTCGTGATCCTTTGGCCGTTGCAGCAGCGGGCTTCATGATGTAGCCCACGAGCCACCTGCCGGGTTTGCAGCCCTGGTTCTAGAAATGACCTAAATGGCCTAATAACCTATCCTGATAATGTCAGTTAAATAGCTTCATATGGGGTAAGCTAATTAATAGCTATTTCCTAATGGCCAAAATCACATATATAGCCAGCCTACCTCTAGGCTACTATATATATTCTTGTGAAACAAGTCTGGTGCCACGACATGGACATCAAATCATTTCCCTTGGCAATGAGAAGGCAAAAGAAGTCCTCCCTTGAGGAATGACATCTACACATGGCTGCATTTGAAACTCCATGTTTCAAGCACCCTTGAGTTGGATCACTTAGGATAAGTTGCTACCCATCCTGTGTTGTAGAAAAAAGCTTGGGGTGCTATCCATCTCGCGTCATAGAAAAAAGTCATTCGAGATTGCCTTTGTAAAAAGTCCTATGGGGCTATTGATATTAGCTCTATTCAAACACAAGATAATATTGCTTATATGGTTTTGAGAAGGCAATGATGCCATCCATCTTGACTCTGTAATACCAACTAACGCCTTTGATGCCTTTTGTATAACATAGACAAGAATCCAAAATCTTTAATTTTGGTAAGCAAAAGATGTAAGAAAAAAGGGGTGGAAGAAAAAGGCCTTGAACACCCTCTCTTCAAGGAGTGACTTCATACATGGGTTCATTGGAACTCAGTCAAGAATCTAGAATCCTTGCTTTAATTTTGGTAAGTGAAAGATGTAAGAAAAAAGGGGTGGAAGAAATAGGCCTTGAACGCCCTCCCTTTAAGGAGTGACTCCATACATGGTTCATTGGAACTTCTCCATTAAGACTTAATGTACACTTTGAAATATCTATAGTGTCTGAACTCTCTAAAAAAGAAAAAACAAGGCCTTAAAGCTTAATCCTGCTTAGGAACCCGTTTTTCTTGCTGGGAGGAACGCAGTCATTGCAGGGACCCTTGAGCTCTTGCTTCAAGGAACCTTCACTTTTTTTTTTCTGGGAGGAACACAGTCCGACTGCAGGATCCCCTGGGGCTCCACACTCGGGGTACGAGGTTCCGCCTTTTTCTTGTGGGTCTTGGAAGGAGAAGAAGCTATGGGGTTCTTGCTGACGAGACTTGCTCTCACGGGATTAGGTTTAATTGCAGGAGGCTTCATCAAGTGGTCAGGCCTGACCAAGACCTGAAGGACTATTATCTTGTCTTTTTGATGTAGACACTTTTTAGTACCGTACCAGCATGCAATTCCCAGGGACGGCCGCCCGGCCGCCTGAAAGCAGAGTCTCCTTCTCGTTTTATAACAAAATGCTGCATTACATCCCCGTGACGTACATACGGTCGGTCTCCCTTGGGCCTTTGAGCCGTTTGGTTTTTGAATGGGGATCTGCCTACAGCGCAGCTGCGGATCTGTGGGATCTACTTTTGCACAACCGAGAGTAGTGATCATCCAAGGTGCCATAGCGCCCGCTCTAGCAGGCACATGTTACTACCACCGGCATATCTATCTGGTGGAAGACGTGAAGTCTCCTTCTGCCAACTCCAAAGGACAGTTCGAATCCAGAATCTGGTGCTGAGGGATGTTACCGGAAGTTCTCATGCATGCCTGGTGGCACGTACGAAAGTGTGGCGGGCAGAAGAGCACGTCACACTTTCAGGCCTCGGCCACTAAAGACGTACTGGGTGTAGATTTCTGGTCAAAAACACTAGCTTCTTTTAAGAAGATGTGCACCAATACTCATCTTCAGCTGCCGCGTTGCTCTCACCAACACCGTCAATTGCAGCTTCACGATTGCAGCATTCCAATTGCAGCGCACTGCTTCTGTTGTCTGATGCAGACCTGCACCTGGCGGAGCGAAGAGGTCAGACTACTGTACAGAGTCACTGCTCAGTTTGACATCCATACACAATGGCTGGAAATTAGCTGATGTTCTCGGGGTCGATGAATCAGACAGTTACAGAAGGCTGGCTTCTTGTCCATTAATGATTCAGCTGGCCGCTCGAGAGAGAAACTTGTGTTATGTTTCTCCCACCGACCAGTCATGAAGGTTCTCGTGTTGATGGAACGTGCCTCCCCGCTCAAGCCCTTGGGTAGTTAAAAGTGCAACATTTTGGACGGGTGCCTCTGGTCTCCTGCTGAATGTGTGGACGTCCTGATCATGCTCAATCCAGCTCTGGCCAGGTTCCTTGACCCCTGTCCTCAGTCTCAGGTCATCTATCTCCCGTGCCGACACCCACATTCCAGCTTGTGAATAGATATTTGACATGAGCACATATGATCAATGTTTTGGCTGCAAGTTGACTGCTCGATCAAAGGCTCTTCTTCCCAGTGCTACATTTCCATGTTTCCGGCCTGGCAATGACAACCACATGGTCAGATTAGGGTCCACCGGCATTTTCAACAAAACACAGCTTCTGCCAAGCTCAAGTCCTGCGCGACCGAAGAGGTCAGCGAGTACCATAATGCTCTGAGGCGAGATACCAATCTCTGATCATGGCTTGAAAGTACTCCAGGCCTTGTCCACCATGCCAGCATGGCTGCATGCGGATAGGAGCGAGAGGAAAGTCACTGCTTGGCTCTAAGCCTGTCACACATATCTTCAAACAGTTCTACACTCGTGGTGTAGTGTCCTTGAGGCGTACCGGCAATTAACTCAAGCCCGCAGGCTTTTCTGGGGTAGTGAGTCAAAAACAAATCGAGCATCTAACATGCACCCACATTTGCTGGCAGGCATGAAGGCAGTTCAACCAACCAGCTGCCGTCAAGGCCACTGCTTACGAGTGGATTTGATAACAGTTCCTCAAAGCTCCAATGTTGCTGCTTCTAACATGCACAAGAACGTGATTTCATCTGGTTTGACACCTGTGCGCATCCAGGCATAAAGTTGCAGCCTTCTCCCCTCTTCATGCTGGGCATAGCCAGCAAGCATCGCATTCCATGATAAATCTCGCTGGGCCAACCTGTAAACACATCTTCCGCAGTTCTGATGCTCCCAGTTTTGCATACATGCTAAAGAGTTGCAGAAAAATAGATCTGAGTTGAACCCCATCTGAAAAGCTTCAGCATGTATCTCTTCCCCATGCGGAGACTGCACTTTGATGGCTTGCCCATCAACAAGACTACTTTCTTCCTTCTCTGCAAGGAGACCATGCTTGAAGCACACTAGCGAAAGTGTGCCCATCAGGAGAAACGCCTTCCTTCTCATCCGTCCATAAAGGTCCATAGCCTTCTCTGCACGGTCCTGCTGGGCGTATCCTGCAACCATTTTCCACGACACCACATTGCGCTGGGACAGTCTATCAAACACATATTCTGCATCTCTGACGCTCCCGCACTTTGTGTAAACACTAACAAGCGTGGTGCCAACAAACACATTCGACTCCATACCTTTCGAGCTTCGCCGTGTAATGTTTTCAGCTTCAGTCCCTCCACCTTAACCACCTGGCCGTCCACCAGGATGCTTTCCTCCTTCTCAGCAATGCTGCAGCAATCACAAGGTCGGTGATCAGGAGTAACACCTGCTGCATTCGCTCATACAGCACAAAAGCCTCCTCTCCTTGGTTGCTGGGCGTATCCTGCAAGCAGTCCATGACACCACATTGCGCTGAGGCAACCTGTCAAACACATGTCGAGCGTCAGATAAGCTTCCACACTTGACGTACATGTCGACCAGCGCTGCACCCACAAACAAATCAACCTCACATCCCTGCCTCACCATGTCCGCATGGATTCGCTTCCTTCTTCCGGGTCTGGCTCCACACGCTCTGAGTAAGCTCGTGAACGTATACTTGTTGGCCTCCACACCTTCCTGCTGCATTTGCTGATACCCTTTCAAAGCCTCCTCCATCTCCCAGCCTTACAGTACCCCGAAATGATGACCGTCCAGGTATAACCTGTTCTGCGAGACAATTTCCCAAACACCTGCAGCCCATCTGCAAGGCCTCTTACCATTGCCTCCACCACAGATTCACCCAAATACATGTTCGATTCCAGCCCACTTTTCACCAAATGGGCATGCACCTGCCCCTGCCAGGCCTTGTTCTGCATGCACCTTCAGTAGCTTGTCGTACACTTGCACGGAGGGCATGCTGCCTGGTTGCTCCATAACCTCCAGAGCCTTCTCCAGCCATCCCTGACTGGGTGCCATCTGGCCAGCTAGGGCTGGCCCTGACAGTCAGAGCCATACCAGCACACGTTTTCCTGTTAGTGCCACACATGCCAGCATAGTAGTGTGCTGCACATACATTGCAGACAGTATACCAAAACCTCTGATGGCAGCATAAGGTGGATTCTTCTCACCGTGCATTTTCATCTTAGGTCCACTACGGACTATACTTAAGGGGTGGTGGGCAGAAGAGCACGTCACACTTTCAGGCCTCGGCCACTAAAGACGTACTGGGTGTAGATTTCTGGTCAAAAACACTAGCTTCTTTTAAGAAGATGTGCACCAATACTCATCTTCAGCTGCCGCGTTGCTCTCACCAACACCGTCAATTGCAGCTTCACGATTGCAGCATTCCAATTGCAGCGCACTGCTTCTGTTGTCTGATGCAGACCTGCACCTGGCGGAGCGAAGAGGTCACAGACTACTGTACAGAGTCACTGCTCAGTTTGACATCCATACACAATGGCTGGAAATTAGCTGGGATATGTTCTCGGGGTCGATGAATCAGACAGTTACAGAAGGCTGGCTTCTTGTCCATTATGCTTCGACTGTGTGGCCGCTCAAGAGAGAAACTTGTGTTATGTTTCTCCCACCGACCAGTCATGAAGGTTCTCGTGTTGGATGGAACGTGCCTCCCGCTCAAGCTCCCCTTGGAGTTTAGTTAAAAGTGCATACAACATTTTGGACTGCGGGTGCCTCTGGTCTCCTGCTACGAATGTGTGGACGTCCTGATCATGCTCAATCCAGCTCTGGCCAGGTTCCTTCCAAGCCCCTGTCCTCAGTCTCAGGTCATCTATCTCCCGTGCCGACACCCACATTCCAGCTTGTGAATAGATATTTGACATGAGCACATATGCCGCACAATGTTTTGGCTGCAAGTTGACTGCTCGATCAAAGGCTCTTCTTCCCAGTGCTACATTTCCATGTTTCCGGCAGGCCCCAAGCAATGACAACCACATGGTCAGATTAGGGTCCACCGGCATTTTCAACAGCACAGCTTCTGCCAAGCTCAGAAGTCCTGCGCGACCGAAGAGGTCAGCGAGAGTACCATAATGCTCAACTGAGGGCGAGATACCATAATCTCTGATCATGGCTTGAAAGTACTCCAGGCCCTTGTCCACCATGCCAGCATGGCTGCATGCGGATAGGAGCGAGAGGAAAGTCACTCCGCTTGGCTCTAAGCCTGTCATACACATGTCTTCAAACAGTTCTACACTCGTGGTGTAGTGTCCTTGACGGGCGTACCCGGCAATTAATGCACTCCAAGCCCGCAGGCTTTTCTGGGGTAGTGAGTCAAAAACAAATCGAGCATCTAACATGCACCCACATTTGCTGTAGGCATGAATAAGAGCAGTTCCAACCAACCAGCTGCCGTCAAGGCCACTGCTTACGACATTGCAGTGGATTTGATAACAGTTCCTCAAAGCTCCAATGTTGCTGCACGCTTCTAACATGCACAAGAACGTGATTTCATCTGGTTTGACACCTTGTGCACGCATCCAGGCATAAAGTTGCAAAGCCTTCTCCCCCTCTTCATGCTGGGCATAGCCAGCAAGCATCGCATTCCATGATACCAAATCTCGCTGGGCCAACCTGTAAAACACATCTTCCGCAGTTCTGATGCTCCCAGTTTTTGCATACATACTTACTAAAGAGTTGCAGAAAAATAGATCTGAGTTGAACCCCATCTGAAAAGCTTCAGCATGTATCTCTTCCCCCATGCGGAGACTCCGCACTTTGATGGCTTGCCCATCAACAAGACTACTTTCTTCCTTCTCTGCAAGGAGACCACATGCTTGAAGCACACTAGCGAAAGTGTGCCCATCAGGAGAAACGCCTTCCCTTCTCATCCGTCCATAAAGGTCCATAGCCTTCTCTGCACGGTCCTGCTGGGCGTATCCTGCAACCATTGCATTCCACGACACCACATTGCGCTGGGACAGTCTATCAAACACATATTCTGCATCTCTGACGCTCCCGCACTTTGTGTAAACACTAACAAGCGTGGTGCCAACAAACACATTCGACTCATACCCTTTCCGAGCCGCTTCGCCGTGTAATGTTTTCAGCTTCTGCAGTCCCTCCACCTTAACCACCTGGCCGTCCACCAGGATGCTTTCCTCCTTCTCAGCAATGCTGCCGCATGCTTGAAGCACAATCACAAAGGTCCGGTGATCAGGAGTAACACCTGCCTGCTGCATTCGCTCATACAGCACAAAAGCCTCCTCTCCTTGGTTCTGCTGGGCGTATCCTGCAAGCATAGCAGTCCATGACACCACATTGCGCTGAGGCAACCTGTCAAACACATGTCGAGCGTCAGATAAGCTTCCACACTTGACGTACATGTCGACCAGCGCTGCACCCACAAACAAATCAACCTCACATCCCTGCCTCACCATGTCCGCATGGATTCGCTTCGCTTCTTCCGGGTCTGCCAAGCCTCCACACGCTCTGAGTAAGCTCGTGAACGTATACTTGTTGGCCTCCACACCTTCCTGCTGCATTTGCTGATACCCTTTCAAAGCCTCCCTCCATCTCCCAGCCTTACAGTACCCCGAAATGATGACCGTCCAGGTATAACCTGTTCTGCGAGACAATTTCCCAAACACCTGCAGCCCATCTGCAAGGCCTCCGCATCTTACCATTGCCTCCACCACAGATTCACCCAAATACATGTTCGATTCCAGCCCACTTTTCACCAAATGGGCATGCACCCGCTTTGCCCCTGCCAGGGCCTTGTTCTGCATGCACACCTTCAGTAGCTTGTCGTACACTTGCACGGAGGGCATGCTGCCTGGTTGCTCCATAACCTCCAGAGCCTTCTCCAGCCATCCCTGACTGGGTGCCATCTGGCCAGCTAGGGCTGGCCCTGAGTCCAGGCAGAGCCAGCATACCAGCACACGTTTTCCTGTTAGTGCCACACATGCCAGCATAGTAGTGCTGCTGCATACATTGCAGACAGTATACCAAAACCTCTGATGGCAGCATAAGGTGGATTCTTCTCACCGTGCATTTCTATCTTAGGTCCACTACGGACTATACTTAAGGGGTGGTGGGTACACAGTCACTCCCACCTTCTTCACGTTGCATCACGTCGCACGTCGAGCTCACACTGGTGGGCTATTTAACGTGGAAAGCTAGGGTTGTATCTGTCATTCGAAAAGGGGCGACAGAGAGCGCGAGATCAGCGCTATGTTCGCTTGCGAAAAGGGCGGGGCCCATTGGCAATCTTTTGAAGGCTCATCTCGTCCAACCAGCTCATATCCATTCTCTTGTGCCTGAAGGCGGGATGCTGTCGATCTGCTTTCCCACCCTGCAGCACGGTGCGAGCGTAGACTGCGCACTTCTTGTGTGTCATTCTTGTGGCCTTGATTGGCAGTTGAAACTGTGCTCGATCAGTGCTCTGTGCCTGAGAAGGTTTGCGTAGCAGTGGGTGAGAGCCTCCGAGGAAATGCCATGTACGACACACGCAGCTTCCAGATCCAGCACGTGCTGTTTTGTGTGGGTCATGAAGGTGCCCAGCATGCCGACTTCAGGCTCAAGAGAATGGAGGGGCCAATTTTACTGCATCATCACCCTTGGAAGCCCCCTTGGTTGTCTTCTCGGCATGCCAGGTTGATGGGGACGTGTGGATCGGTGTCTAGGCGGACGCTGGCAACTGGAAGCACGGGACGTGATTGGTAATGGGCTCCTGCACTGAGTGACTGCCAAGCTCTCCGAGGGAGAATGCGGAAGAGGAAGTGTTGTTTTGGTGTTTGCAGGGATGCACCGTGTGAGGATGGGGTTCTGGTTTTTGCAGGACGGAGAGAAACCCTCAGCATGCTTTTGAATTGCGACGCTTGTGTGAGGAGGGAGAGCTGGAAAAGGCTGTGGATGCCTTCATCGGAGGGGAGCAGCATGGGAGTGTGCCTTCAGTGCAGTTGTACAGGATGGTGTTACAAGCATGTGCAAAGAAGAAGGCTCTTGCTGAGGCGAGGCGAGTACACGCCCACTTGGCAAAGAATGGGCTGGAGTTGAACAGGTATTTGGGTGATTGTGTTGTAGAGACTCTGGTGAAGTGTGGCAGCCTTGAAGGTGCTCTGGAAGTGATGGAGAGATTGTCGTACCGATCTGTGTTCATGTGGACGACAGTAATTTCAGGTCACTGCAAGTTGGGGCAGTGGCGGCAGGCTCTAGAAATCTACCGGCAGATGCAAGATGACGGTGTGGCGCCCAACAAGTACACATTTGTGGCTGTACTTAAAGCTGCTGGCAGCTTAGCCCTCTTGAAGGAGGGCAAGCGGATCCACGGTGACATTGTGAGACAAAGGTGTGAGGCTGACGTGTTTGTCGGTACATCTCTGATTGATATGTATGCTAAGTGTGGAAACGTTGCTGATGCGCGGGATGTTTTTGACCATTTGGCTCAGCGCGACGGAGCATCCTGGAATGCCATGCTTGTAGGGTACGCTCGGCATGATGCACAGGAGGCCTTGCGGCTCTTCGCCATAATGCGAAGCAAAGATGTTAGGCCAAACAACCGAACCTTTGTGAGTGTGCTGCAAGCATGTGGGTACCTTGCAGATAATGAAGAGGGCATTCTTGTTGATGGACAGGTGTTTAGGGTGGAGTCAATGCAAAAGGGGAAGGCACTGCATGCTGAAACCGCTCTTGAGGGTTATGGGTCTGATGTGTTTGTGGTGAACACGCTCATTGGAATGTATGCCAAGTGTGGGAGTATCAGGGATGCGGAGTTCGTATTTGACAGTTTGTTGCACCGAAATGTGGTGTCATGGAGTGTAATGATTTCAGCATATGCTCAGCAGGGGCAAGGGCATAAGGCTTTGGAGATTTACAGAGAAGTTCAAGAGAAGGGCATAACTCCAGACTGTTGGACAACATCTTGTGCACTTCGGGCCTGTAGTGGCCTTGCAGATACCGAAGAGAGTGTTGTTGTGGATGGAGAATTCGTCAAAATAGTCTCCCTGAGAAAGGTCAAGGAATTCCATGCTGATGCTGTGGACTGTAGCTATGACTTAGTCCCTTGTGTTGCTCACACGCTCATGACAATGTATGCCAAGTGTGGCAGCATTGTGGATGCTCAACTTGTGTTTGACAGATTGCCCCAACGTGATGTAGTTTCCTGGAATTCGTTGCTTTCAGGATACTCACAACAGAAAGAGCCAAAGAAGAGGAAGAGAGTTTGGGAACTTTATGGCCAAATGTTAGATCATGGTTTCAGACCAAATCAGCGAACCTTTGCCATTTTGCTCCAAGCCTGTAGCTACTCTGCAGAACTTCAAGGTATTGGTACGTCATCTGGGAAAGTGGCAGCCTTGCATCAGGGCAAGTTGTTACATGCTCAAGCAGTTCTGAGCGGGTACGAGTCAGATGTATTTGTCAACACCAGCCTCGTCAGTATGTATGCAAAATGTGGGAGCATCTTGGATGCCCAACATGTGTTTGATACTCTGCCCAGGCGGAATGTAGTGTCGTGGACGGCAATGATTGCAGGATTTGCACAGCAGGAGAAGGTTGAGGAGGTTCTCAAGCTATATAGTCAGATGCAGGAGGAAGATATTAGTCCAAACGAATGGACCTTCGCCACTGTGCTCCAAGCATGCAGTGTTCTCTCAGGAAATGAAGGTGGTGTGCTTGTGGATGGCAACGCAGTGAAATTGAGCTCATTGACAAAGATCAAAGCATTACATGCTGCAGCTTCCTCTAGGGGACATGGTGCAGAGGTCTTTGTCGGTACTACTCTTTTGAATTTGTATGCGAAGTGTGGAAGTCTAGGCGACGCAGAGTATGTGTTTCGCATGATGTGCCACCGCACTGTAGCATCATGGAATGCAATGCTTGCAGGATATGCACAGCATGGCCAAGGAGACAAAGCGTTGGAGCTGTATGACCATATGAAAGGTGATAATATCCAGCCAGATGGTTGGACATTTGCTAGTTTGGTTCAAGCATGTGGCAGCATCGCCGACAAGGAAGAGAATCCTAAACCTGGTCTAGCTGTGAAAGTGGAAGCACTGCATAAAGGGAAGGTCTTGCACTCTGAAGCCATTCAAAGCGGTTATGAATCCAATGTTTTTCTCTCCAACAGCCTTGTTAGCCTGTACTCAAAGTGTGGGAGCCTCATCGATGCACAGCTTGTGTTCAATAGAATGTCTCATCAGGATGTAGTCTCCTGGACGGCCATGATTGTAGGATGTGTACAGCAGAATCAAGGAGAGAAGGCCTTGGAGCTGTATTGGCAAATGCAGGAGGATGGGGTCATGCCGGATGACCAGACCTTTGTTACCGCCCTCAAGGCATGTAATGTGCTGGCAGGGCAAGAGGAAAGCACCTGTGTGGATGTGGAACTTGTGAAAGTTGATGCATTACGTAATGTGCAGGCAATACATTTTGAGGCTGCTTTGAATGGTGTCGAGTCTTCAAATTTTCTACCCAAAGCACTTATTGGTGCTTATGTCAAATGTGGCAGCATTTTACAGGCAAGGCATGTGTTTGACAATGTTTGTGAACGAAACGTTGATTTATGGAATGTGATGATAACAGCCTATGTCCAGCTGAAGGAAGGGGGAAAGGCTTTGGACTTGTATCATCACATGCTGGAGGCATCTATTCCTCCTGACTATGATACATTTGTCTCTTTGTTTCAAGCATGTGGCAGCCTCGCCCAGCACGAAGAGAGCATTTTTGTGGACGGGCAGTGTATCAAAGCTGAAGCTTTGCAATTTGGGAAGGCAATTCATGCCCAAGCTGTATGCAGGCTCTCCAAGCCGGATATCTTTTACTGCAACGTTCTTGCTAGTCTTTATGTGAAGTGTGGCAGCATCAGGGATGCAGAAGATGCATTCACAGGATTGGAGATAAAAGACGTGGTGTCTTGGAATGTTCTGTTGGCAGGTTATGCACATCTTGGTGAAGGCGACAGAGCCCTGAAATTGTATTCCCAAATGCAGCAGGAATGTGCGGAAGTAGATGAAGTAACATATTTGTGCGTCCTAAAATCATGTTGCCAGTTGGGAGCCCTGAATACCTGTCTTCAGATTTACCAAGATGTTGTAGATAGAGGATTAGAGCGCAGTCCTTGCGTGGCAACAGCTCTCATCCAAGCTTTCGGCAAGTGTGGAAGTATGGTGGATGCAAGGTCTGTGTTTGACTCTGTGTCCCAGGATAATGTGTGGTCATGGAATTCACTAATTGCAGGATATGCTAGTCAGGGACAGTATGAGATGAGCGTGCAGTGCTACGAGGACATGCGTCTAGCAGGAATAAACCCGAACGGTGTAACATTCTGCTCTCTTTTGTCTGCTTGCAGTCATGCTGGCATGGTAGACGAAGGCCTGGAGTACTTTGAATCTATGGTCAAAGATCATGGCATCACTGCAACAATTGAGCACTATGGCAGCATGATTGACCTTTGCGGTCGTGCAGGACTGTTCAGACAGACGGAAGAGCTGCTGTTGATGATGCCAATGGAGCCTAATTTGAACGTGTGGTTGTCATTGCTCGGTGCATGCCGAAAGCATGGGAAAGTAGATCTAGGAAGGAAGGCCTTCGATATTTTAGTCAGCTTGGAGCCCAAACATGGAGCAGCTTATTTACTGATGTCAAATATTTACGCTCATGCTGGCATGTTTGATTGTGCCATGGAGATCCAGAAGTTGAGAGACGCTTCAGGAGCATGGATACCGCCTGGCCTGAGCTGGGTTGAGCATGGACTAGAGAGGCATACTTTTATGGTGGGAGCTGGCAGGAAGCATCAGCAGGAGGGAATTCTGTTTACTTTCTTGGATACTCTGCTACCGCATTTGGAACTTGCATAGTCAAAAACAACGATTATAGTGCCAATCTTTACAGCAGTCATGGTCATGCATTGCCTGTCCATTAATGTAGTTCTATTAGTCCGGCTCCGGGGTGGCTCACGAAGCATCATCACCCGCGTGCAGCAAAAATCCCTCAACCCCCAAAGGACGAAGCCTGTTTTCTGGTTTTTGGGCTGACTTTCAGCCATTTATGCATTGGTAGATGCAGAAACTTTGGGTGACCTTGTTGTCACTCCCACAAGTGCCATCATGCAGAGTTGCGTGCGCTCATTGTTTCAGAAAAAGATAAATTTTCAAATTTTCAATGCGCTGGGGCACCTTATATGCTCACGGTGAGACGGGAAAGGATCTTCGTGAGCATGGCGAAGAGTTGGGTTAAGCAAGCTGAGACAAAAGCATCTCCACTCCGGAGAGGGGCATGGCAAAGAGTTGGGTTGAACAAGCTGAGACGGGGAAGCATCTTCACTCCGGAGAGGGGCATGGCAAAGAGTTGGGTTGAACAAGCTGAGACGGGGAAGCATCTTCACTCCGGAGAGGAGCATGGCAAAGAGTTGGGTTAAGTAAGCTGAGACAAAAGCATCTTCACTCCGGGGAGGAGCATGGCAAAGAGTTGGGTTGAGCAAGTTGAGACGGGAAAGCATTTCACTCCGGGGAGGAACATAGCAAAGAGTTGGGTTGAGCAAGTTGAGACGAGAGAGCATCTTCATTCAAAGGAGGAGCATGGCAAAGAGTTGGGCAAACTGTATGATGGATTCCTGGCAAGGCTATGAACATCCTCACCAAAAATCACAGCAATGGGAGGTCAGGAGCATGCCTATCTGAATTTACAAACAGACAATTCGACCATTCACCGCCCCTGCTGCCTTGGTTCATGGCATCTTTCAGGAATCTCGCCTCCATACCCATTGTTGAGCATTGAGATGGTGTCTATTTTTTCTGCTCTAAACATTGACATGCTCCCTTGAATGCTAGGCGCACGAAGGTTTGAGATGAAATCCCACACTCCAAAACACACGACAATCACTCACTTTCATTAGATTCGTCTTTTAGCGGTTATCCCGACGGTCCTTTGGCTCATTTTTCATATATTTTATTAAAAAATTATTATTGATTTTTTTTAAAAAAATTTAAAATATAAGAAATCACGAATATCTAGGTATCCAACGACCTATGACATGCTTGATTCTAACAAAAAGCTGCCCCTAAACGTTTCAAACTATCGACTTTGGGACCACGTCTCGACAGATTATTTAGATCTTTTGGAGATGGCAGCGGTCCGACGGGTCGTTTAAGGGTTAACCATCTCCTAGAGATGGCAACGATCTGACGGGTCGTTTAGGAGCGCGGACAAACAGTGGGAACAGGGGTTAAGCAATCATTTCTAACGAAAAACAATTTAAACAAAAACCACCTAGACCGACCGAGGGGAGTACCTACAGTGGCGTGTGTAGTTGTTGGAGCTTGGGAAAGCGATGATCCAATTGGAGATATGGGGGCTTCCTTAGGCGTTTGTGCTGCGTTGTCGGAAGTTGCTGAGGTTGTGAACCGAATCCGGTTCAGGAAGCCTTAGAGGCAGGTCAGGAGAAGGTGAGCAAAGGGACAGGCGGGAGAGAGTGAGGGGGAGATGGGTGGTGTCAAAAAGCGCGCTAAGCAGGAAGGCAAGAAGGGGAGTGTGAATGAGCTTAAACAGGCTGGAGATGTGTTGGTTGGTCCCGCACGTATCTCCTGGAAGCCCGAGGTGATCCTGCTATCCGCGTTCCTCCTCCTCCTCTACGGTCTCCTCCTGGTGTTCATCGAGCTAGATAGCGAGTTGAAGAGACTGATATGGATCAGCCTGGGAATAAGCGTCGCAGCCTTTGCTCTGACTGTGCTCTTGATTCCTGTGTGTGCGCCATACGTGCTGAGGAAAGATATTTCCGGGTTTGACATCAACAAGAGGGGCTCAGCAGGGGGCAATGTGAAGATCCCGGAATCCATGGGTGCAGTGTCGGGCATTACGTTCTGCGTAGCTCTTTTCCTGTTTCTGTATTTCTACTTCCCACCGGACTCGGAATGGCTGGTGGAGTACCTTGCTGCAATGGGGTCTATAATCTTCATGCTGCTGCTAGGGTTTGTGGACGACGTGGTGGACTTGCCGTGGCGTGTGAAGTTGTTGCTGCCATCTGCTGCGGCGCTGCCTCTCTTGATGGCTTATTCCGGGCACACCAGCATTTTGATCCCGAAACCGTTACGAGGCCTTGTAGGCCATGAGCTGTTGGACCTGGGATGGATATACAAGCTTTACATGGGCTTGCTCACGGTGTTCTGCAGCAATTCCATCAACATTCACGCGGGAGTGAACGGGCTGGAGGTAGGCCAGACAGTGGCGATTGCAATGGCCATCCTGGTGCACAACATCTTGCAAGTGCAGGGTGTTGTAGGCTCCAGCGTGGAACCATTGTCACGGGAATTCGCAGAAAAGCAGCAAGCGCATGCGTTTTCCATCTACTTCATGCAGCCCCTGTTGGGATCCTGTCTAGGATTGCTTGCCTTCAACTGGTACCCCTCCTCGGTATTTGTCGGTGACTCATTCACCTACTTTGCGGGAATGGCGCTAGCCGTTGTGGGAATTTTAGGTCACTTCAGCGAGACTCTGCTGCTCTTTTTTGTACCTCAGATACTCAACTTTCTCTACTCTGTCCCCCAGCTCTTCAAGATCATCCCCTGCCCCCGGCATCGACTGCCCATTTTTGACCCAAACACAGGACTTCTCACTGGCACCAAGGATTTGAATCTTGTTAATCTTTTCCTGAGGTGGTTTGGTCCCTGCACTGAGCTACAGCTGTGCCTCAGATTGCTCAGCTTCCAGGTTTTGTGCTGTGCTCTGGGCTTTCTTGTTAGGTACATTCTTACAGGCTGGTACAAGTGATAGTGCCTGGTTTACCGTCTGCGTGGGGTTTAGGTGGCCAAAGTCTGCTGGAGGCTTACCAGCAAGAAGGCTAAGCGCTTTGCGTATGTATGTCGTTCACCAATACCGATGTTGTTCGCTTTGAGGCGGATTTGCCATTTAAAAAATCATATGGTGCTTCCCGGGGAATGAGGTGAAACGCCTGGGCATTTGTTGATTGCCGATAGACTACTATTGGGACACTGTTATTTGTCCCCTCAAGCTATGAACGGCTGCATTTTTGGACTGAACTTGTCCTCGCAGCAAAATTTATGATCCTCTGGGAGATGCAGAGTACTACTGGCCATTTCCTTGGACAAGGATTTTTTTTTCTCCTTCCAGCCATGTCTTCTGCCGTCCTCTATCATCAAAGCTGAGGTTGTTCACATTACTCTGGATTCACAGCGGGACGTCGTGCAGCCCCCGTTGGAATATGAGCCCCAGAGTCAGAGGTACTCACCACTCCACACAACTTTTGTTGCGGCAGCCTTGCAGCCATTAGTACCAGGCGACCAAGCCCAGTCTCCTCATCTTCACGACCACCTAGCTGGCTACAGCAAGGCTTGGCGAAGAACAGACCTGCCTCGTACAAGCACGAATGTGACGTCTAATGCGCTAGTGATGAGTCTTCAGGTTTCTGTAAAGCTGATTACCACAGCATCATCCCCACATCATTAGAGATTTGAGATCAAAATCCAACCTCGGACACAATTATCAACAAAACACATCTAATGACAAATCCGGAGGCATTTTGTGTCTTTATTAGGGAGTCAATCAACCAAAGTGCTTTAGGTTGTGCATTAGAAGGTCCTGGAAACACCTTCACATTTCTGGAAGTTCCAACTTGCCAAGCCGATTCCAAACAGACTGCTCTACCACTAGCTAGTGGTTAGACGCCGTACATGTGAAATTGTTCAGGGAGGATCAACATATATAGTACATATCTTTGCTATGCTAAAGTAGCTGCCCAAGCTTTGCTGTAATAAGAGAATCCAGTGACTGTCAATCCAAAAAGCCCAGCCAGCCATATATTACAGCATTCCAACATCAAAATTGCAAGTGTTTCAAAAAGTCGAGTCCTGTGGTTTCTTGGTGGACAGTTGACGACGTTTCACCAGATCCTTCAGCTCCTGTGCCCTCCCGCGATTTGGCTACTAGAAGCTTCAGTGATTGCAGCAAACCCAGTGAAGAAGGTGGAACATCAATTCCACTGGAGGACAAACCACTGTTTTCTATAGCCTGAGGCAAGGAACTGGAACTGGCCGCTTCTCCATCTCCCATCCACCCTTCTGTAGCTGTTCAGACCAACAATGAGCAAATAGCAAAAACCTACTTAGACCCTGGGACTGCCTTGGTCACGAAATCAGGACCCCAGCAATCTCTTTTACTTGGCAGGGCAGAAAGTTAGCCGGACTACCCCATGGATACGGCTAAAAGCCCTGCAAAATCTACTACCACAAAAGACAGCTAGACAACCAACATATCCTACTGCGGACGTCACGGACAAAACGAATGGATTAGTTCTTTAAGGTAGTGTTTCGTATTGGAAAAACAACGGAAATCTAGAGCACCCAGTGTAAAATTGCGATATCACAGATGGGAATGCAAGCATGGAACATAGAGACTGGTCAAAGCCCCACCAACATATCCATACATAAAGCCGCATCAAATCCTTGGGTGCTTTCCACATACCGGAACCACCTGCTTCATTGAAGATGAAGCCATGAACTTCGTGCGGCTCCTTCACAAGAGCAGTTGATGATGATGCGTGCTCAGCAAAACCAGTCCCCGCGGTTGCTCGAGTCTGCTGGATGGTTGTTCAACAGTTAAATGTCAATGCGTGTATCATTTTTTGATCCACCTTCGGACACTTGTGACGTCTCCTGTACGCAGGGCACAGATGTATTATGACCACAAACCTGTGATCTTCCCTTGTTCTTTTTCGATCCACATAGCTCAGGCCGAAAGGTGCACTCAGCCATCTCCTGCTGCTTTATCTCATTTCGCAGAGCCTCAATCTTGGCCATCCCTTTCTCTCTATCCGCTATCAATATCCTGTACCACTGCCGACTTGAACTGCAAACAGACCCCAAGACATTAGGTGACCACTAGTGGGGAGAACATCACACATCGTCGATACGATAAAATAGCTAAGTAGGCACCCGTATTGTCTTTTCCGAGCAGCCAAGTTTCTTGACAACTGATTCATTTTCCATGCATGCTGGTGTTCCAACACCCAGTCTTTGTTGTGTTCCGCGACAATACACCCACAAGCATGAGAACCCCTCCTCCCTCTGTGCTTCTGCGCACACAAGGGGTTAACTCAAAAATATGCACGACTGTCAAGGCAAGCATTAGCTCCACCATTTCCTCGGGCAGAAAATGACACTAGCTGATATGGGAGCATCCATTTAACGAGGTATCGTTCAATCGCATCAGATTTCCATCGTCTTCGAAAATATAGTTCAGGGTGGCCCAACGGGAACCATAAAACATGGAGTACTAAGCCCAGCTACCTATTTCCGGGAGGTGAAGTTACCTGGGAGGCTGCCATCACTTTAGCAAACTGCCGAAAGGACATTTGGCGCTCAGCTCCCAACTTCTTCACCACATCGAGATCCTTTACAACTTCAGCGCTTAGACGCCTGAAGTCGGCACTGTCCAGATGAACAACACCATCCTGAAACAAAAAGCGTTTGTGAAACACTGCCAGCTTATGAGCTTTGTACTGCGGGCTCAAGGACGAAGTCAATCAACCTTGTCATGGTCAAGGTGCTCAAAAATCTCCTGGAAGTTTCGGTGTTTCAGTTTCTCAACTATCTTCTGCGAGTTGTGTCCAACATAATGTACATGGCGCGCCTGTTTTCTCAACATGGCATCCCTTTCCAAACTTTGCTTCTTTTTCGCGTCAATGATAGATTTGAGTTGGTACAAAAAGTGTCCAATTGGGAGTGAGTTCGTGTTCCTCTGCAGTCCAAAAGGGAACGCTTCGAGTTAGGAAACACCAGGCCAGCAGTAGAACGGGGTAGGCATAGCGTCTACTCAAACTGAATAGGCAGTACCAGAACCACTAAATGGACAACCATTCCTCAATGTCAGAGACACGAAACAAATGAAGCAGAGGTGGTGGCGGGCATCAAGTCTTACTGGAATGACAGGCCTGCGACCTGTGCGGGGTTTATACAACTCCTGACCCGTTACAGGATCTACCACCTTAAGCCGTTGCTCTTGCCAAGCTTTCTTCTTCTCAGTCAACCGTGAAGCATAATCCACCAGCCTGTCAAAGACGGTACCTTCCTCCTTAGCAGGAGGAGTCTTTTGAGGCCTCTTGTTGACCGTTGGCTGGAATGTGTATCTGCGGACCAGTGTAATTCAAGTCAAAATCAGGCTTGTCTAGATGGGACCTCAGGACCGAGCTGTGACACGCACCAGAACAGGTCCAAAAGAACGAGACTTACTCGTCGGGGAACCACTGCACATACTCCGCTTGCCGTTTTTTACGATTCTCCGAATCCAGGTAGAGATGCTCAAATCGAGACGCTGTCCCAGCTTCACCAGCCTCGTCCTCATGTGCATTCACTTGAGGTTTGAAGGTGCACTCCATCAACTCGTGCGCCCAAAGCTAACCAACGCCGTTCCGAATTCAGAACATTTTCAAAAGAAAAGAAGGAAATCCGCAGCCAAAGCTAGGAGGCCAGAACTGACCTCTTTCCGCAACTCATTGACGTGCTCCTGGATTGAAGGGTCGGCAGTGTGTAGTCGTAGCCAGTACTGCGCTTGGTCTTGTTTCAAGTTGTGCGAATGCTTGCTTCATAACCAAGGGGGCAAAAGTAAGTCAAATAGCAGGAGGATCTACTTGCTCTCTATCCCCATTCTCCCTTGATCTCAGTTCTGACCCCAACCTGACTTACGCTCACTTCCATCACCACCATCCCCTAAGGATAGTTGTGCGTCTCCCATGACAGAAAGATTAGGCACCTAATTTTTGGAGTCCATGTTAGTCCTTCAACCTCCTTAGCTGCAGCTTCTTTCTTTTTCTGGTCAATCAGCTTCTTTCTCTGAACATTTTGATCAAGAGCCTCCTCATATAACAGCTCACCATAGTTCCTGAACTGCCTCGCCTTTCTTCCTCGCTTACGCATCAACCAATAGGAGTACTGTATAAAGCAAGCAAGTCGTTTTGGCGTCAATCCGCCAGTTCAGCAAGGAACTAGACTAAATGTAGGACACAAGGAAAGCTGCCTCACCTTGGAGACAGCGCCCCGATTGGTTGCAACCTGGGTCTGGAAGTGTATCTCACTTTGCCTCCTGACTTCTTCCTGCCTCTTCTTTTGGGCCATGAACTCCGTGTAGAGCCGCATGTATATCGTTTTCTGAGTTTGCACGAGACCATAATAAGCATTGCTCCCAAAGTGCATCCAGCAACAACAGTTTCCCCCACCCCCCAGCGCGACAGGCAGGAGGGGACGTTGCACTTTACCGCCTTCTCAGATACAGGATCACTAAGCGAAGATTGCCGACCCAAATCCCTCTTCCTCTGCGCTTCCTGCTCGACCAAGGTCTTGGAGTTGCTTGCATAGGTGTGGGAATGTATCCGCTCCGAGAATCTGCGATCGCCCTTCTTAGGGGCAGGTCTCTCAGACGTAGGAGTGTCTGCACGATCTCGGGATCGGGCAGACTGCGTCTTCCTCCCGTATCCCGGGTCACTCTTAACCGATGCAGGTCGTTTGGCCAGGCGTTGTGATGATGTGGACGAAGGCCCAGCTTCGTGTTGAAACACAAGGTCCTCATTGTCATCTTCACTGCAAGTTCAGGCTACCCATGAGCAAAGGCCTGGACCCAAGTGTGACTCACACGGTACACCAGCACAAGAAGCAGCCTGCGTGCCCAGGAACAGTCTGGCAACCTTGACGCTAAAAGCAGATGCTTCAAAGCTGCACGCACTCTGGAATGCATGGAAGCAAGCTGGAAGCAGAAGAGTTTACATTATAGATATGAGATTGCTGACGATGTGCTCGGTGAGCGGCGTGACAAAATGGCTGGGCAGACCAAACTTGGTGCAGAATCTGCGAGCCACCTCCTCTGCCGACTCCCCTTCCACCATCTCAATATGTTCCACCACGCCATCCGCAACCTCCACAGCGATATCCAAGAGCACTCTACTGCCATCTGCGATAACTCTGAGAACCGTTAGGTTGAGGAAAGAATGCACGACGCCAGCTCACGCAAAGCGCAAGCCCCGCGACGCAGGTCGCAGAAGGTGGGTCATGGAGTAACATCACTTACTGTGGTCACCCTCTTGTCTCATGACTAGTACCACGTGTTGCCAAAGCCAAATTCAGGCGCGCAGGCAACGTCATGTAGTCTACGGAGCGCCGGTCCCTAACATATCCTCCTCCCCTCCGCTTCCGCGCCCGATGAAGCTGGATTCATTCCGTCATTCCTCCCCTCCAGCCTGCAAATGCCGCACCTCCAGTGCTAGAGAAAATCATCCTCCGCCTCCCGCATCGCTAGCTGCCCAAAGCTCACGCTACGCCTCTCCAATCAGTTGGGCGGCCTCCCTTCCCGTCCCTCGCACCTGGGAGCCTCCCAACTTCGCATGCCGATTCCCAACTCCCAGTCGCATTGCGCATCAGCCTACTCCGACCCAGCCTGCCTCCTCCTGTGGCTCGCCTCCTCTCAAAATCGCGCAAAGCACAAGTGCCGGGGCAGGAGCGGACCTCGAGCAGAGCAGAGCCGCAATTTCTAAGAGCTGCGACCACTCCCGATCTGGCCGCAGCAACTCACTCACCAACTCAAGTCGAGGGAGGCGGCAGCAACCACCTGGCCTGAAACCAACCGTGCGCGATCCAGCCGAGGCTCCGGGCAGCAGCAAGACGCGCCGTCTCGCTCCCTCCCTCCCTCATTCATCCCGGGCGCGATCCTGGCAGGTTTCCGGCAGCAGCCGGGGCGGCGAGCAGCACCTGGCCGGGCAGCCGGGCGCGCAGCAGCCCAGGCCTGGACGCTGCTGCTGCTCAGGCTGCGCGGAAAGAGCAGAGGAAGGGGAGAAAGCCGGGGATGGATCGCAGCAGCGGTAGCGGTGCGAAGCAGGCGGGCTGGGAAGGGAAAGGGGAAGGGGAAGGCAAAGGCGATGGTCGGCCACGCAAAGGTAGAGCTGCGATGGCAAAAGGTCGCACGGGCGCGGCGCAGGTTGATCAGAAAGGGCGGGGCAGAGCATCATCGGGGCAGGCCATGCTAGCGTAACTTCCGTAACCCCGGGTTAAGCAGCGCGGCCATGGCCATCGCGTCCCTTCAACAGGCGCTGCCTGCCTGCCATTGCACACGCTCCTCCGGCACCGGGAGCTAGCTAGCCTGCCTTTCCTCCAGCACCGTGCATCCCGGTGGTTGCGCATGTCGCTTGGGGGTAACAAAAAATTAGGGCTGCTGCAATTGCAATGCCACTCCCCCAGGCTGCCTCCTCCTCCTACACACCAGCTCTGAGACGTCCCGGACGCGTCTCACAAGGCGTTGCTGCACACCCCCGGCTGGCGCACGATGAAGATCTCGTCTCCCCTGGGATCGCCGGCTCCGTCCTGGTTGCGGTGCCAAGTCCACAGCGCATGAGTCGCGTTCTCCACCTGCATCCAGCAATTTGCACCACGTCTCATTCCAAGGCAATGCATTGCAAAAATCTGCAGGCAGGAGGATTCAAGCGGCAGCACTGCAGTCGAGCAGAGCTCACCTGGAGAATGCCGTGGCCGAAGCTGGTTTCCCGCAGAGCGCTCCACTCCGGCTGGCGGTTCCAGCAGAAGCTCCCGGCGGCGGGGCCGAAGGTGAAGTTGAAGGCGCAGTTGAGGCCGGTC
Source organism: Anthoceros angustus (assembly GCA_010909165.1). Classification (NCBI taxonomy): domain Eukaryota; kingdom Viridiplantae; phylum Streptophyta; class Anthocerotopsida; order Anthocerotales; family Anthocerotaceae; genus Anthoceros; species Anthoceros angustus. The sequence continues at coordinate 71,222 of VJWM01000219.1, forward strand.
ACGTCCTCCCCCTCGGGTGCGGAATCCTCCGGCGAGGGGCAGCCTCCGGGCTCGTCCGCGTGCGGGATGGACATCTTCTCGCGGTTGCCGCCGTCGCCGACGGTGATGTGAAGCGGCCCGCAAGGATCCAGAGTGTAGTTGTAGACGCGGTTCGTCCTCTCGTATGCGTGCACCTTCAGGCGGGGATATCGACGTTGTTGCAGCAAATCAGTCTCATGGATGCTCTCAAGACAGCTTGCAGGAATGAATCCGAGCTCTGCAATGAATGCTTTCACGGCATCTTGCAAGAATCCGAGCTCTGCAATCACCGCAAGTCCCCGATCCGGGGATGCAACACTTACATGGCCTGCGAACACCACGTCCACGCCGCGGGAGTAGAGCAGGTCCTCCATCTCCAGCCGCATGCACTCGAATTCGCGGTAGTGCGAGCTATAGCTGTTGTACCAGGGAGGATGCCACACGGCAACCAGCCATGGCGTCACCTTCCTGTCCACCTTGGCCAGGTCCTTCTCCAACCACGCGTACTGCTCACCTGCAACACAGTCACTTCACATGAGGCCGTGTGATTGATCACAGGACTGCTGCGCATCTGCAGGTGTCAGCCAGACTGAGGAGCTCGGGAGGCATCGGGGCTCACTTGAGCGGCGGTAGTCGACGTAGGCTCCGATCATGACCAAGTGAACGCCGCCTGCATCAAAGGAGTAGTACATGCTGGTGGGAGAGCCGCTTTCTTGGTAAGGCATGGCGAATCTGGCCTTGTAGGAGGCGTATGTGACGCCGTCCTTCTGCTCCTCGTACTCGTGGTTGCCTTGCGTCACCATCATCGGCACATGGCGCGTGAAAGGCTCAACAAACCTGCCACAACGATGGACAACATATGTTGAAGCACGTCCAGTCCATTTTGAAGACTGTTCCATCCAAGCATTTGACATGCGGCAGCGAGAGTCACGTTGCACGCAAATCTGGATCTGGTTCGGCATCACCTTACCTCCCCCAGTAGTCCCAGCGGGGCTGGTAGGTTTCGTGGATGGGAGTGATGTCGCCGAAGGCATCGGAATAGCTGGCGGAGCCCGTGCCGTTTGTGATGTAAAGATTGGCGTAGGTCAAGTCGCCGACCATCACGAGAAGGTCCGGCTTGTTCTCACTCATGTGCCCGAATGTGGTGGTGCTGTTGTAGGTGAGCCCCAGGTCCCCGATGAATGCAATTTTGCTGGGGTAGCTGCCTGCACTTGGAGCTGGGAGAGTCTTGAAGTGGTATTCGGGACTCAGGGCGGACAGAGCAGGGTCCCCGCACCTGTAGTAGTACTCCGTGTTCGGCTTCAATCCTGCATTTTACAAGGATCTCACTTCGATGAACAATTCCCAAGCTCCAACTTCCAAGAAAGTTCAGCTTTCAACTACTCTCCACAGAGGTGATGATTCCTGCACTGCATCCACATCCTTGCAGCTGCAAATTCATGTTGCTTCCTCACCTGTAATTCGCACATGATGTATGATGCCCGACGTGTAGTTCAACACTCCCTCGAAGGGGTATATCTGGCTGTATACGAGGGAGCTTCCGGTGGCATTCCGTTCCAGATCACCACTATGTTCTCCATACAGCACCACACTGGCCACCGAGGAGGGATCCAGAGGAGTCACCTCCGGGCCCAGCTGAGAGTCCCCTGCACCAGCACACTCCATGTCTTGGACAACTTCCAACCTCCCAACCATTATTGCAATTTCTAACCCTTATTATAACCAATTGAGGTGACAGTCTACACTGCAGGTCCATTAGTTCGCACCTGTGATCCACGACACCCACCGCGCATCCGGAGTGGACAGAGCCAGCCTGATCTGCTCGGGAAAAATGCCTTCAACCCGCTTCACCACCCGCTGATCGTGCCCAGGCAGGTCCTCGCTGGGAGCCCCACGAAATGCGAACGGAACTGTGCGCGAGGAGAAGGGCCCATCCAGCGTCGACCTGACTGCACATTCTGCCACCCCGAGCAAACATACGAGCAGAACCAGAGTAAGACCCGCCCCCTCCATCTTTCAGCACGAAATGTCACGCTGTTGCCGCCTTCGACGGGGTGTTCGACTGTCACGCCTTTTGGGCGGCACTGACGGATCTTCACCTCTGAATATTCATTCGCAGGCCAACCACCCATCCAGGCTCTTTTCAGGTGAGTTGTGAGATATATTGCTTTCTTTCTGGCAGAGTGGAGCAGTCCAATCGGACTGCGCAACATCGGACTGTGCATCTAATGCAGGCCAAAAACCGGCAGACAGGTTTCACCCAGAGTTAACCTAACCCCCTGCTAACCCTCTCTGTGGTTCGTGTATGCAGATACTTACATACAAACATGTATGCACAATAGTCCATACATACGTGGGTCACAGACTTTGTCAGACTGCAAAGGTTCCCTACAGACTTTGTCAGAGGCATTTTGCACATGCCGATTCCGCAGCAATCAGTGTGAAGTCATCTTCCAGGAATGTTCCACAAGCTGCCCTGCTCCCCAACTTGGTAGCCCTGGAGCTCCAACACCAGACTACTTCAACACCCAAGACTACTTCGGCTGGAGCCTGGAGCTTCTCTTGCCGTACGGCTCTTATGTACCCGTAGAGTCCTACGTAGAGTAATAACATGTTTTTTATTACCTGGAAGCCTGATTGCCTACTACCTACTCTACTGTAGTCTGTCCACAAGGCAGCCAAATCTGGCGGATTTCCCGGTTCCTGACCGTTTTTGTGCTCTCCAGGGGTATCCCGAAAGCTTCCAATCTGGGTGTCTCGAAGTGGAACACGTCTCGCTGCTGGTCGAGGATAGGGAAGTTTGAGCTTCTCTTCTATTAAGTCGGAGTTTCCATCACAGTGCTCCTACGTATCTGAGAGAGCCACCGGGGGCTCTATAAAAGCCAAGCTCTTGGACTGTGGCCGCTTCGTCGACCAGGCAGCGGCGGGGTTGAGCCGAGCACACAGCGTCAGGGCTGGAAGCGGAAGCTTGAGGGGATTGTCCGCTGCGGCGAGCTGCGTCTACTGCCTCACCTCCGTTTGGCTGCGCGAGGAAGGAGAGTGCGAGCTGCGGAGGCATGAGGAGCGTGTGGCAGCTTCCCCTGGCGCTGCTGCTGATTGTGGCGGCAACCGCAGTGGTCGGCAAGGAGCTGACGGCCTATGAGCAGCTGGAGGCTTACGGGTTCCCCAGGGGATTGCTGCCGGAGACGGTGGTGAGCTACACACTGGAGGAGAGCGGCAAGTTCGTGGTGAACCTGGCCGGATCCTGCTCCTTCACCATCCCCGGGGAGAGTATACCTGTCAAGTACTCGGACAAGATCACCGGCGTGCTCCATTACGGCAGCTTGAAGGACCTCGGAGGTGTGCAGGTGAAGGTGCTCTTCCTGTGGTTCGGAATCAACGGCATCGAAGTGCAGGGAGATGACCTCAAATTTTCAGTCGGCATCATCTCCAGATCCTATCCCGTCTCCAACTTCGACGAAGGCCTGGCGTGTGATGTCAAGTCCTATTACTCAAGGTCCAACCTCATGACCGCCTTCATGTAGCAGGCGCCGGTCGCTGCCTCTCCTTTTCTCACCAACTGACTATATGGATGTACTTTTTTACATTCCGCAAGCACTTGTTGTGCTCATACTTAGCTCGGGATTTTACTTTACAGACGCTTTATGAGTTCACTTGTGACTGGCTCGCAGCAGCAGTAAGTCCAGATTCTGAACTTGTCTAGCAGAAACTTGTATACCTGTGTAGTTATTAGTACTTCTCTGGCACCTTGGCGTAGCTTCTATGTGGTAGTTTTGCATTGATTTGCAGGACCGGCGGTTGCTGGTGTCTGTGTTTAGGAATTGCTAATGAGAACTTCAGTCTGTGGCAGTCTGCTCGGACAGGTCGCTCCTCGTAAGGCGGGCCCTGAACCCCCGAGCAGGATATGCCCGTGTTGTCGTTCATCACATTATTATTGAAACTTGTGGTCTTCAATTATATTTCATCTTCTCGGAAAGTGTCCGAGAAATTGCGCGGGGTGAAAGCTCATGACCTTGAGAAACTCGAAGCAAGACAACGGGATTTTACTTTACAGACGGCTAATGACGCCGGCAGCTGATCCATAGGTACAAGAAGGAAGTAGATTTCTTGAACGCCTCCTTAGACTACAGACTTGCTGGCAACAGATGCCGCCAACTCTTCCAGCAATTCTTTTTGCTCAAGTGCCGTACATGACTGCCAACAACGAGGAGAGTGAGACATGGATGCAACAACCGCAGCGGCCACACCATCTGAAAGCAGCCATCTTTTCTTACTTGGACAGCTCCTTCGATGTCGCCGTTTAAGAAAGACTGTAAGTCGAAGTTGATCTTCGTCCGATGATCAGAGACGCGGTTGTCCTGGAACCCACCACGCATCAAGGGTTAGGAATCCGTGGGCGGGAGTCCTGATCCGATGTCTCTACTGCTACCAAGCATGCAGAGAGCAATTCTGACCTTGTAGTTGTATGTGCGGATCTTTTCTGCACGGGCACCAGTGCCAACCTGACGACCAGATCAGAGTAAAGGTGTCAGCACACTCGGCCCCTGGTTTTGCGTATGAGCTCAGCAAAGTGCAGCCCTGCGTACCTGTGACTTCCTCTGCGTACTTATTTGCTCTTGCCGTTCTCTCAGTTTGATCTCATACCTGACGCATTACAACCGTCCCATCACGGACAACACAACTAGGGCTCGTTGCTTCGAGCCATGAATAGCAGCCTGCTTCGCCCAAGAGATCAACACATGTTAAATGCAGATGCCTTACAGCTTTGCACGGAGCAGCTGAAAGGCTCGAATCTTGTTTTTCAGCTGGGAACGTTCTTCAGTACAGAAAATGCGGATGCCGGTAGGCTTGTGCATGAGGTCCACAGCAGTCTCAACTTTGTTGACATTCTGACCTGAACAACCATTGAAAGCAAACGATAAGATTAGCCTGTCCTGAAGCTGATTTCATGGCATCTTGGGAATGCAGATATAGCTGATAGTGTTTACCTCCAGCTCCACCAGATCTTGCAGTACTCAGCTCTATATCTTTTGGGTCAATAACAACTTCAACCTCATCCACCTGCAACATAAGGTGACAGAACCCCTCAGAATCATCACTTCAACCTCGCTTTACGCTGAGGTGAGTGTGAAGGATTCGATGCTCTTCACTTGTCATCGAGCTCACGCAAGAACACGCCACCAGATGCACTCTACCTCTGGCATAATGGCAACGGTCGCAGTCGACGTGTGAACTCGACCCTGGTTTTCGGTTGCAGGAACCCGCTGAACACGATGCACCCCCGATTCGTATTTAAGTTTGCTGTAGACCCGTTCACCGGTGACTTCCATAACGTACTCCTTGTATCCGCCCTTCTCAGCCTTCAGGTGTTGTCAAGACATGGATACCAACCGATTAAACCAACACACCAAATACATACTCAGCAAGGTAAATCAGACTGATGCATCAAGTGAAAAGTCACCTCAGTACTTGAAATTGGTGATACTTTCCACCTGTTACGCTCAGCGTACTTTTGATACACTCGAACCTGCAGCAGTTTCAAACAGTCAGTATGCAGATCAGCCAATGAGGAACTTGTCAGATGCCTTAGGACAGATTGGATACCAATAGAATATAGCAAGGAGGGAAGTAAGGGAACGTGTACCTACAAGATCTCCAGCCCATATTCCCGCCTCATCACCTCCAGTCCCAGCCCGAACTGCAAAACCATGTTGCCCAGGCATCAACAACCAACGTCTTCACCTTCCAAAATGTGAACAAGGTGAAGATTGCCACTGTTTCTGAAAGCTATACCTTCAAGCATGATGTTCCGTGCATCAAGAGGATCTGTTGGCAGTAATAGAAGCTGCAACCACAATGTTTGACAGTCTTCACAGAGTTCGGATCGACACCAGACTCCACTTACAATATAACAATGTGGTGCAGTAAACTGTACCTTGAGCTTCCCTTCATAATCCTTGATTTCATCCTCTAGCAAATCAGCTTCTTCAGCAGCCATTGCTGCCATCTCTGGATCCTCGCTAGCATAAACTTTGGCAAGATCTGGTCATGTCAAGCATGTAGGCATTACATCAAGAACGTATACCCTTCTCACGCAGGGGACACCGAGTGGAGCACAGACCTTTGCTTTCATCATAACGTACTATGCAATCTTTATACCGCTGGAATGTCGAGACGACCTGCAACAGTTGACAACATCAGGGAAGTAGCCCTCGACACCTGTTACTCCTCCACCAACAGTCCATCGTCCAAGCAATTCCGATACAAAACGCAAGGAATCCCACCTCTTCCAGTTCCGACACAGACTTGGCGAGCTTCTGATATTCTGACGGATCACTGGCAACCTCGGGATCCGCCAATTTCATCTGCAAAACCCATCACAGAGGGTACATTGCACCACCCATCAGCTGAACATGTGCCAGCAGCAGCCCCGCAGCTCTCTCTCCAACACCAACGAGATCAAATTCTCACCGACAGCTCCTTGTAGGTTCGCTCGGCAGATTCAAGCTTCGAAATAACATACGGCTCCTGCAGCAAGAGATCCAGAGAGAAACGCATATCACAAACAGGCAATACCCGACAGTGTGCAATGCCTGCCAGAGCCCAGTTGCATTCCACCCGAACTTACAGCTTGGCACACAATGCTGCATATCCGGGGCCTCCTTGACCCGACAATTCCAAATTCAAACCCCCCATTGCCTCCCCACAAAGCTCCTCTTGCATCTCTACCCCTCCTCCTGCTGCTAACAGATCGTCCCCCCTCTGGAAGCCTGTACGAACAGCTGCAGCTCACTGCAGAAGTCGACAGAACCGGAGGTGCCAGAGGAGCAGCTGGCACAGCAATGGGCAGGTCACCTGCACATTTCAAAAATGCCATACCGCTGCAGTACAGCACTACGGCACTCCCTCCTGTGTTTGACAACATACTGAAACCCTACGTTCCTCGCAGAAACCTAATTGACGAAGGAGAAGGAGATGGCCCTGAATTCATCGCCAGTGGGCGAGTGATCGAGCCGATCGACCCCGAGTCCCAATTGGAAGACGGTCTCGGCAGCTGCGAGTACGTCTAGGTAGAAGAGAAGCTGGTGGGCGGTGGAATATGGGTGTCTGAAGCGACGCCCGGCAAGGCAGGGGGAAGCAAGGCATAGGCGAGGCCATGACGGAGCCGGTTTTCATATTCGGTTCGTTCAGCGAAGAGGAAGCCCTGTCCCAGCAGGGCAGTATGGTCCGGGCCCGGGGCGCTGGGTCCCGGGGACCTTCCAACGGTAGGGGAAGGGCGCGAGGAGCGGCTAACCAAGGGTCGGCCAGAAAGCCCCAGCAATCTCGACCTCCTAGTCAGGCAGTGAGCTCCTCGCCCAGAGGGCAGCAGCAACCGGCGGTGGATGTGGGCCGCTCTCCCGCACCCGATGCTGGTAAGAGTGCAGGCGACCAGGCCTCCGTCTCCAGAGCTGCCGAATCTGTGCAGGCTGTGAGGCCGGAGGCGGGTCCTGGCCCTGTTGCAGCTGGAGAAGCGGAATTGGTGGTGGGTTTGGCGGATTTGAACATGGGGAGGGCAGGGGCAGGGGCAGGGGCAGGGGCAGGTGCAGGTGCTGCTGCTCCTGCTGTTGCTGTTGCTGCAGCGTTCGATCCGAAGACGTTTCTACAGAGCCTGAAGGACGAGGCTGTCGGGGCGAGGATGAGATTGCAGCCCAGAGGGCTGGAGAACTCCGGGAATTCCTGCTTCTTGAACTCGGTTTTGCAGGCCATGCTGTCCTGCCCGCCCTTTGTGGATTTCTTGCAGAGGCTGCAGGCGCATCGGCCTCCCCCGCAGCAGTGTCCCACCCTTCTGGCGTTTGCGCAATTCGGGAATCAGTTTAGGGCGAGGAGGCTGGATGTGAGAGGCAGTGATGCAGGCGGTGCTTCCGGTGTGGGTGGTGTTGTTGTGGATGTGGGGCATCCCTTCTGTCCTAAAATGTTTGACATGGTGCTGCAGAACTTCAGGCTGGAGGGTGATAAGTCAGATTGCAGGGCATCGCAGGAGGATGCGCAGGAGTTCCTCAGTTTCCTCTTGTTCCAGATGCATGACGAACTGCTGCTGCTGGAGGGGAAGAACGGGACGGCACAGCAGGCCCCGATCGCAGCGGCCGGGGACGAGGACGACAGCTGGGAGACGGTTGGGAGGAGGAACAAATCTGCGTTCGTCAGGACGCACAGCTTCGGGTCTTCTAGTATCACTGCTGTGTTTGGAGGGAAGCTCAGGAGTGAGGTGAAGGCTACTGGGAGCAAGCCATCCGTGTCTGTGAGCAGCTTCATGCTGCTGCATCTGGATGTGCAGCCCAGCAGTGTGAAAACGGTTGACGATGCTCTCATGACCTATGTGAGTCCAGTAGCGCTCGAGGGGTACAGGTCCAAGGGCACGCAGGCCAGTGCTAGAAAGGTTGAACAGATCTTGGAGCTCCCCAAAGTGCTGGTACTGCATCTTACCCGCTTCAACTTCGGGCCGCAAGGCGCTTACAAGGTCCACAAACCCATCGGGTTCAGCATGCGTTTATCCATGAGACCGGAGCTGCTGGCTCTCCCTCCCAACTCTCGACTGGACGGCCGTGAATACGAGCTTGTGGCCACCATCACTCACCACGGCCGGTCTCCATCTGGAGGGCACTACACCACCAACTCCAAACAGGCTGACGGGAGATGGCTTCATTTCGATGATGGATTAGCTTCCGTGGTCACACCTCACAAGGTGCTCCAGGATGAAGCCTATTTATTATTCTACAAGCAGTTACTGAGAAACTGAGGGCGGGCTCTCACTCCCAACGTCGTCAGGAACATGGTTGTGGTATCAGCAACAGCGAAGGTAGTCAGTCCACTACAATCCTCACCCTTGTTCCCTGCTGGCTCCTTTCATGCAGTGCTGTCTACTGATCACTTCCAGTTGTCTCGCCCCATGTCTGCAGAGAAGGCGACTGGGACGAAAGACACAGGAACGATATGAGGGTCCACTGAGGAAGACCTAACGAGGTCAGTGCATTCCCCTGTGATCCACCTCCACCAGAGATGGAACCCTACAAACACTAACTCGCTCCCTGCCTCCCTGCTTGCAGCTGGTGATCATCAGAGGACTCCATGCACCCAAACGACTGCACAACGTCGAAAGGCCATGCCACAGTATGTACAACCGGGAGCTGGCACTACACTAGAATCTCCATGGGTGGCACTGGCAACCCAGATCTCTAACTAGCGTTACCCGATGCCAACCCCTTTGCTGTAAGATACTGCAGTATATGTACCTAGTCCTTAGAATCATGTCGACACAGTGCGTCATTTTGGAGTCAAAGCAGCTTGCATCCCGGACCCTGATTCCTCCCATCCAATACTGGGATCGCACTGACCCAATGTACATAAGGCATGTATGCATGGAGGAATCTTACGAACGAAAGGCATGCCGTTTTCCACAGTTACCGTCGCCTACCTAGTGTGGTGAGGGAATCTGGAGGGGCTGTCCCCCCTTCCCTTGCTAGCAAGAGACGTCGGGACCGGGCCCACATTGCGTAGTCCAATCGGTTGCCAAACCACCCACAACTCTCATGACGCCGGACACCCTCTCCACGGTCGGAGCTTTGTGTGACTCCTATGGACGGACGGTTTTCCCCATCTTTCTCCCATCGATAATTGTTTGATAATATGGGGAGGAGCTTGCCAAATTTCTGTTGTTTTGAACTCAACGACAATTACAAGCAGCTTGGGTTGCCTTCGGAGGACTACTCCACATAGCTTGCCCATGGCTTGCCCATGTCTAGTATTTCTTGTATACAATTTGATACAACATTCGAGGTTGTGAAACTTGGGGACAGTTTGCGTAATCTTTCACTAGTTTGCACGACGCTAATCAGATCGTGTTGATAAAACTTGGGCAAAAGTGAAGACAGCTGCCCTCTTTCTTGCCATGCAATTACGTAGTTCAGTTTTGTCGCACAAGGTAAGCACTTGCATTCGAATATGCACTTCCTCTACAGATCAAGCCAAAAAAATCTATGCAAATATAGGTGCTAACTAATGAAGAATAGGAGAGAGTAGCTCGCGGATCGTGTTGATAAAACTTGGGCAAAAGTGAAGACAGCTGCCCTCTTTCTTGCCATGCAATTACGTAGTTCAGTTTTGTCGCACAAGGTAAGCACTTGCATTCGAATATGCACTTCCTCTACAGATCAAGCCAAAAAAATCTATGCAAATATAGGTGCTAACTAATGAAGAATAGGAGAGAGTAGCTCGCAGATCGTGGCACAAACACACTCTCCCCACAAGAACAACACGCAAATTCCTTAGACATCGCTATCGGAATCAAAGCAAGTTGACCTCCACACAACACTCTTATATTGCATATGTATAGGTATCCTCTGTGAAGGGTCTATATATGCTAGCCCTTGGCATTGGCATATTCCTGAGATATCTTATCGGCATTAAAATATTCCAGAATATCCTAAGAATATACTATAATATGCAAGGAATATTCTAAAGCATATTATTGGTGCTTATCCATTTAGCTATGGCTAACCATGTTTAATTCATACTAATCAATGCTTAATTAACATAAGTGCTTTAGATAAATTGAGGTTAATTACTTACTTAAAGATAGGTACTAAGATTAATTAACACTGATCAATCATCGAATCCAAGCGCTTACATTAGTGTCCCACGGCATGACAGTTTTGAAACATGCATTTTGCAGGGCAATGCGCAACCCGGTACTTCTAACACACAAGCTCACATTGAATTCTAAAGCATCAGATGCAATCTTCGGCTTCGAATGCCACTAGTGTGTGCATCAAAGTGTAAAAAAAAATTGCCTCTGGAGTCGAAAAATAGCTCATTGTCTTCTCCACATTATGTCAAAAACATCAAACAAGGGCCACTTGAAACGACAAAGATTTGGCCGTTCTTCAACGCCAAAGACTCAAAATGAGGCGTTTCGTCCATTAGGGGTTAATCGCTCACCAATAAAAGCACAATCCAAAGGCAACACAAGCCAAACCACCCACAACTCACGCGTTATCGATGCCAGATACTCTCTCCACGATCGCAGCTTCGTTTAATCCCTCACGAGCACAAGCACAATCCGAAGACAACACACATCTATAGCCAAATTAGGTCATCAAGAATGCAATGCTCTGTACAGATTTAGATGTACAAGATTTCAACAAGCACGCGCATAGTGCATCTTGCATACAAGGGACTCACAAAAAAGGAGCAATCCAGCAGCAACTCTTGTACTCCAGCACCTTGCTCCAGCAATGTCATGCCAGTAAGTCACAGCTATCACGGCTGTCCTTAGCTCTGGCCAGCCCTTTGTGAAAAGGAGAATTTTTTAGAGAAGTCCTCCAATGTATATTTTGCATAACTATAATAATAGTCAATAGACAAAATGGTTGTCAGGCACCAATGTTTATCTGAGTTTTTCAATATATGCACATATAAATAGTGAGTAATATGGCATACGTACTTACGTGGTTATTCGGATTTTGTCTATACATGATCGAGATGGCTCACGTGAATTGTAACAACTTCAATGCCCTATGAATTTAATGGCTTGATCTATGCCCATTGGGAATTTTGACCACTTCAATTCCTAGTGAATTCCCATACATCATCAGGAAAGTTCTCATCGTTTATGTTGTTGTTTTGGGGGAAGACATTATTATCTGGCATGTTAGAAGACATTGTAAATGTTACTGTAGATTTAGGTGAACCTAGACAATGGTTAGACGACCCAAAACCCAACCAGCTCACCTTTTCTGGATGTGAAGTATTTAATTGTTGTATTTCAACCTATATGTGATGTCATATATCAATTAGAAGGGGAAATAGTAACTTTGGGGGATGCAACGTTGCACCACTATCTATCACCCTGTGAGCAATTCCAAAACTTTCATCATCATCCGCCACCGCGAGAACCGCCACTGCGAGAATGGCCTGCTTGTTAACTATCAAGCTACTCATACTTAAAAGAAAGCTAGCAAATCTAGTGTTCACATCCTTTTGTAACTCCTGTTTGATCTTCAGTCTGCGTTGTGTTTTTTTAAGAAAAGCATGTAGAGTTGCCTTTGCTCCACAAGCCATATTTCTCGCTAAAGCCTCCTTCATGCCGCCACCACCCGCATTCCACAATCCGTCTGAAGTCGCACTCGTAAGTGTGCCAAAGGGGTCTGCGCTCCGGTCTACCTTACATGACAAGGATCATCTTATCTTATCTTTCTACTATAATTATTTTAATAATCAAATATTATAAATACTTATTCTTTTTTACATACATAAGTAATTTTACAGTTATATAATTACATTTTTTATTACTATTAAATATAACTGTAAAATATTATTTCACCTTCATCATTACTAGAGTGTTGGGGTCTTACCCGTAGTACTGACAAGCCCAGGCCCGGGCTCCATCGCTGCATCGAGGGTCTGGGATTGCGTCCGTGAAACCACTTTTATTGAATTGAATATTATACGTGCTGGAAACACTGGTGAACGGGTCCATGGAAATGGGCGTTATGGAAGTAGACCGGCCACTTTTAGCCCGTGGCGACGGTAGGTCGGGGCATGTGCTTTGCGGGTCCGGGTCCGAGTCCGGGCCCGGGGCCGGGGCCGGGGTCGCGCGGGTTCCATTGCCTTGTCCCAGCACAGCGCATAGCGCATAGCGCATCGGGGTCACGGAGTAGACAGCGATGTGGGCCCCACCCGCTCATGCCCCCGGCTCCGCTGCCAACTGCACTGCTCACTACTCACTGCCAGCTTGTTTCACCCGCGGTTAGCGTACCTGACCTGATGGCGACACGTGGTGCGGATACACGGGCTGTGCCGTTTATTGAGTCTATCTCTCCTCATGTCATGTGACCTCACCATGTGCATTTCCGCCATACAGCTTTTCCTCTTTCATCGTCCTCATCACGTCACTCTGTGCTCTTCGCCCATCTTTGTTCGCCATATGGTCTCAACATGAGCGAATTGAAGCCACGTATTGGTAGAATTGGGTTCTCACTAGCTTCTCCACGCTTAAGTTTCGAGCTTGTTGGAATTGGGTTTTTGATATTTGTAAGCGGAAATGTTGAGACTAGACATTGTATCTAATGTACACTTGTGCATCTAGGAAGATTAAGTTTTATTGTTTATGGAGATGTCCCCTGCATGATCATGAATCATTCAACTTGTGAAGTAGAATAATGACTTATGAGAATATTTAACGACTTATTGTGGTTTATTTATTATCATTTACATGCCGTGGCAGCTCGTTCATAAAATAGAACATAGAATCGAGATGTCGTGTATCGAATATGGAAATGACATATAGAGAATAGTAGATTGAGTTATTTTTGTAAGAAAAAATTATCCAAGATATCTAAACTGAATATATATGTACTTGAAAGAAGGTGGCAAAAGAAATATATACCTGCCCTCTAAAGAACAAACTAGAAATAATTAGGATAAAATTCCATAAGGAAACGGTAGGTATTATACTAGGTTCTACCTATTCATAACACACCCGAGAATGCATAACATCGAGAAATTTCGCAAGAGCTACGGCATAAATTACGTGGGTATCCAAGGCCCGCTGCGAATTTGCTGTAAAAGAAGACGCAAATACAAATACGAATCGAGGTAGAGACTTATTTCAAATTAAGAAAAGCTACGAAATTCGTCCAGAGTGAAAACATGATGACATAGGTATGTAGAAAGCATGACATGGCGGTATATCTGTTGCACTCTGCCTTGTTCCATAGAAATGGGCGAAATTTGCCTTGCTCTTTCCTCTTCTGGCTCCTCCTGCTTCTTCTTCCTCTTCTTCCCGGCTCGTCCCGAGTCTGCTTCACCCCGGATCCCGATCTACACCGACCGCAATCCATCGGCACAGGATTTTGGCAGTGTCGGACTCCACGCGTCCTCCCCCGCATTTGGCCTGGGATTAGGGATTGCGAATGTGAGTGGCGAATGTGCGGAGTGGCGAACTTGATTAGGGATTGTTGCAAGGCGCTTGGTCCGGCTGTGATGAGCCGGGGTTTGGATTGGAGATACTGCTTTTATGCTTGTGTATGTAGGCTTCTGCTGCTACATGGAGTATTGTTCGCTCAGTGGAGGCGGGACGTGGTCGGATCTGATGGTCTACGTGTCGTGTGGCAGATTCCGGCAGCTTGAGGCCCTTGTGTATTGTTCCTCTTAAGATTGGCCTGGATTTTTGTTCCGTGGAGGCCGAAATTGGCCGTTTGGTGGCTTATTCGCGTTGAGGATTGGGAGGGTGGAGCTGTGGCTTTGTGTGCTCCTTTCCTTCTCGCACCCGGATTGCTCACGGGAAGTGTGGAAGACGGCCTCGAATTTTGAAAAATGAGGTGTCTGCAACGGCCAATCTTGTGGAGAGAATTTCGAGCGACTCAGCAACTCACGGTCGATGTGCTAGTGATGCGTAGCTAAATGCGGTTATTCCTGTGAAAGAGGATGACTGCTGGTTTGGTGATTGCAAGGAGTTGCTACAGACCGTGGACTAACCGGTCCGATAGTGACCGTTTTCAGTATCACTGGCAGATTGGCACTAAAGTATGCGGGAAAGCTCGGTGATCTGCTAACGTGTCTTTGGATTTCGGAGCATTGTGAGAGAGATGCGGAGAAAGTGAGGTCTAGAGAGTGCATGGAAGTGGAGCCAGGGCATGGGAGCATTTCCAATAAGAAAGTTTCATAGAGGCTCGGGCGTGAAATGAAGATGCCGGGTTTGTCAAGAGGATTGCACTCGAATCATTCCCCTTCTTCCTCTCTGTCGGGCTATGTAGGATCTGGCAGTGATGGACGCTCTGCTGTTTGGACACGCTCTAATACCGAGGATGTCAACCTGGGCCAGCTCCACAAGGTAGTTGCCAGAAATTGCATGCTTAAATCATTTCTAGCAAGACATTTAAAGGTGTCAACTTTGGAAGATACAGCCACCTGCCTTACATGTGGTCTAACTGGCTGCAATTAGGCTCAGGTGAGCATGATCAGTTGGGAACTGATGCCTGCATTCTGGGACTCTTGAGAGTTTCCTGTTGTCAGGAACTATTTGAAACTGAGTGCTCCGTCCGGGGTTGGGGATTGATTCTAGGCGGGGGATTGTTGATGATACTTTCTGCTGGTGATGGGAGCCTTGCACTGAGTCCATTGGCTTTTCGTTATAGAGCCATCATCTCCAGGATCTTTTGGCCGCTGAGTTCAGGCCGTGTTAGTAAGACTGTAGGAGGGGTGCTGGACGAATCAATGAGATAAACCTCTTTGCTCGCTTTGGAATGGAATAAGTCATCTTCTTGTGTGAGTCGCATATTCTCCTCATGTCATGTCTTTAACCTTCTTTGTAGGGTCCAATGTACACAAATGAGTTAGGGAGTGGTTTGGCGACGTCCCTGTAGATTTGAGCAAGGGCTTGCTCTCGTTTTGCAAGACTCTCCCAGCTGGATGGACCTTGTGGTAGTCTGTATTCCAGGTTGTGTTGTAGCTCAAGTGGGATACATCACGTTGGTCTCTGTGCAATTTGATCCTAAGCACACTTTTAATGTCATAAACAAACAGTTTGGATCATTTCTGTGCATGCACAATGATGCACAGGGTGCTTGTTGTACCGGTCATTGTGTACTTGTGGGAGTCTTTGTCTACCAAATTTCTGACCAAAAATGTTGTCTTTCCAGTTTTGGAATGAGCTGTCATCAGCTGAAAGGCGAGACTTGTTGCGCATTGACAAGCACACACTGTTTGAACAAGTCCGGAAGAATCTCTACTGTTCAAGATGTCATGGGTTGCTGGTTGAGGGATTTGCCCAGATTATGAATGGGAAAAATCGCCATAGTGGCCTGTTGGCTTACAGTAGTGGATGTGCAGGAGGAGGTAGTAGGCACACTTCTGAAAATGGGTCAAGCGGAAGTCTTTCTTCAATGGATGATACGAGAGATCCATCTGTCCATTCCTGGGGTGGGCTTGCGGCTACTCGCGACAACATGCTTACAGTTTTGGACTGTTTTTTGGAAGGGACGCCACTCGAGGTGCTCCAAAATGTACCCACGGCATACTGAAACTACTTTATCTGGCAATTTGTGAGCTGTGGTTTCTTTCAGTGTACTTGCTGTTGGGTCTGACTAGAATTGGATGGCAAGTTTTGGAGATTCAACGGATGAGGATTGGTGCTTACTCCCCTTTGTGATCAGTTTCCTCATTGAGAGATTCTTACCTCAGGTACTCTGCAGGTCTTTGAGAGTGCTCGAACAAGGGAGCGGGAGAGGGAACTACTATACCCTGATGCATGTGGGGGAGGTGGTAGAGGGTGGATCAGCCAAAGTGTTGGCAATTTTGGGGCCAGTGGAAGAGGGCATGGCCTGAAGGAGACCTGTGCTCTTCACACAGCAAGGCTTTCCTGTGAAGCCCTTGTAGATTTCTGGGCAGCATTAGGAGAGGAGACAAGGAGGTCATTGCTGAGAATGAAAGAAGAGGACTTCATTGAAAGGCTGATGTTCAGGTTGGGGACTGGCAACTCCTCTTCTGTTTATTGCAGAACTTTTTGTTCTGTGCGAAACTGTTACTGTGCAGTCCTGCATGCCCGTTTGGGTGGCAAGTGTAAATTGCAATCTTTGTGCGTGATTTTAAATTGTGAATTGTCACTCAGGTTTGACAGTAAACGGTTTTGTCGGGATTGTCGGCGAAATGTTCTCCGTGAGTTCAAGGAAATGAAGGAACTTAAACGCACACGGAAGGAGCCTAGGTGTACTCGCTGGTTCTGTGCTGCTGATACAGTATTTCGATATGAGGTAGACCTGGATTTCTTTTGCAAGATATTCTGCGAGTGGCAATTCTGTGTGGTGATTGATGACCTGTGAGGAATGTTCAATGCTAGTCATGACTTGATTGTTTAGAAATTGGTTCCTGAACCATGTTGTTATAGGTTATTTCAAAGCTGGGTGTTCAGTCTGCTACTTTTGCTTCTTCCTGTGTTCTGAAAGTGCTTTGCACTTTCGATTTGAGCTGCCCACCCAAAGCGGAAACTCAAGGGGATATTCAAGGCCTTGTATTGAACAAGGTCTAATGACGTGCAATTGAGGCTCAATGAATATGTGAGTTTGCAGATTTGTGCGGAAATATGAGCTCCTGCAAGTTTGGAGTCATGGGCAAGGTAGGCTGGGAAATATTGTTGAATCTGGCTTGCAGATTAGATTTCGGTTATACCAGCAATGGATTTCCCACTTGATAGAGTTCATTGTCAAGGCCACCTGTCTGCACAGTTGTCATCCCTGGTGACACTGGGTTTAAGAAAGGAATGTCCAAGTTCTCACATTCGAGTTTCGTAAGGAGAGTGGGGTTTTGATCCGTGCCTGGTGTGGTCTCATGCCTGCTTTGTTTATAGTTATGGGTGTAAGAGTTTGTGTTTTCAAATATTGTCCGCTCGAGAACAAGGTGGGGAGCAGTCATGGAAATCGGAACTGTAAAACTTTTTTCTTATTTTGAGCATTGTTTCGGAAGATACTCATGTGACAGTTATTCAATTGCTGTGCAGGTTTCCGATTCTGTGGTTCATGTCGACTGGCGGGATTGTTTTGCAGGGGACGTGGGTACTGTCTACCAACGGTTTGAGTGGGCAGTGGGCACAGCTGAAGGGAAGTCAGATATTCTTGGTTTCGAGGATGTTGGTTTATCTGAAACTGTTCAGATAGATGGCCTCGATCTTGGAAGTGTATCAGCTTGTCATATAACCATAAGGGGTTTGCGGCGCGATGGGCGTACATTGGAGCTGGCTGCAAAAGCTCATGCATTGAAAGGGCAACTGTGTGTCCATCGGCGCCTGATTGTTGGGGATGGCATTGTATCCATCACAAAGGGGGAGAGCATCCAACGTTTCTTCGAACGAGCAGAAGAGACAGAGGAAGAAGAGGTAACAATAGTGTCTTGCAAGCTGAGTAAAATCTTTTTTCAGTTTGTATGCTTGTTTGCCTACCTAACTGCTTATATTCCTTCAAAGGATGAGGATTCCATGGACAAAGATGGCAATGACCTGGATGGTGAAGGAACTCGACCACAAAAACATGCGAAGAGTCCTGAACTTGCCCGAGATTTTTTGTTGGATGCTGCAACCGTGATATTCAAGGAACAGGTCAACTTTTATCTAAGACTCTGCTTGTCAGTGGCAAAATGGGTGTCCTGAAGTGGATGATTCAGACGTGAATGATTTGTAACAGGTTGAAAAAGCCTTCAGGGAAGGTACAGCTCGACAGAATGCACACAGCATTTTTGTATGTCTGGCACTGAGCTTGTTGGAAGAGCGAGTCAGGGTGGCCTGCAAGGAGATAACCACACTCGAGAAACAGGTTTTGCGTCGCTTGCCATGCATGTGTTCCTGTTAGATTAAGATGCTGTTTTCAGTTTCTCATTGTCAAATATCATCTTGCAGAACAAACTTCTTGAAGAAGAAGAAGATGAGAAACGGGAAGAAGAAGAGAGGAGAGAGCGAAGGAAATTGAGAGAAAAGGAAAAAAAACTTAGGAAGAAAGAGAAGTTGAAAGGACGGGCGAAAGACAGGAGCAAAGGTGAAGTGAAGTCTCTTGTGATCACAGCCAATGGACACACAGACACCATGTCCTGTGCTAGTGAGGAGGAACAAGATTGCTCTTCTGTGACTCATGTAGATGGAGAGTCACGAATCAGTGATAGCACATCTGCAAGACCTTCATCTCCCGACATGGTTGAGGCTAGGCCCTCCGGGGATGGCTCGGATAGTGACTGTGCATCTGGTAAGAGTAATGAATGCATCTCAGGAATGGATGATGTCGCAGACACTTTGAGCAAGCGGGATGGGAATGGAGCATTTATCTTTGAGCAGTCGAAGTCAGCCAAGAGAAGATCACAATTGAGGAAGAATCAGGTGATTGAGACAAGCCCAAGCAGCTCTGCCAGGAAGGGTCCCCATAGGACAGCAGTTGATGAGGACAATAACTGTGGACCTGCAAGAGATCCTATCTCTGGCTCTTTACAGCGATGTGGCTCAACAGGGAATCGGAAGGTTGGAGCAGATAACAATCACCATACTGCTAGTGTTTATAGCTTAAAACGATTTGATAGCTGGAGCTCGACAGTCCCGGAAACCCACAAGAGACATGAGCATCACCAACATTGTGCTTGTGGTAGTCCACAAAATGGTGTCCGAGTCAAGATTCATGGTCAGAGGAGCATTGCTAGGATAGTGAGCAAAGATGCAGGCTCAGCAAAGTCAGAGAGAGATGGGTACTCAGCTTCAGTATCACGCCCCTTATGTGGGAATGAGACAGAGGTGCCTGCAGAGGCACAAGGGAAGAGGGACACTCTAGAAATTTTGGATGAATGGAAAGATTCGCTTACAGGAGAGTCTAGCATAGGTGCTGAGGCATCGAAAGAACAGAGACAGGATGCAGAGGTAGATGATTTGTCTGTGGAAGGGTGTGCAAGAAACTATGCTGATGGTGGCTCAGCTCCAGATGGAGCAGCAGGAATGTCACAACTAGGTTCATCCAGTGGTCATACAGGTGCCATGGACTTATCTAATGGTCATACTACAACTCAGGTTGGGCCAAGTTCAGCAAGTACCGGCAAGCTTGTCTGGGTATCAAATACTGCGAATAGTTCCTCCAGCTCATTGGCTGGGGTATCGGTTGTCAAAACCCCTGCAGTATCAGCTGGTCGGGCTAGTGTAAACGGTAACCTCGTCTCAAAGGTTGCTGCACCAAAGACTGGGCAAGGAAAAGCAAGGAGGCCAAACGGGATGACAGTTGTACCTCGTGCGGCAGGTGTGGGGTCAGGAGCATTATTGCCATCTTCAACTGCATCAGGTCCTGTTTCTATTTCCACGTCAAGTGCTTCTCTGGCTACTACAGCACCTGCATCGGATGAAGGAAGTGAGACTGCAGTGATTTCCGTCAGTGGTGAACCATCAAATGGTAGCCAGTCTTCTATACACGAGGCTCCTCCGGTTGTTGTAAGTGATGGGAATATTATGACCTCCATGCTTCAACGAAGCGCGTCTTCCTCAAGCCTTCAGCAATATTCAGTGCGACCTGCAGGGAGCGGCAGGACTGGGCCCCACACAAGTACACTTAGTACGGCAAGTGATCCGTTTGAGCCAGAGCGCATGCGGCAACAGAATTACATAAAGACTGCTAGTGGTCCTAGGAATGGTTTATCTTTAGAGAGCAAAGTGTTGGTGGAGGCTAATTGCTCTCGGCCACCTGTTCATGCAGTCGTGGCGACTGGTATGATGCAAGCCATGGAAGGGCCAGGTCCAGGGCAGCATTTACATGCCGAGAAGAACGTTTTGATTCATAACGGCGCTGTGATTCCACCAGGTATGGTTGTAGGCCCACATCATCTTCATAGTGGACCCCAATCTGGTCTTCCGACCCCTGGGAATGGTGTAAGGCCAATGAAGAACATGTTTCCCGGCTCACCGGAGATGTTGCCGATGGCAGCATGTGGGCCTGTGCCTATGCACCTCCATCCAAGCCAGCAGTCGTATGGATACTTTCATATGCAACCACCCTGGGCACCACGTGGTAGGAATGGTGTACTGCCTCTTCCTCAACCTGGAGGATTTGTATTATCTGGCCCAGGGGGGATGGGGATGCCAATGGGTAGCCTACCACCTATGTCGCTCCCAGTCCCAGCATCACTGCAACCTCTTCCCCCTCCAAGCCTGGCTGGCCCAGGGCATTTCCAGGTTCCCATGCAAAATGGACTGAATTCCCTTGTTAGGGAGACAGCTTTTTTGTCCAGATATGGTGGGAGAAGCAATGGCACTCCTCCTGGAGTGACTCGGTCGGGGGGCCATCAAGTGTTGGCACTTTCACAACCGGAGGCTGGAGTGTCAGTGCCACAGGAAGAGGCAAAGCATGCAAGTGATGGTGGTTCTCCAACATCAGTGGGCCCTGTAGATGCTGAGGGTCCAGCACCGGGTGCGAATGACGACAGTCCGGTGCTGAACAAGCCTGGCGGCAACTTTCCCCCGTTTCATTTTGGGGGCCCTGCCTCTTCGCACGCTGCTCAAGTGTTAGAACCTGACAGCTCCAGTAAGGACACAGGGTCCTCAAAGGAGAAGAAGCATGTTGCAGCCACAACGAGCAGCAGTGAATCGAATGTCCCTGAAATCTCCAGGACACGGAGGTGTGTTGACGAGCATGCAGCAGGAACAGGCTCGGACTTATGCTCACCTGCTGCTGGCGAGTACAGCCTGTTCGCTGCAGCACCTGGCAAAGGGCTTGGTTTCTTTTAAGCGCCAAGTCCGCGTACGGCAGCTCCCTTCTCTAGAGAGGTAAGGGTTGCTCCACAAATCTGTACCAACTTGAATTGTGGACAGATGCCGTCTGTCATTGTCGCGTGCGAGAGGCGTAAGAGGTGCCATCGGGTTTGTTATCTAACGAAGCTACATCGTCGTTGTATTGATGATATCCATTTAGGGTTTCCCTTCATTGATGGAATATAATTGTTTGAGAGTCAGATACCTCATTGACCAGTCTCCCCGATTTGAAGTGAGATTCGTTAAAGTGCCAAAACAGCTTACATATACACCGAGGGTTTTGGGCTCGCCTTCCTCAATTTCTGGCCTATAAAACACAACCGTTGCTGCAGCCCTTTCACATGCTATTCCGGCCTTTCGTGCGATTTTGGCGCATGCGTATTGAACTCTCAACGACCAGAGAATGTACCCACTTCAGAACGTTGTGAGGAGCCAAGTCTGCCGGCACATATGTAGCATTTGTTGGAGCTATCACACGGATGTACCAATTTTGGTGAAATGGCTTCGCAGGTAAGGAATGCATCCGTGTCCTTCATGCGGCCAGTCCAGACCTCTACGCACGTCAATGGTTCTCAAATTCCAATGCAATCTGGGCTACCGTCCTCATAGCTCACATGCCCATTGCCTAGGTAACAGCCCCCTCGAAGCCTAATCTGGGCAACAGCCCCCTCGAAGCCTCGAAGCACATTGCGTTGCTCACATATGCATGAAAATGAGTAGACTACATGCAAGTCGCTCGAGTTTTTGCGAGATTCTAGTTCGTGAAAATAGATTGTGCTAAATTAGAGAAAGCGGACTGCGTACACCTTCCAGCACGCACAGGTCCTCCCACTGCATTGCCTGCTGATGCCCAGGGCAGCCCTGCCATGCGTTCAAAACCCCCATGCCAATCCGAAGACTCAAAACAAAACGTGCTCAGCATATACATGCCAACAGGTGCAGGGCATCTTTACAGGTGGATAAGTCTCGCAACCTCGTAAGTACCTACATCCTCTTGATTTTGGAAAAGCTGCTAGTCTTGGAAAAGTATGTACTCTGTGTTCCAGCTGCAAGCTGAGCAGCATGGGCCTGTGGATTGGACAGCTCGATACCCTACAGTCGCAACAAAGTTCCTCCTCAGACACAAGTAAAAAGAATCATCATTACCAGTCACGGCAGGTTGACAAAAGCACGAGTCTTATCAAAACCTGAACGGGTGTGAACGCCAGACTGGAAGTAAGTCCTGAAGTGGCTCCACTGCTGCCGTAATGTTTCTCCTTGAATCTGTGAAGTCAAAAACCGAAAGGAAAACCTCATCAGCGATAGCCATAAAGCAACCACAGGTTTATGACCAGTAAGATGCGAAAAATAAAACTTCCTACTTCTTTGCCACTTTAGCGGCGAGCTTGTTCTGCCCAATGGTGACCCGTAGTTTCCCACTTCCTGCCTGTCCCAGCATACCATAACCCTCACCAAGCCCATCCCCTGCACATCCTCACGACAAGTTGGAACACATTCGTTAAAGAAATTATACCCAAAACTTGCAAACAGACCCATGATGCTGCAGTGCGGGGTTACACACCTAAGGAGCTCTCCTCAGGAATCCCGAAGTGCATGCGATTTGCAAGCTTTCTCATGTCCGTCAGGGCGTATCTGCACAGGGTAAGTCAACGAATGCACCATTAACCATCGGCAGGATGCCTATAGCCAAGCAACGACAACATGAGCAGGAAAACAGCAAAAACGCCATACCTCTCCTTCATTTTCCGTAGCCTTCTGCCACCTCTTTTCTTCTTGGGCTCCGAATCTGGAACAGGCAATGGCTTCGGCTGCTTGGCAGGAGGAGGTTCTTGCCACTTCTCAATCTTTTTCACAATCTCTTCTCTCAACTCCCTGCCATGCTGCCCTGATGGATCCCCTCTAGTAGCATCTATACGAGCTGCCAAAGTGGACTTGCCTGCCACCAGCCGGCATGCTCTCAGCCGTAGAGGTGGTGGTGTGCTTTGCACAAGCTCTGTATGGTACAGAAACCCTGTATGAGAAAGTGCCGTGGCAGTGGAAAAGCCAGCCAGACTCTTCTTCTTGGCGCCAAGAACGTGAACATTACAGGCCGGCATCTTGGCAAGAGAATTGAGGCCCCCAGCCGCTCCCATCAGCTTTGCTGCCGTGGCGCTCCCAACTATAGCAGACAGATTCGGAGCAATGTAACCCATCCTGCTCTCCACAAATTCCAACACTTTCTTCTTCGCCTCATCCAGGGCTAAAGCCCTGTCGCAAGCATCCAACGTCTTCTTCAGGTCCTCCTCAGACAAGGGTTTCCCGCTTGTGGTGGAGGCAGTGACAGAGACAACCATGATAGTGGCCGAAGGAAGCAACCCTTCCAGCTCCACCAACGGCAAATCCGTCACGTTGCCAATTCTCTTCACCAGGCGGGAGTAATCAATCGGATGAAGCACCAAAGACTCCAACTCCGGAAACTTGGAGCGGTACTTATCCCTGATGTAGTTGTGTATCACAATGATCTCGTTATCAATGTCTGCCGACAGAGTATTACAGTCCACTATAAGCTGATACTCAGGATCATCCTCAGACACAAGCCCCGTGCGAGAACTGTGAGTTTCACTATTCATGGCCTCATCAACTTTCTGCATGGTCAGAAACACAAGTCAAGCCGTGCCGTCGAACGCGAACCGGGTAGCTAATCCAACACCCACAAACCATACCTTCATCATGTCGTTGTACCGCTGGCTTTTCTGAAGCTTAGCGACGGCATCCAGATCGTCATAATTCAAGGCCACATCCAGCATCTTCTCGTCCTCATCTTCATCCTGGCCTTCGCCTTCCACGGCCTCCTGTGAGCACACACAGCCTGATCAGGGGATGTTAGATCCAGACACGCCGTCAGCATGGTGGAAGTGGGCGGACTTGAACCTCACCTCCAACGGTGCTTCATTGTCGGACAAATCTTCAAGGTCGGCAAGGAAAGAGTCGGCAAGAGTGGAATTCATCCTGTCAGCAAGGCAGTTCTCCGCCCGCACCGCTCACAAGGCTGCTCTTGCTGAATTCTGAGTCTCTGAAACGCGGCAGAAATGCGCAACACATGACACATACAATAAGACGAAGAATTCTGTCGATAGGCAGGCATCTTTGAATTTTTGCATATTTATACTTGAAATCGGCATATTCATTTACTGCTAGGGTTTCCGGTCCTTGGACTCACTCGGCGATGGCGGGCGAGTTCAAAGGCGCACGAATGTCGCTTTTGCAACCTGTGCGGCTCCCTTGCTTACCTTCGACACGGCAAGCTACGCGTCCTGCTCGCTCTGTGGGAGCCAGCGTGATGTCTTGCAAATTCAAGCCAGCCGACTGACTTGGTAGATAAACGTTCGACGGAGTCCGACGGGACAAATTCGGAGCGTTTCAGGGGAAGGAAAAGAGTTGCGCCCCCGGGCCTGAGGTAGGTCGTATTCCCGTTCTTTGTGCGGGTTACGGGACGCGCAATAGGCCCTTGCGGAATGCCTGAAATTCTAGTGGATTTGTGTATGATTTTTCCTGCGGAGATGGGGGATCGAGCCCCTCATACACGCAGTTGATGAACGGGCTGCCAGAAACGATGACGAGGAGGTCCAGCAGTCGAGCTTGAACACAAAAATCGGTTTGGTATGTTGAATGGATCGAATGCACTGTGAACGACGAATGTCCTAATTAATATATATGCGGAATTTGTCCCGGATTGAGGAAATGGATTGACTCTATGTAGAAAGAAAAGAGATGGAAAAAATGCCATCCGGAAAAAAAAAAAGATGTCACCCCAATAATGGGCACCAGTCCAAGAGGGATTAACTCCCGCGCTTTTCTCAAAACTACCTACTGCCTTAAGGACTTATGATCGGAGATAAGAAAGAGCCCATTTACCACTGCCGCCGAAGAAGTTGCCTCCCCTACACTAGTCGCCGTCCTATACATTGCATTCGCCAATGCCCTTTGCAGGGCGATGGACACCCATTGCCTTAAGAAAGATACAAGAAAGGGGGAGACCAACCACCTTCCTGCGATCGTGGTAAGACTTAGCACAGGCCTTGAGGAACTTCGAGAAGTCCCGATCCATGGCCCCATGAGTCTCAATGGCAAGGGGGATAAAAGTGTGGTCGTTCTGCATAGGAAAGTACTCGTGGACCTTGGCCATCGCGCAGCCTTCCGCCATCGGGGGTTGAGGATAACGTGCTAACAGGTACTGTCCCGGATGGGGTCCGTTACAACCACATCAGCGATAAAAACTTGGTCCCCTGGGTCAAGAAAAGGCCAGCCCTGAGAGACACACCATTGAGCAAAGTGTAGGGACGCTCCCTATAGGGAAAAAAGCCGCCCTCTTTGGCCACCGAGAACATGACGTCCCGGATGGCATCATGCATAGTAATGCGCTGCCCGCCAGCGGGATAGCAGGCCAGATGGGCCCCAGGGTCATCGAGGGAAGCCCCATAGCTGCAAGCAGAGAGAGAATAGGCCAAAGGTTGGACCAGACCCAAGCGGAAACGCATCGCGATAGAAAAGGTTGTTAGTGCGATGTGGAACGCCTAGATATTACGACTAGCCAGGAACCTGCTCCCTTCCCCGAGCAAGAACGAAACCGAGCACAGATGGGCCTGGGAATGGAAGAATCCTGAAGAAGGCCCAGCTGCGCCTGCCCATAATGCTTCTCCAGGAGCAACTCTTGAAGCCCCCGCATCCCAACCTCGAGGAGGGAGGAGAAAAGAGGCATGGCGGCCCTAGCCTAAAGAGGATACAGATCCTCTAGACACGCTTAAGGACGACTGCAGAGGAACCTCCTCAACCCCCGAGACGAATGTCCCCAGGCCCTAAGATATGGGAATTGTCAGCCATTGGCGGATACAGACTTTCCCATACCATGGAGGCAGTTAGGGACAACGCTTTGGAATGCACCATAGTGAAGAGCGCCCCCCCTAAAGGGTCACCCTGCCTTGTGCCCGTCGTCGAGTCCAACTCAGAAACCCCCTCCACTGCAGGGCCATGTTGATAGTAGAGTTTGGAGGGGGACCCATAGACAGAGCGGACAAAGGGGATAAGGTTGGCCAACAGCCCACCAGCATTCTTGAGCTCGTCGAAGATAGCCGCCCTAGAGACAGTGTTGAAATTATGTAAGTGTGTATCGAGGTCATGAGTAAGTTTTTTTAGCAATAATTCAAGACTTTATAGATATGTCAAAGTATGCAGCGAAGTGATGCACTGGGAAGAAGATCTGGAGTAATTTTTTTTTAGCAATAATTCGAGACTTAATAGATATGTCAAAGCATATAGTGAAGTCCTGCACTGGGAAGAAGATTTGAAGTAACCTTATAGGCACTAACAAATGGAAAAGAAGATCTAGAGTAACCTTGAAGGACACTAAAAATTGGAGAAGACTATTTCCATCATTATGTGCAAGTCATGGCACTTCAGGCTTCCAACTTTGCCGCTCGCGATTTTCGCAGCTGTGTTAGATCCATACCCTGTTGGCAGCTTTATGCGTTTCATTTCTTGAATAACCCGTTTCTGATCGTCTCGCCCCAGGACGTATGCCGCCTCGGGGCAATGAGCCTCCTCCCCTACTGGCCACAACCACCCTTTCCCTCCACTTGCTTTCATGTCCATCCGTGATGCCAGGTCATCACGCTCTCCAATCAACGTGTGCCATATGGCCTCGGCGTTGTTTTTCTCGACATGCATAACGTCCTTTGGTGCCCATTTCAGCAAATGATGCCAATATGGGAGCTCCAGAAACAAGGACGACCTTCATCAGGTTCTAAACCGTCCTCGCTGTCGGAGCTCTACTGGGGTCGCGTAACCCCGTAGGATACAAAAAATTGGAGAAGAAGATCTGGAGTAATCCCATAGGCCACTAATAATTGGAGAAGAAGATCTGGAGTAACCCCGTAGGACACTAACAACTAGAGAAGATATGAGTAACCCCATAGGACACTAAGAACTTAATGTTATAAAAGATAGCCCCATAAGGGCCATGAAATTAGAAGACGGGAGGCCCCTCATCTGAACAGTGATCCATCCTACCTGAATACTAATCCGTCCCATCTGAGCACTATGAAGTTCCTATGGACTGATGTCTGGATGTCACTTCTTGAAAGAGAGACGTCACGAGTAAGTTTGCACTCATTTAAGATCAACGATCTAGCAAAAATAAATACTGTAGCCAGTCTGTCATGATTATCACTTCATGTTGTTGTATTCGCTCTAGATGATGCTCTACTAGAGAATTAAAGTTTTGTTAATTTGGAAATTTGTATCCACAAAGAAACACTTTTACAAGCACGCAAAATCGTATTGAAAATTTGTATCCACAAAGAAACATCTTTTCAAGCTCACAGTCTCGTATTAGAGCTGCTTCCTTGGCACAATGATTTTTGCCAAAATATATTTGACAATGTTTCTTGTTATGTGCGGAATCCACTTCTCTTTCTACCTCCAATGCGTGGTGTAGTGGTAGAAGGACTTAAGCTAAGATACCCCAAAATACCTTGGCTCGCCATTTTTCATTTTTTTTCGGAGGTATCATTTTTGCTCTTTCCAGTCTATGTGATGTTATCCCTCATAGATCTTTGAGTGTGAGGTGTTTGGAGCTTGTTTCTTTTTAAGGCCATTGATACATCTTACAATTACCTTCAAATGATCCACGTTCACTTTTGGCACTTAAATTGAAACAAGGTCTTGCACAGCTTTGTCTATGGAAGACAACTTAGGTGGTGACAGCAAATGCTCTCTAGAAAATGTGTATGGAAACTCCAAAGCAAACAACCAACCATACACAAGATTTCAAGCAAATGCTCTCTAGAAAATGTACATGGAGACTCCAAAGCAACCAACTAACTATATGCAGGATTTCATCTAGCGATGTTACTGAGACCTACCATATTGTAAAACAAATAAAGTAAAACAAATAAAGAAAATGAAATATGTCCTTGGACCAAGAACTTGGAAAAGAAGACTTTATTATAAAAAAGAGATGGGAAAAACCCATCCACCCCAAAAACAAAGGGGCGAAAACCCAATAAAGGGCACCATGCCAGGGGGATTAGCCCCCACGATCACGCATTTCAAAACTACCAACCGCCCGAAGAACTTCGTGGTCAGGGATGTGAAAATGCCTGCTTACCACCGATATCGAAGAAGTTGGGCTCGTTGTCGTTCTGTACACTGCATTGGCCAATGCCCTTTGCAGAGCGATGGAAACCCTTTGCTGGAAGAAAGAAATAATACAAGAAAGGGGGAGGCCAACCCCATTCTTGCGGCTGTGATAAGCCTTAGCGCAGGCCTTGACGAACCTAGAGAAATCATTGCCCATGGCTCCGTGAGTCTTGATGGCAAGGGGGACGAAGGCGTGGCCGTCCTGCATAGGAGAATACTTGTGGACTTAAGCCGTCGCGCATCCCTCCGCTGCCCAACCTAGAGGGTTAAAGATAACATGTTCGCAGACACTGTCCCGGGTGGGATCGGTGATAACCACATCAGCAACTGAAACCTGATCCCCCAGGTTAAAAATAGATCAGCTCTAAGCGAAACCCGTTGAGCAGGGTGTAAGAGCGCTCCCTAAATGGAAGGGACCGCCTTCCCTAGCAATAGAGAGTGGACCAATGAGGTTTTGTTTTCTTTATTGAACATAGAGTTCCTCCATATGGAGATTTGCTTCGGTTTCTTTTAACTCAGAAAATTTATAGGTAATATAAGTAAAATAAGACAATGGTGCATTCCACCTTGCAAAAAGTATAAAATTTTAATAATACCCAATATATATCATAGAAAGCCAAGAAGTAGAAGACCAAAGGTCAAGTAGATTAAATGAGTGGATTGATGAGCCTTTCACATCAAAGACGACAAGCGAACTGCGAACGGCGCAGTGCGCCTTTGATGCTTTGGCAGATTACCGAAAATAGCATAACTACGGGCATAGCCGGCCTCATAGCGCCGTGAGCATCGAAGGCACAGTGCGAAGCGCACTGCGTGGCTTTATGACCCTCCGTGATAAGCGGGCCGGGTCGGCATAATAAGCGGGCCGGGTCCCGATGGCCTAACCTAATGACGATGATATATAATCTCGCTGGCTTAGCCATACGGCTATATAAGCATGTGGATAGGGTGTGGTCTAGCTTGTGGCCGTGTCCCTTGTGCAGGGTGTGCTCTAGCTTGTGGGCGTGTTCCTTGTGCAGATGGTCACTCGCCATGATGGAGTGTGTTCTTTTTGAGTTGTGTTCTTTCATGACAAAAGTCTCCTCACGATAGAGTGTGGGCTAATGTCCTTTTGCTGTTGAGTTTTAAGGATTATTCTTATTTTTAGCCTGATTTTTTTATTAATATCATCATGTGCTTGGAGGTGCGACAGCATGGCAGGCACCTCTGTCAGTCATAAAAACTTTGCATCGTACAGAAGCTCTGTTACCTAGAGCCATGAATCAGTGGGGGAGGTGGACTGCTTGCACCCACACCATCCACAGGTGTGCCATCTAGTGTCGTGTCTGCGTCATGCTCCATCTTGAGCTTGGTTTGTGAAGTCTAGTCGAAGGTGGCTTTACCCGGATCCTGGCTTTAGAATTCCAGTGAACTTGGGATTGCCCTCACAAAGGGCAGCCATCGCCTCGTAGTGCACCCAGGTAGAGTTCACTTGGCCTGAGCTTGACTTGGACTCCTTCTCCTTCCTGTATTTTTTCTTCAAATTCTCCAGCTTCTGCTTACACTTTTTTGACGTCAAGCCAGCAATCTTGCAGGAGCTACTCACATCTTTAGAGATTTGTGTCCAATGTCTAGTTGCCAGGTTGCTGCGCTTGAGGTGGACCACTTGCATCTCGATATATGTGTCGATTAAAGTCGCAGTTGCTTCTTCGATCCAAGTGATGACCTCCGAACGTTTTCATGTGGCATCTGCATATTTCCTAGCACTCCTCGGCAGCACATAATCATCCGAATCTTGCTCCATATTTTCTGTACCAGCCAAAAGCGACTCTTGAGTACTTGTATTGGTGAAGATATACACGGCTTCCTCCATTGTTCAGAAAGGGCTTGCAGCACCAAGGCAAGGCAACGTACGGCCTTGTCCGCAGCACCCACAACAATTTGGGCGGGCTAGGTAATGACGAGATTACCGGGACTTATGGATCCCGGGTGGTTGCAAAGGAACCAGGGTCTGCAACCCTACAATAAAGGGCCTTTTTTTTGGCTCGACTGCGACTTGGAAGGCGTAAGGGGCGACTCTTGGCGGAAAGAAGGCCAAAAATAAGGTATTCCCCTTCTTTTCGGAGTGAACTGCGAACAGCGCCGTTCACTTTGTCGTCTTTGATGTGAAAGGCCTATGAGGACTAGACTGTATAGGTTAGTCTAGGTGGTGCCTGGCAAATAAACTAATAGAAAAATTAACAAATAATCTGAACTAGATAGCTTGAATATCTCTGAACTTTGTAAGTATCCCTCTAAACTACTTATTTTCTAGGCGTTTTTATGCCTATTTACACAGACGTTTAAAAAATAAGTTGTAATTAAATTAGAACAAAAAGCATAAAACACATCATGTAATTGAGATTGATCACCTAAGCAGGTTAAAGATTGTGCTGAACAAGAGGCCGTCGGAAGGGAAGTAGCCACGCCGCACTCTTTCTCTTTTGGAACGTAAATCACGATCGGTTACCCAAATGTGAAAGGGGGCTAGCGTGTCGCGTGGCTGTGGTTTGCCCGTCAAAAGCTTCTTCTGTTGGACTTGCCCAGTAGCTTCGCGTCCGTGCTCCAGGCAATTGAGCGATGGTCTTGAATTCCGGGTGGCCTTGGGGAACCTTGGGTCGACTTAGTCGGCACAGCGTGCGCATGGCCCCGTTCCCCCTGCCGCCTGAGATGGGGTGGCGCAATGGTGCAATCCAGCCACCAACTTCCGTCGCGTCCAGGTCCGACTTGCAGATTGACATTGGGGACGTTGATGACGAGCTTCCGGTTCGTGCTGCCGGCTTCGCCCTATCGTTTGCCTCTGCGCTCTCGCGCGGCCTGTACTCAGCTGCTTGCTGCTCGTCTGCAGGCCTGCTGCAAGTGCCCTCTGTCGGAATCCACCACTGAGACTTTCCTGGAGGCCAGGGATCTCCTCTGTCAGGGCAATTCAGCTTATCGCTCGTGCAACTTTGAAGAGGTTCTACCCGTGCGCATCCCCATGTTCAATTGGAAGTTTAGTGCTCTTGCTCTTGCTGGTGCCTGAGTAGGAGCAGCAGCTGGGATACGCGGCACATTTTCTTGGCCATTGCGAACTTATTCTTTCGGGCCAATTGAGTGTTTGCAAGATTAATTTCCTGTGTTGTCTCCTGCATGCCTGGAGCAGGCCATCTCCCTTTACTCGAAGGCTCTCCACAGGCAATCCCCTGACACACCTTTGCTCTTAAGCAATCGATCGGCCTCGTTTTGCA
The DNA here is from genome assembly GCA_010909165.1 of Anthoceros angustus. Lineage (NCBI taxonomy): Eukaryota > Viridiplantae > Streptophyta > Anthocerotopsida > Anthocerotales > Anthocerotaceae > Anthoceros > Anthoceros angustus. The sequence goes on from VJWM01000219.1 coordinate 102,953, forward strand.
GGTACGAAGGATCGTAGCTGTCTACTTGTTCTTGATTTCGCTGACGGTCGTAATTCTACTATTTTCGGAGGGAGCTTGGCAGTGTCCAGGAACACAGTGTTGGAATTGGTAGGACGTAGCTTGCACTACATGGATGGGAACTGCAGTTGCCATGCAATTACGTCTTTGTTTGGAGTCTATTCCTTAGAGGACGGGGTCACTGGTGAAAATTTGGGATATATGGCTGGTTGAACTGTTTATTTGCCACACTACATACCGGTTGAACTGATATGGACCATGACATGCTTCTTTCTTCGCCCTGTCTTCTCTGTTCCTTGCCAGCTTGAGTAAAATGCTGAGGAAGTTGCCGGCAGCCATGTCCGAAGAAAGGTCATTGTATGGGCTGGATCCTATGTCTTTTGTCCAGGTGACCAACTCGAAACTCTGGTGGTGGAGGTCTACTTGTATGTGCCGCATGCTAATAGCTTTGGTTTTGCAGTTAGCTCTGAAGGATGCTGAGAAACTTTTGAAGATCTGCACTCAGTGGCCGAGAGCCTATTTTCGGAAAGGTTCAGCGCTTGTCATGGCAAGTTGGATTAGTTAGACATTCCCCCCTATTCTAAAGCGCTCTGGAGACGTCAGTTGTTGGCTACCGAGAAGTAGGAACTGATTGTGGTGCAATGTTGTTCGAGAGTGCTGAAGCAAAGCTTCTGGTGGCCTATGCCAGCTGGAGCGATATGAAGAGGCACGAGAAGTTTTTCTCTCAGGCTTGCAGATCGACCCATCAAGGTAATCTTGTTGACTGAGCAGGGATTTACAACTTGTCTACAAATCAAGACGTCTGTAGCTTACTTATTTGCTTACTACCGGGACGTATGTTTGTGATTGTACCCCAGCTTGGATCTGCAAAGTGGCATGAGGGATGTGGCAGCAGAAGATTTGCCTAATGAGAAGAGGAAGCGAGCCAAGGTTCAGCGATCGGATGAATTTGATTGCATTCTATGCCTGAAGCTGATGTACAACCCAATAACAACACCATGTGGACATAGCTTCTGTCGTGCATGCCTTCTTCAGGCAATGGACCATGGTGCGGCAAGTTGCCATTCCAATTTGAGTAGAAGGGCTGGTTGCTTCTCCCTGACGGAGTGTTGTTAACAGGTATCTTTCTTTTGCAGGCAATAAGTGTCCAATGTGCAGAACAGTTTTGTTCGTGACCTCAAAAACCTATCCACTGAGGTGATACTCTAAAATACATCATGCTGGTGCTGTTCAAGTTGCGGTAGCTTCAGATTTCGCTCTGAGCAAGTTGACTTGTTTGTTGAAGCTGATGGAAGAGTGTGTTCCACTATGCAGTTTCACCCTCAATAACATTATTCAACGCAATTTCCCAGATGAGTATGCTGAAAGAAAAGCTGAGATGGATGCAATAACTCTGGCGGGAGAGGAAAATCTGCCTTTGTTTGTAATGGATGTGGTGTTGCCATGTGAGAAAATGCATCTCAACATATTTGAGCCCCGCTACCGTCTCATGGTGAGCTTGTGTTTCAAATTACTTGTAATAATCTGTCCCTTTAGGCCAACATGCGTCTTGAAGCCTCTGAAAGTTTAGACGTGCAACTTCCCAAGGTGTTCTTAATGAGGGGTGTTTGTTCTGAGCTCTGGCAGGTAAGGAGGATTATGGAGGGCAACCATCGGATGGGCATGGTACGTTACATTTCTGCTTGTGCTAGGTCGTGATGTCTCACAACCTCAGCCAGCATGCACCTCCTCATTGCAAAAATCCTGGAAGCAGTGGTTGTTTTTGGTTTTTAGTTCCAGTGTACATTCGTGCTGCAGGTTGGCATTGATCATGAGACTGGGACATTGGCGGAAGTAGCATGTGAAGTAGAGATCTGTGAGTGAGTACTCACAAACATACAACCTGCTGTGGGAAAATGAAAGCTATTGAGGATCTGATGGGACAATCTTATCTGCAGATGTGAACCTATGCATGATGGGCGTTTCCACCTGGAGGTCAGTTTCATAAGATTGATGACCTGACCTTGGACATTGTAGTCCAGCTGGTTTAGTGTTCATGCTTTCCTCTGAATTTAGGTGGAAGGAAAACGCCGTTGCCGCATCACCAGAACTTGGGAGCAGGACGGGTATGCCCCATGTAACTTCAACTTCAGCCAGGTTGTGTGTACAGATTGAATGTGAAAATTCGCATTCATGTAGATGGACCTTTTGTTGTCTGTGAGTTGCAGGTACCGTGTTGGTGAAGTTCAGTGGCTTCAGGATGTCGTCCCAGCAGAGGGGTCTCAAGAAAAGAAGCAGGTCGCTTGTTTTCTGCTTGTGCCTAATGATCCTCGGCTGTAACAGCTGGTAGTGATTCCTGATTTGCGATTTGATTCTGTTGTGCAGATTCAGGAGCTTGCCATAACAGCAGCAGAGGTGGCCCGTTCCTGGATGACCCGTGCACAAGAACTTGTCCGATCTGGTACAGCATCCCGCAACCACAGTTTTGTCAGCCCTAGTTTGTAGGGCCTCACTGACTACTTGCTTTTCCACTTGATCACAGACCGTCGGAGAAACCTTAATGACCTGATGAGTCAGGCTGACGGGATGCCAAACACGAGCGATGCTGAGAGATTCAGTTTCTGGGTAGGGCAATGGATCATACTTTTGGTTGGTGTTGCATTGATTGAGGTGAGGATGTCGCAGCCAGGAGTAGTGTGTTCCATGTTGGACGATGGTTACAGAACTATGTGGTGTCCCAGGTGGCCAGTCTTTTGCATCTAAGACCTCCTGACAAGCTAAAGTTTTTGCGGATGACTAACACGCAAGAGGTTCGAGCGTTTACTTTGTTTATTCTGAACATAGTTTGTTCTAGCATCGTGTTCACCTTTTTGTTCTACTGGATCGTGATATGGAGTATCAGTTCCTAGTAGGCACACCCTGCGCATGAACGCTGGCAGGTCTCTGTCCCTGCTGTTCACCATTTGGTGTTTGTTTCTTTGCAGAGGTTGACACGAGAGATGAATCTCCTTCAGGCTGGTCATTCTCAAGGGTGTCACATCCAGTAAGCATGTGCTTGTACAAGTCGCTGATTGACATGGTTGCTAACTGTGAAGGCAGCATAAGTTCATTCCTCTGTTTAAGCTCTGTACGTTCTGAGTCAGTATATTCTTCTCAGCAAAATTGCTGTAGCCTGTGATATTATAAAGTATTGCTACTTGTTTAACCGCGCGAGGTGTGTGGTCGGGAGACTTCAGACCTGTGTGCTATCAGAATGTGCGGACACGTTGTATCAAACGCACTTTAAGCAGCTTTAAATAAAATTAGGTCTGCAAAGTTGCTTAACGCTTCGTTTGAAACACATGCATTGTCCTCGAAGACCTGGTTCGACCAATGTCAATCTTTCATGTAACATGAACTTGATCAAAATCCCAAGGCAAAACAAGGGAGTTGCAATAATAGCATGTAACTCAGTGTGTCTCTAGAAACTGGGCACAAGGAAATGATGAAATAGGGGGAGAAAATAACTAAAGTTGACAATCTCTAACCAAAAGTGATCTTTAGTTGCTACCAGCCTCCTCCAGCAATTTTTCCACTTCGAGTTCCAACTCTGTGCAAGCAGCTTCGATGTCCAAATTCTTCTTGCTCAATTCTCTCCATTGACTATCAAGGACATGAAGCTCTGCAGCAGCAGCTTGCTGCCAACGCAAGAAGCCAAGAAGGCACAGACAACAGCAAACATTAAAATCTCCACTCAGGAATCCCAACAAGAGCAGAGCTTTTGTCATTGTGCTTGGGTCTAATACCTGGTTCAATTTCCGCTCACGATTCAATGCATCAATTTCTTGTCCATTCTCCCTTACTGTCGACTGCAATCTGAAAGCCAACGATGCCAAGGTTGACAAGGATAAAACATTTCACATCAGGAAAAAAAAAAACGAAGATGGGGCATACAAGGGACGAGATACCTTGCAAGAAACCCTTCCAGATGCTGATTATGCGCCTTCCATGCATTGGTACCGTACTTGAGCATCAATTCCAAATTCTCTAACCTGGGTATTGCCAAGGACACATTAGCCGTGACTTCAATGGAGAACCACCATCTGATGCTGAGACAATGAAGAGTCCTCACCTAAGAGATTGATGCTGCAGCTGACTGTACGCATTGGTCACAGAGTTCTTCCATGCGCTAGGGTCATTCCGCTTAGTAGCAGGGGGTGGCTCTAACCCATATCGCGTCATATCAATGGTTACAGGTGGCTTGCCTGCACGCACTCGCTCAAGCTCCTTGGAAAGCATGGGCCAGTTCTGCATGAAACGGAGCCATGTGTAGTATGTCCATGGAAAGAACAAAAAGGGAAAAAGAAATCCCAACGACTAATTCCTGCTTTCCTGCTGGCGGACAACCAACACCTCAGCCAGTTGCTCACTTTGCAATCATTATATCATACAGTTCTGGGACAAAACAATGGACAGGAATGCAAGCACCTCTGTGTGAATGGTGAATAAGCGGACCTGTAGCTCAAGTGTTGGAGCAGGCGGGAGCTGAGCAAGAAAGTCTGCTGGCCGCTTGGAGCTGTTCCTCATCTCTTCCTCAATCATCTTGTCCACCTCCGCTTTGATTTCTTTGTTGGCATAGTCGTCATCAATGTAAGGCAGCGCCTCGACAGTCTCGTTCATCAGGCCATGGCGCCAGCCCTGCTTGGTCCCGTTAGGCAGCGGCGCTTCCAACATGAGGACATCGTTCCCCGACATGCTGAAACTCTTCAATCCGCTCAGTCGTTCAGCCGTTAGCTCTTGCTACTCATATTCGGCTCCCGCCTCTCCAGCCATCCTAGAACCTACTCTACCTGTGCAGGCCACCCAACATCAGATGCCAACTGAAAAAGGAACTTGGCTCCTAGGTCGCCGGAGTCATTGCCCCCTCCCCAGAATGGCTCTAGCGTCCATGCTAGCTGCTTCAGGTTGCTCCAGCCTCTCTCGCCCAGCCCAATATTTGCACTGCAATATTCACCTTGCAATTGCCGGCTCGTCCCTCCAATACCTCAAAGCACGAATTCTAGGTCACAGGAATCGCAGACCGGTACGAGTGGGTTGTGCTCTGCTCCAGGACGCACGTCTGCACCTGGAAGAGCCTTCACCAGCTGCTTTGCCGCCTCCCCTCGCCTCTCTGGATTTTGAGGACGAAGGACAGCCTAACTCAGTGACTTCCGCGTATATACACATCCCCTTCTGTCGGCGGCGATGTCACTACTGTGACTTTCCGATTGTGGCAATTGGGGAGAAGGAGAGTACAGGGCCAGGGCAAAAACATGTCGACAGCACCATGGCAGACTATGTGGACCTGGTCTGCAGGGAGATATCCACCACTGCAAAAGCCCACCAGAGGCATGCTCTCAAGACAGTGTTCTTTGGTGGAGGGACTCCTTCCTTACTGCCTCCGCGCATGCTCTCAACCATCATGGACTGCCTCCGGCGTCACTTCGGAATAAGAGATGGAGCTGAGGTGTCCATTGAGATGGATCCAGGGACATTCGATGCAACGGCTCTCCAGCTCTTGGCTGACATAGGGGTAACACGAGTGTCACTCGGGGTGCAGGCATTTCAAGAGCATCTTCTGAGGAAGTGTGGTCGAGCTCATGGGCTCGAGGATGTGTATGATGCAGTGAAGCTACTTCGATCCAGTACCATCGAAAACTGGAGCTTGGATATCATCTCGTCGTTGCCGGATCAGACTCTGGAGCTTTGGGAGCAAACGCTTCAGGAAGCCCTGCGAGCTGGACCAAATCATATCTCTGTGTATGACTTGCAGATCGAGAAAGGCACACAATTTGATCGCTGGTTTAAGCCGGGGCAAGCTCCTCTGCCCACGGATGAACTGTCTGCTGATTTCTACAGGGTGGCAAGCAAGGTGTTGTCAGAAGCAGGATTTGTGCACTACGAGATAAGTAACTACGCCAAGCCAGGTTTCTGCTGTGAGCACAACAAGGTGTATTGGCTCAACCGGCCTTACTACGCCTTTGGTCTAGGCTCTGCAAGTTATGTCGACGGGGTAAGATTCTCCAGGCCTCGGAGATTGAAAGAATATGCAGCATTTGTTGACAGACTGGACTCATCAGCAGCACAGGTTCCTCTCAGCCAACAGAGTTTGGAGGACAGCTTTTTAGATACCGTCATGTTATCCATGAGGCTTGCACGTGGATTGGACGTGCAACAACTCCTGATGAAGTATGGCCCCCTACTCACCGTGACAACGTTGAAAGCAGTGTTGCCGTATGTGACAAGCGGGCATGTGTTGGTGCTCGATCCTTCCAGGAAAGTACTACCTGTGGAGACACTTGCAAAAGTGTGCTATGAATGTGGTGATGTTCAGGCTACAGGAAATGATCCTCGGGACCCTGGCTCGCCTTGTGCGGTGCCTGACAGGTTGGCGGTTGTTGGGTTTGTGCGGCTCAGTGATCCCGAGGGTTTCCTGTTTTCCAATGAGGTGATCTCGGCCATGTTCGCAGCAGTAGGCTTTTCCTGAAAACGGACAAGCTTGGAGCCGTTGTCATCTGGGCAGCATCCTTTTCTAATTCAATTGATCGTGCTCGGTGACGGGACTCCAGCATTGTGTGATGGGCCTGCATTGCTCGGCAGCTGCCAATTCTGGCCCGACCTCAATCTGCACATAACAACCCCGAGAAGCGGGATTCTTATTACAACTACAGGAGACAGCCGGGTTGATGCTCGGCTTTATATGTTAGTCTTTACGAATTTGTCTGTTTGCAGCTTTGTTGCTTCTGGCACCATGGCGGCAACCGTGAAGCGGAAGGGGGAGGGCATAGCGCTGCTGTCCGTGTACGCGGACGAGGATGAGGAGGATGCGGACATGGAGGATGAGGAGGAGGATGAGGCCATGCCCGACGTGGTCCTGGAAGCGGAGCCGACCAGGGTTGAGGTTGTGCAGCAGCAGCAGCCGGTGGCGCAGCGGCAGCAGGAGGAGGATAGGGTGGGAAATGGCGGAGCTGTGGCCGTGGGAGCGGGAGTGCGGCGTGGAGGGAGGGGCATTGTGGACTACGCACATGATGAGGCTGCCTTGTCGCCCGAGCCTGAAGGCCGGGAGCAGGATGGCGGGGGCTCAGAGGCTGGAATTGTGTACCACCAGTGGGATGCTGGGAATGGAGTGTTGGAAGAGGAGGTCAAGAGGTCCCCAGCTGCAGCTGCTGCTGGTGCGGGAACAGTTTTCCGGGGGGAGGCCGTGGTGGAGGTGGATGATGCAGGGAAGGGAGGGGAGGGATCGGAGGCTGCTCGAGAGCGCGCTCCGGAGGTGGAGCCGGCTGCTAATGGGAAACCTGGGGATGAGACATCGCTCCTGGATGCTGAGGCGGAACTGGATGATTTCCTGCCTCCGCCTCCTACGGGGAAGTGCTCGGAGGAGCTGCAGAGCAAGTTCGCCAAGTACCTTGCCCTTAAGAACAGCAGAAGAAGCTTCAACGAGGAGCTGAGGAACTCGAAGGGGTACCGGAATCCAGATTTTCTACAGCGAGCTGTGCGGTATCAGGAGATTGATCAGATAGGGAGTTGCTTCAAGAAGGAGGTTTTTGATCCGCACGGGTATGACCCGGCGGACTTCTATGATGCCATTGCGGCGGACCTGAAGGAGTTGAAGAGGAAGGAGCAGGAGAAGAAGCAGAGTCAGAGGATAGATTTTGTGCGGGGGACTGTAGCCTCTGTGCCTGCCATGCCTGATGGTCGCCCCAAGCCCATGGTGCAGCTGTTGGCAGGGCAGTTGCCTGGAGCAGGCGTTGCAGTGCAGTCTTCGTTTAGGGCATCTTCTAGTGCTACAGTGGTGGGTGTTAATGGGGAGGCGTCCGCTAAGACGGAGGGACGGAGCAAGAAGACCAAGTGGGACAGGGTTGATGAGGACAAGTGCGGTGTGCCCATTCAAATGGGGGCCAAGGATGCCCTCGCTGCTGCAGCGAGTGCCTCCAGTGCAAGGTTGGCTGCCACTGCGGGAAGTGGCTATTCGAATACCTGGCTCCCGAAGCGCAGAGAGACGGAGGATAAATCTAAGTCCAGATCAGATAGAAGGGCAGACAGGCCGGGTGAAAGCAGACGCAGCTTTGAATGAACAAGTTGGATTGATGCAAGGTGTACATGATCTCCCACATATAGTACAACAATTGTTTCTTCCATGTGCTTCATGGTGCTTTTCTTAACGCTCCTGGGGAAAGTTATTGGCCAGCATTTCCTTCTCTCTCTCGCTTAGGTCTTCCTTCTTACCTGGCTCTCTGTGTAATATTGTGGCTCCAGGACTCAAGGACAGATTGACATCCAACAGGAAAGTGGGAACGGGTAATGCTCACTGAGCGAGGACGTTTGGAGAAAATCCTGCTGGTGGATTGTGGTCGCTTCCTTACTTGGTCTGCACAAAGCAGGGGAGGGCGGGCAGGGGCCACATCGCATGTCGATTTCAGATGCACACTCAAGCCAGCAACACTCTTGGTGGCTTGTAAGGCCTCACTGTTTGTTGCAGCTGTGCTGATGCCATCATAGAGGTGTTTGCTTCAGCTGTTGACAGATGTTGGAATCTGGCCGCAAGTGTGATTAGACCTTCAGAATCTGTTCGGCAGGGCAGCTCTGTCGCAAGTAGATGTCAGTATGGGTTTGCTCCTGAAAATCAATTAAGCTCGACTACTTTGTGTTCACCACAACTGTACACCTGTTATGCGCAGATTCTCTCTCCGGTAACGTTCCGGGACAGCTGATGGTGCAGAGGTAGCGAGGTTCTCCTTACTTGGTGACACGTTTACGATTATCTCAAAGCCTTTTCCAAGGGGAGAGGTTTCAAGAGTTTCCGGTTCAGGATACATAGGTACATTTTGTACAGTTGGCATCACGACCTCCACATTGCCTTCGTAAAAACTCCTGCTAGTCTCCGTCGTTTCTGTTTTTTCTAGACTTGCATCCTCAAGGCTGAACCTGCCTCCCCGAAGGGGCCAGCTCGTCAGGGCTTACGAGGGCCCCGAAGAGGCTTACAACAGGTGATGTATCATGTCAATGGTGTTCAACAGGGGATGTGTAACTCATCCCAGTAGTGCTTCGACGGGATGTCGCTTGACTGTGGAGTTCTTGCGAACTCTAATCTAAACGTCACTCCCTCAAGGGAGGACCTACATCCTTTATTTTACTACCTTGCGATAGTTCACACTATGAAGTATCCTCCTCTCCACAACCTAGAATTTGAATTGGCAGCCTCAAAAAAAAACACTAGACTCAACGCTGAAAGAATATCCTAACGGACCTTACATGATCCCCTACCTCATAGAAGCGTTACGCCCAATTCTGCAATTTTAAGCTCTAAATCCTGGAGGTTTTTCTTGTGATTCACTAAAAAGTTTTTGTCAGAAGCTAGTTTCACTTCGAGTTTTTCACGAAGATCTGCCGCGTTCTTTAGTTCTTTCTCCAGCTTCTGTATCCACCACAAAAGGGACCGTTACTAGGAGCATTCCTTGGCCAAGCGGAAAGGAGAAGTTTCCGAGTAACTGACCTTTTTGGCTTGCTTAGACAGTTCCTTCCCATCGAGATCATGAGTGGGGAAGCCATTGTTATCGAAACGAGAATACTTGTTGGTCAAGACATCCGGCGGTGAAGAAGCACCTCCCCACTTTTCCACCTCCTTTCGCTATACCAATGATCATGCATAAGCAACGGAGACTACAAAAACCCCAAGACTTGCAACGATAATTTCCAAGCAGTAAAACACCAACCAGCTTATCTCTCGTTTCCTCCATCTTTCGGAGCTTCGCTTTTAGCTTATCATTCCTTTCCTGCCGAAGACTTTGAACATCATCCAGGAAGCATATCGGTCCCAAAGGTGTGTCATCCAGTAGCACACCAAGGTCAACCAGCGTACCATCTCGCACACTATCTGTTATCTCCAAAATTCTCTCCTGCCGAGACAATAATAGTTGCACAACCTGGGTTACACACAGGAACAAACGCAGGTAACCTTTGAACTGAAGACGATGCTCTGGCTACCTTAGATGCACCACCAACGGCTGCCACGTTAACTTCCTCCTTGAATGCCAAGAAAGCATTTACATAGGGACTCTGTTGACAAAAGAGGTCAGTAACCAGCACACAAAGCCTTCAATGCAAGATAGGTCGGTGCAATCTGTGTGCTTAGCAATGGTCAACAAATACAAGGACACCCAAGAATCTGAGGATCTAAGAACACCAGCTTTCACTTACCAGAAGCTGCTGTTCACCCTGGGGCAAATGTTGAACATCAAAAGTAGGGGCTATACGAAGTAATTCCAGAATAGCCTCCTGCTTGCACGTCATAATAGAAAATTAGAGTCGTCGAAAACGTAAGCATGCAGATATTGCAGATACTTGCATGAACTCATTTAGGAAACAGCAGCAGCAAGGCTGAAGACAACTTGGAGTTCATACATTAGAGCTTCCAGCCCTGGCTGCAGCTCTGATGCTTTGTCTGAAGGCCGAGAAGTCATCCAGATACGGGGCCTGCACAGAGAAGACCACCAAGTCAACCTGAAACCGCATCATGTTGAAGTCACACTGCAAGAGTTGATGTCCGCCTATTTGAAGCAAAACATTTCTGTACTGGCAGACTCTAAACACACCACAAGATTTTCAAGATCCGTGGTTCGTCCAAAGCCAATCTCACTTTCTTGCACATCTGATAACCCTGTTGCAACCAGACATGGAAACTGTACATTAAGTTGATGGACACACAAAATGCTTCCAGCTCTAAGCGAACACTCCCCATCGCATCAATTTATCAAGCAGAAGTGATACGGCCTAAAGATGTACCGAATATCCGAAGAATATGTGTGACAAAAGAGGCAGCCTCCATCGTGAGGAGAATTATTGGCCATCCTGACACGAGCACCTTCTTCTCAATGTACAAAAGCACTGCTTTGACAAGGTTAAGAACAGCAAGGAGTGCTCCAGATGTGTCAAAATTGTCCTCAAGCCGATTCCGGACCTGCGAGAAGAGAGAGATGCTGAGAATGTTGTGCATTACCATTACTAAAACAACGAAGTAGCTGAGAACACGTACCTGGCTTTCAGCCTCCAGATACTGAATGTTAAGTGTTTTCTCTTCCGCCTTCCACTTTTCAACATCACTCCGCTCCTGAAATAACAGAACAGAGAGAGTGCCTAAGCTGAACAATAGAGCCTGTACACAAAAAGACCTAAATGCGGCAGCAACAGATAATCTGAGAAACACGGGATATGTTCACAAAGGTGATCGAACGGCAGTACAAAGGCTGGAATCAGTGGACGGACCCCTTTTAGAACGAGATTCACATACGCAAAGAACCTCTTCAGTTGTCTTTCTTTCGCCTTGGCTTCGTTCAATGCTCCATCATTGAAATTCATGGGCTGCTCGATAGTGCAAAAACGAGGTCAAGGCCATGTCAATAGCTTCAATAGATTTTATGCTCTCTTGGAAGCTCGTCTTGCTAACACACCTTATCCCATGATTGCATTATGAACAGAAAGCGTAGTTGCCTCGAAGTGTGCTTCTTGAGGGCCTGCATATAGCACCAACCTATAAGGCCACATAAACCGAGAAAATGTAGCAAAGAATCTGTTCACAGGGGCATTATCAGAAGCTTAGGAGCCAAGAAACTTGTGAAGAAGAGCCATAAGCAATGCATTCTAGACGCAGATAACTTTATTTTCTGAACTTAGGCACATCATCCTATCCTTCATGACCCAGGTTTGAGCCAGTGCACCAGAAAAGAGTACAAAGGTCGGACCAGGAAAGTGTACAAAGAAAGAAGAAAACATATAGCAATGCCTCAAAAACCTCTTTAATGGTGATAAAGTTCTTGAGGGACTTTGACATCTTGAGCCCATCAATGGAAAGATGGCCTGAATGAAGAAAGTACTTCACCCACTGCAAATAAGAGCACATGTCATATTCCACAAACTTGATCAACAAATCTAGCACCCGTTTGGTACCAAGCCAGGATTTTTGCATGCAACCCAAGTTCTTGGTGACCTACTTCGTTGCAGTCATAGTGGGCCTCTGCCTGCGCAATTTCATTAGTGTGATGAGGGAACTGCAAATCGCTGCAATCACAAAGCGTAAGTCACACATCCAGACTCAAAGGACATGTAATACAGTTGAGACTATCTTCATACTAAAGTGAGATTGCTAGTACCCAGTGGATTCACTTTTATCAGCCACAAAAAGGTTCGGGAAAGAACATACAGCCCGCCGGAGTGAATGTCAACTCTGGGCCCAATGACATCACCAGCCATTGCTGAGCATTCAATATGCCATCCTGGTCGTCCTTCACCCCAACGTGATTCCCACGAGGGCTCTCCACTTTTGCTGGCCTGTACACAAAAATGCCCTTCTGGTTATCTTTCAACTCCCAACGAGTTCCCCATGAAAAATGCAAAGCAGAAGCCACTGGGACGAAGCATCTACTGCTGAAAGTTACTAACCTTCCAGAGAGCAAAATCACATTTGTTCTTCTTGAACGTGCTGTCAAAATTCTGTTCACTTTCACTGGCCAGCCCTGTATTGCCAACTGCCCAAGGATTAAGCTTCCCATAAGTGTGGCCAGACCCCCTGTGGACAATAGCCAAACAGATGGCAGGGGATGAGTCATAAGTGGTGGACATACGCTGTCATCCAGTCAAATAGATACGGTTAAAAGCAGGATAAAGTGCTTACTCAAATCTAGTGGTGTCAAAGTAAACACTTCCATGCACCTCATACGCAAAACCTCTTGAATATATCTTCTCGATGTAGTCAAGAATTTCAGGAATGTAACTGAGGCATAAGAAAGGAAATGAATCAGCAACCTCTACACAAACAATTCCAGCCATAACCCAAATCCGACTTACTCTGACACCCTTGTCAGAACACGAGGAGGTCTTACACCCAAGTCCAACATGTCTTGCTTAAACTCCCGCTCATATCTGCTATCACCATCATATCCATGCGTCATTGACTTGGCAGAGAAACAGGCAGTCTTTCTAATGCAAAATAGTCTTTAGGGGATGACTCCAAGACTTACTTTAACGCATGAGACCTGAAAATCGTCTTATCAGTGACACTTGCCCCTTGCTCGTAGTCCAGATAAGAGGCAAGTGCATCCGCAGCACCGTCAGCAATTAATACATCGACACCCTCCTTCCCACCCAGGGAGAGGGCATCAGATGTCCTGGTCTGCGTCTCGGTTTGCGCCTGGATCAACTTAGAGAGCTTCAGCTGTTCTTGCTTCAGTTTCTACATGGAGGAACACAGGCAAGACTGTCAGGTGATTACCAGCTACCAGTCACATAGCGCAAGAAGTTGTGATGTTACAAAAGGAAAAGAACAATGTGCCTCACCTCATCCAGCTCATCCCTTTGTTTGCTCCCTTCAGCAGCCTGAATGCTTTGCTCCGATATGTCTCTCACCTGGAACATCAGAACCACACCTTCAGATCAGGGATGAGGATGCAGGGTCTGGACAAAACCTCAAGACACTGACAGACGCGATCAGGACCAAACCTTGTCCGTCTGTCGCGAAATCTCAGCAGAAAAAGCCTGGCCAAGCTTATCCACGACCTGATGTCGTATCACACTGTGAGAAACAATACATACTATGACAGAGACCAAATAATTCAGCCAAGGGATCCTCCAGATCCCTTGGCTGAATTATTTGGTCAGCCGACCAAATATGTTGTGTTTGCAACCTGGCAAGGATCGGAGACGCTGGCCCGATACTGCTCCAACAAGTAGTTCCTTCGTGCTCGATAGATGATCTTGTCGTCCACATCCGTGACATTCATCACATAAAACACTTCATATCTGAAGTAATCCTGCAAAGTACAAGAGGGCTGGTGACGGATAGTCCAAATGCGTGCCAGGTGCGCTTTCAGCAGAGAAACTTGGGTGAGCTCACCTCCAGAATGCGGCGAAGAATATCAAAGGTGACATAATTCCTGGCGTGACCCACATGCGAGGAGTCATACACGGTGGGTCCGCAGATGTACCAAGAGACTGGCGGCGGAAACAAGCAGATGGTGAGCAGTGGAAATCACAGGAAATCGGGTGAGGCGTGAAGCGAGTGAAATCACCTTTGTGAGAGCCATCAACTGTCGTAAAGAGTTCCTTCTGCCTAGTGAGACTATTGTAAACCCGAAGGCCCCTGGGCACAGCGTCGCCTCCGTTCTCCATGACTCGCAGAACAGCCAATTTGCGAATGAACAAGCAGGCAATTTCCGACTGAACGAGCATTCAGTTTCCTAGTTCAGTGAAACACCCGCACTTTATTCAATAACTTTCAACCCATCTACCATATAACAAGCTTACAAGGCAATAGCTTCATAACGCAAGTAAAACCATACAACTACACTTACCAGCATATAGATACATTGGAGTACAGCCTTTATATAGAACGGGTGGACTAAATCAAGAATTTATATGATATTTAATAATATCATATATAAAAATAATATTAAATATCATAGAATGGATTAATTTTTCCTAAGTTTTGATGTAAGCATTTTTAGGGGTCATGGTAAACATGACGTCATCGTAATGCCATGAGTGTCAATTTGTACATTGTTCCTTTGGGGACAAAGGGCTGTATCCCACATGCTTCAAAAGACACAGTCTAGTACAATCGTACAATCCTTCTCTAATGGATGATTGGGATGTTTTAGACCGAACGTTTATTGAAATTTTATCTCTTTAATTGAGACTCTTGTATGTATATATGTTATAAGTATTGAATATTTACTTTAAGTGAATATTTACTTAAAGCTCTTCCCTACAAAGGGAAGAGCTTTAAAGCTTTACACTCACGTAATTCAAGTAGCTCTTTTTGTGTCCAAGCAATAACATATGTTCTAGTCCGTCATATTGGACTGGAACTCTGAGAGCCTTTGCAGTCTCAGGAAGTCATGGCGGCACTAGAAGAGAGAGCTAGGTTAGCCGGAGAGAGAATGAAATTATAAAAGATAAAATAATGACCAGTGATAAGTTGAGGATCGAATTTTTCCCGTGTACCGTGATAAGTTGAGCACCAAATTTACAATAACAAATTGGAATTGCTATCGTTTTATCTCAGTTTAGTTTTAACAATTCAACATGACATTTGGTTCAATCTAGATCATGGTTCAGTTGAACCATGCATGCCACCTTGGCCAACTACGTGCCACATATAATTGTGTTCGTGTTATAATTCGTTATATTTGGTTTGCCACATACTCAACTGCTAACCTAGAACGTTTATGGACTTTGTTGTTGGTGTGTTCATCAACGTTCTTCAATTTCTCTTATTAGAGTTAGTTCACAAACCAATTGGATTCTCCCAATTGAAATATTCAACCAAAAGTGGTACAGACTCATTATGTAAATTAATTGATAATTATAATCAAATTATTCATAAGTAATAACTGCAAAAATTACCGTTAAAGAATAGTAACAAACATAACTTCCATCAACAGAAAACAAAGGGGTAAATGACCACAAATGGGTCGCGGCTGTTGCAGGTTTTGATCTCCACAACAAAAAAGATCAAAAATGCGCCACAGATGTTGTAAGTTTTGGTCTCCACAAAACGGCCGAGATGTGGGAAAATGGAGTCAATCATCGTGGTTCACAAAATTGAGGGGCTACATTGATTTGCTTCGAACGCAACTAACCCAACCAAGCGTTCACAGTCTACTCTACCTACTACCATAGGCTACAAGCCCCCAAAGTCGCGGCCTCTGCTCCCCCCGCCTCCACCCCCACTCGGCATAATTCTACTCATCCTGGTCAAATAGAGAAGAGAAGCATACGTATGCCTTCGCTCTCTCGGGACGATAGAAACGGCTGGGTTACCCGATCTCGAAAAAAACCCAAGCCTAAATATTATGCATAATTCATATCGAGATTCTCTAGGGCCTAAGTCATCGGATTTTTTTCCCTCAAATGTCATGAGATGAGGATAGGTGACGCGGATGTCACTTTAGACTCCCCTTGATTTATCACAGCCTTGCTTTTTTGCCAGACGTAAAAAACATACTTGAAAGTCTCGATTTGAGACTTCCTATCGTGTAGGGATCAAGGGGGAAGAATGTCAAGCACTGAATGAATAAACAGGGGTTAAGGGGGAGAATGTCAAGCTCTGAATGGACAAACAACCAATTTGCGAACGAACAATCAGCCAATTTGCAAATGAACAAGCAGTCAATTTCCGAATGAACAAGTAGTCATTTTTCTAGTTCATTGAAACACACCCACTTTATTTAATAAGTTTAAACCCATCTCAAATATGAGAAGCTTAGGAACTTATGTGGTCAAACATAGTAAGAAGGAGTAACTCAGCTCATATATGTCTAAAGTGGTCTACAATATTAGTTATGATACCATGACAGAAATATGGAAGAGTTATGCAGGATACATCACCCTGATAAATCTTTTGTTCCTCGTGGTTGTCCTTATAATTGCCGATTGCCGCCTGCATACCAACCATAGTTTAGTAATGTCCTTAATTTTTTTCAAGCACGGCATTAGGCATACCAAAGTTTATCTCTTAGATTAAGCTATTTAGGATGATCTTTTTATAATTAGATGCTCTTCATAAAGGAAATAGAGGTACCTGCACATCTATATCATGTAGGATTTTCTCAAAATTACGTATTCCATATAACAATTTTTATGTTATAGGTAAAACTAAAAATAATCATTGAACACCGTTAGTGAAAATCTGATTTGAAAGACTGCCTCCAATCCTTGTCAAAGGATTGGATCAACATTTTCACTACCTAGGTATTCACCTTGAAGAGATTATATCTACAAAATTAAAAAGTAGCTTCAGCTTAAAGTCCTATTCAACAAATTTACGCTTTAATCCTTTTTTGCAAGCTTTGTCCACGAAACTGACAAAGCCAACAAGAAGAAAAGTGTGTACGCGAAGGTGGCCGGCGTGGAGTGATCAGACCATGGGGTGGACGGAAGTTTGGGCCACCCTGGGGCCGGGATTAGCTGGCGCCGTGTTCGGAGGGGGCTGGTGGTTCTGGGTGGATGCCGTCGTGTGCAGCGCCATCACTGTCCCTTTTGTCCATTACCTCCCAGGTTGCTTGCTATGCTGCTTTGTGTTTTCCGCTTGCGAATTTTGCTTGCCGCGGTCTGGCTTCTCACACGGCCTGCAATGGGATGGGCGTGGCAGGAATTTTCGCATCCTTGGCGGCCCTCATGTTCAATTGCGTGAGGAGAGACGAGCTGCAAGATTATTCGCCCTACGACGACACAGGCTGCAGGTTTGCACGCTGGATGCTCTCGCGCGTACCCTGATTGCTTGCTCTAAGCTGAGCTGACCGCTTTCATGGCTGGGGTGCGCAGATCCAGGACGTGGCTGTTTCTGGCCTATGTCATATCGTTCGTGTCGTTGGCGGGGTCCGTGGGAATGTTGGCCAAGGATGCGTTGCAGGCATCAGGCCCTTCCACTTGGACTGGAATAGCAGGTGTTCTCCAGTCCACTTTCATTCTCGTCAGGTATGGAGCTCGCCACGCCACTTACCTTTTCAGTTCTTAGTGGAAGCAAGCACTGATGGTCAATGAAGACCACCTGTTTTGTTTACCTGTTGCCTGGTTGCAGTGGCCTGATGTACTGGACCTCAAGATCGCCATCCTCCGAGTACTGATCCACTGGAATATCACCCAGGAGGCTGTGGTAGCTAGGTTTTTGTAAGATAAACTTGCAGTGCATCTATGGGGCCCAGGGCAGGGAAGGATTGTGATATTGCGCTCATTCAGCAGTTGAGGGCCGCCGACTCTGAGGCCCCGGGCGTGATGGCGGGACAAGTCCGGCGGTTGTGCCCCGCCAATCTGCATATGCCACATAGCTTCCTCTTTAGTTTGGTCTTTCGAACATTGTTTGAGGTGCAGGGATTTCCAGATTCTGGCTGATTTGTATTCGGATTCGGGCAGTTTCGTTTTAGATGACCTGTAAGCCCACAATTGCTGCACCGGTTCTTTCTGCTAGGGTTCCTCCTCACCACCAAAGGTGTCTTCCTCACAAACCCTGTTGCTGGGCAAAAATGGCTCCTATGCCCTTCTTGTCCACACGTCTTGCACGTGTACGGCACACCTGCAAGGAAGGGAGAGCAACAGTAATGAGCACATGTCAACTTACCACTGCTCAACCTTCCTGTATCAGCCTTCACCTTTCATAGCCAGGCTGCGGTCCAGACGGTTCTTCGGATCCTGGAAAAACAGTTTCTGCTTCTCTGATATGCGCCGCCTCGCATGCTCCGTGGATTTTGCTTTCTGCCAATTCTCTTTGAGCAAACGCCAAGTACCACTTCCATGTCACAACAATTCTCAGAAGAAGAAACACGTACCTTGATAGCAGCAGTCCTTTTGGCGCGCTGAACTGGATCCTGATGCAGCTTCTTCATGCGCCTACTGATCGAACCTGTTCTGCTCTCCAGTTCCTGCAATCACCAGACCAGACAGTTGAGCCCACCTCCCATCACATCTGGATCAAAATGACTACAGCGTCGGACGGATGATCGGACCTTGAGAGATCGGCTGATCTTTTCTCTCACTTCACTGGGGGTAGGCTTGTACACCCGGCCTGCCTTCCTTTTCGGGCCAGGAGGAAGGTCCATACTTTCGATGACCTCGTCGTCCGCTACTTTCAACGGGGAACTGTGGCAAATGACAGGGAAAATGAAGGGAGCTTCAGACGTGATCTGCCTTGCCTTGCCCGTCGGGTTGCAGCTGCCTGTGCCTCACTGGCGACAGCAGCAAGCAGTGTAAGAGACTGGAAGCCTCCTCTGCGAAAGGCAAGGAAGGCATTAGCAGGTACCGAGAACGAGCGCTCTCCCACGCCGTCTCGTTCACCGACTCCTCCCATATCACTCTATCTCCCAGACACTGAGGGCAAGTCTTCAAGCCCTGGCAGACACCCACCCACCCACCCACCATATCCCGGCTCAGTCCAATCCGCCACGACCCATCTCAAACCTCAAAACACAATGACCTGAGACGACCTTCCCGGAGCACTGAGGGCACTCGGGCTCCCTGCTGGTGATGCTGCAGGAAGAGCACTTGAGGTACCCCCGGCCTCGGCACGACGGGCAGGGCAGCTCCCGCACGTACTGCCCTTCCGGGCCATACCATGACCGTGGGTTCTTCCCGTCCGAAGACTGGATGCTGCACGCAAGCAGACCACAGAGTGAGCCAGGGTATGAGCGCCCCGAATTGCGAAGGCTGGCCACAGAACCACCCACCTGGAGCTCATGTTCATCCCGAGGCCATACAGATTCTCGAACGGATCCCAGTCCACCTGCCCGAGTCGGGAGGAGGAATGTGAGGGACATGCAGGCTCCGGAAACAAATCCGCGCATCAGATGCAGCCAGAGTACCCGGAATTGCGAGGGACCTTCCGCGTTCTGTGCATGAATTGGAGACGGAGACGCCTTCCACCACGCGCCCCGCGACAGCAGCAGCGGGGACTTGAAAAGGAGGAGATGCATGGCTCCGGCGCTCCCGCTGAGCTCCGGGCGGGCCCACGCGGCTTCGCGCGTTCCGGAGCCCCGTACCCCGACGCCCAGCAGCAGCAGGCCCGGCGGGAGCAGGACCAGCAGCAGGAGCGGAGATGGCGGCTTGAGCTTTGTCCGAGGAATGTTATCCATTTAGGTCTGCGCGCGAGGTAAGTGAGGGCCCGGGTGATCGAAAGCCTGCCTTTCCGACTGCCATGTCCAGCCCCGCGGACTCGGATCCTCTACAGCCTGAACACAGCAGCGGGGAGCAGCAATCCTGGGGCGACGGCCATGCTCCCAAGCTCGAGGCAACCGCTGTCCTGCATTGGTTACCCGACCAGGTCCAAACCTGGCTCCAGCACAGTGTGTCGTTCGAACCGGCCCGATTGCAAGGTGTCCAGCATCGCGAGCCGGGAGGAGTCCGCAATCTTCTTCCTTCCTCCGTGCCTCTTACGGCTGTCCTGGTCTTGCTGTGCAGAATTTCTGCATACCTTTCGGCTGGAGAACGTGGATGGGCTCGCCCTGCTCACTCTGCAGCGAGCCCACCGTGCCTGTCAGGGCATGAGCAGCTCCGAGTGGCACATTTTTAAGGTGTGGCTATGTCCGGGAAAATGCTGCTGTCGTTGTCTTTGGTGGCTTGTGTATGTATGTACATGGCATGAGCATGTGTCAGTTCTTGTCACCAGTTTGGGATGGATTGGAACGCTGCATTGTGCCAGATAGCCCGCAGACGACTGGTTTCTCTAGGGCAAGTAGAGGCCTTGTCCGGTCTGAGCAAGGTTACTATTGAGGACATTTTCTGTTCCCCCTGCTCCACACCTCCGAGGACTCCAAGCAGGTACTATCGAGAGCGGGCATATACTGTATACAAGAAGTTGCTTCTTCTGCTTAGACTACAGGTACTCTCGGCTTGTTTCTTGACCGTGTGTGCGGTTTTGGTGACCCAGAAGCAGTAATCGCTCCTTGGTGGAACCGGAGGTGGAGGAGAGGGCGATGCATGGATCTCCCCGGAAAGGGGGCTGGGGGTTTCGATGGGGTGCCGCAAAGGACGACCAGGTTCATGTCCCGCCCGAGCTGTTTAATCCGTGATGGACGAGTTAGGGTTTAGAGGACCTTTGGTGTAACTTACTGGATGAGCTTTGTTCTTGGTGGGTTGCAGCTGGAATCTCTGGAGAAAGAAGTGCAGTCGCTTCGAGGCGAGATCGTAGGTGCCGAAGAGCGTGAAACCACCCTTCAAGCTCAGTGAGTGTGGCGATCAGCGGACAGGATATATGTTGGTCCCTGATGTAGATGCTTTTGTTTGCATGTGCCCGAGGACACGTTTGTGGCGCTTCGGTCATTTATGTATTCCTGTCCGTGTGAATTTGGTTGCAGACTGAACCATCTGGATGACGTTCTGAAAACAGCACAACTTTCAGGTTACATCCACACCAGGACGGTAGGGGCTTCTTCATCCGCCTCTCATCTTTGTGTGTAGTTCCGTGAGTTTGAACACTTGCCTGACTTTTTTACTTTCAATTCATGCATGCTTGATGCAGAGGTGGTCTGCTCTACCACATGAACCGCCTATTGATGACACCGATGTCGATGACTGGCTCTTGAGATTCCTCGTTTTACACGATGAATCTGTCTGCTTCTATTTGCGTGCAACGGGTGAGTCCCTGCCCGGAAATGGATCACTGAAATCTATTTGTCGATTTCGGGGAGGAGTGAAAGTTATGGGATGTGCATTCTCGCTGCAGGTGTTGGCGAAGTTGTGGAATAAGGATGTGACTTGACCGTGCTTTGGCAGATCTAAGGCCGCAAGGAACGATTTTACTTGGCGAAATTGTAGAAGCTGGACCTATCCCTCAGCACAAGCACCATGGGGGTGATACCCACTGGTTTGCGTTTCACATCACCACTTGCCATGGACTGCGCCTGGAGTGTTCCTCTCAACTCAAGCTCCAGGTCCTTTTGCCCTTGTCCTCGCTGAAGTTTCCGGTCTTCTGATAAACTCATGACCCTTGTTTGATGAAGTCGTACTTCCTTGTGGTCTGATCTGAAGGTGGAATGCTGGTTAACTTCTCTCGGCGTTGGTCTCGAGAACAACGACCTGGAACGCCGCCTTATAGAAGCACCTCGTTCAGCTATCTGGCACAAGGTTCTGTGCAATGACGATGATGTGGATGCCAGGTACTCACTGTAACTGTTAGGAGTTTGCCCTTTCTCGCCTTGCACTTGGGAAACCTAAGTCTGTAAGGCTTCATCTGTGCGTCGTGCCTACGATTTCGCAGCAGCGAGGAGGGATCTCTGTTCGGCGAGCTCGCTCTCCATTGAGTTTCAGGAAGCAAGGGCGGCCCTGCCAACGCTGTTCGGGTGTGGGATTCGTCAGGTTTGGATACCAAGGTTTTGTGAACGGCGTCCCTCCCCTCACCGGCGGAGGAGTGTATATGGATATGGTACTGGAAGGTTGGCTTTGCAAAGAGTCCCTCTCCGGAGATAAGAGCATCTCCCGGACAGAGACACCAGGAAGAATTTGTACTGGTTTTGTACATAATCGTATATCAATCTGTTTGGAAGAGAACTCGCCATGCCAGGGTGCAGGATATGAGAGAAGCCAGGCACGCAGCCCCCAGCTGCACGTAAGAGACATGGAGCTGCAGGGCAAGCGCGTCAAAGGGCGCGTTCCCTGCCATAAGCATCCCCGCCATGGAGCCCGGGAGCGAGACTATCCCCGTAGTCTTCAAGGAATCGATCATAGGCGCCAAGCTCTGCCTTACAGCACGCCGCACATGCGGCCTCACAGCCTGCTCCGGCGTGGCCCCCAAGGCCAGAGACGCCTCAATATGCCCCCTCCTCACCTCCATGTCTCGGTGCAACCGGTTCAAAGCCCCGCCCACCATGCTCATGCTGTTCCCCACCACGTAGCCCGCGGCCGGGATCAGGTGCCGGGGCTGCCATGGGAACACACGCAGCAGGACCGTGAGCCCGACGCAGGCCCCCGCTGCCAACCCTAGAGACGTCCACGCGATGGCGTGACTTCCCGGAACCTGCCTGGCCCTCTCCCCCGCAGTGTACCCCGCCGTGGTCACCATGGCTGCGAATCCGGCAAGGCTCATCCAGGGGCTGTCGCCCTGGAACAGGAGCTTGAGGAGGAACCCGAGAGCCACCATCTGGACGGAGGAGCGCAGTACGGCCTCCTGTATTTCCCGCTCCAGGCCCACATTCAGGCGGCGAGAGAGCAGCAGGGCCGCTGAGACCGGCAGCAGGGACCCCAGGACGCGCGCGCTGCTTCCCGCCTGCTCGGCCTGGACCAGGGCAGGTCAGGTCAGTCGGGAGTCGGAGCCTGCAGACGCAGCTGGTTCTGTGTTGCTCACCAGCATGGACGTTAAGGAAGCGCAGCACCCGGCAGTCTGTCCCGCCCTTCTTCTGGCTACCAGAACCAGCTCCCCGTGCTGCCCTGGTGGCCGGCACCTGAGCCCTGGCGGTAGCTTCGGATTGGAGGGCAGGCCGCCCTTGCGCTCTGCGGCTGCGGCTGCCCGCCCCTGCCATGGACGGATGCGCCGTTGCACTCTCACAAATTCCATTGGTGCTCGACACTGTGAGAGTTGCCTGAATTTCTAGTATGAGTGCGCGGTACCTACTACCTATGTAGGTAGATGAAACGCGGGTTGAGGAAACCTTTCCAAGGCCGGAGTACAGTCCAGCCCCCTAACTGGGACTGGTTCGGAGTGCCTTGAGAGGCCCATTAAGGGAGGTGTCCCGATTAGATTTTTCCACATTGAAAAAATTAAAAATTAAAAATACCGAAAAAAATTCAAATTTTGATTGATAGGTTTCAAAAAAAATAATTTTTACGACTTCTCTACATAGTTGCTTGAAAGCTAGCACTCTTTCTAAGCAGCATTAAAAAATCTCTACCTATCAAAAAGAAAAAAGCTTAGCTTAGGAGTCACACCTAAAAGTCTATTATGCTTTGAAATAATCAACAATACTCCTTTGCACCCATGATACTTTGAGATGATGACTAATCACGTGTTTCTCAAAGACATTGAGCAACCCCAAAGAGTTTGTAGCGTTGTGTGGCATCTATATCAGGTAAGTTCTTGTTGCCTCCAAACCTTTGACGGCATCTTCCATAGTCTATCGTGGTAGGGGTGGCATTGTCGCTACTTCCTCTTCAATATTTTCGGCAAGCTCCTCTTCAACAGCTTGAGGGATTAGTGAATCAAATATTGTCTCCATATTTTCATCCTTGTCAAAGTTGACATATTCTTCAGCGGTCATGGTTGGATATTCAACATCTGTTGATGCCATGTTCTCAGAAGTTAATAATGCCAACCTACCCAATGCTTGTTGCATATCCAATATTTGGGTACCCAATGCTTGTTGCAGATCCAATATATGGGTACCCAATGCTTGTTGCAGATCCAATATTTGGGTATCCAATGAATCGGTATGAAATGAAGGATCTTGTTCAGGATCCTCTGAATCATATGCTGGCATTGCATTCAAGTCTAAACCCTTACGCAACTGAGCATCTTATGCCCGCACTGCTGCATCCAGCGTACTGTGCCTCCAACAATTACTATGGTGTGTGGACTAACATGAAGCCTTCACGCTTATATTATATTGATAGAATACGAAGTGTATTCGATACCTATTTCATACCTATTCGATTTCTTTTTCCTTTTTTTATTTCTTTTAGTAAAAAAATCAAAATTCCCATTTAGGGAGGTGAAACTAATATGAATGTATGTTTCAAAAATTACCATTTAGGGAAAAGTCCCATTTTTTACACTGTAAACTAAAGGGAGTAGGATCGGAGGTCCCATTTAGAGAGGAATCCCAATTATAAAGTTTCTAATTAGGGGGCCAACTGTACATATTTGCCCTCTTGTCAATGGTTGTTTAGTAACTTCCTAACCTGCGTTGGTATTTGGTGCAGCCATTGGTTGTCATGTCAAATTGGGCTCAAATTACTTAAGATCTTAAGATCCTAACCTCCATTTGGTGGAGCTCACTTCGTACTTAGCTATCAGGACGAATAGTCGATCTCCACCCCACCAGCCCTTTGTCTCCTTTGTGAATGCTGGTTCACTTCCAAGATCCCTTTCCTCCAAGCTCATGGTGAAGTGATCGTTGTTGATACATTTGCTTGCTAAGTGAATCCAAATATTATCTTTGATTGACTTGTTTAATTCATCTTAAGTGGAAGATTCTATTTGGTAGACCACTAATGGATGCATATGGCAAGTCCCGCTCAAAGGATAAGGATGTGCGAGTGAAACGGAGCTTAGTTTGTAGGAAAATCTTTATAGGGAAAGTCTCCAGTTGGTCATCTATATTGATGACTTCTATATTGTCTCTAGTTGGTCATCTATATATATGTATATTGATCAGGCTAAGGCTCTCAACATCCTCAGGTACCTGAGATTATCATGGTCCCTCGGTCATTCAAGTATAGCATATGTGTGATGCTTGTTTACAAATAGAAAAGAAATGTTGCAAGAAAAACTTTGAAGGGTCTTAAAACATTCAAAAGAAAACAGAGGCACATACCCCTGTTGTTTTCTTCATAAGAACGTCATTGAGTTGTAAGAGGCCATGGTCATGCTCACCAAGGCACGCAAACCAGGTGATTTTCGGGCAATCAGAAAGGGCTGGGCGCTCCAGGCTAATCACAATCAGAGTGCCTGCTGATATATGCATCGAGGATATATACCAGCTCGCCAACAAGTGAGCTTCTACGTCCCCGTCCAATATCCTTATGGCTACATGTAACTCTATTCCTAATTAATTACTTAATACACCTGCATTTACTTATAAACATTAGCTGGTTGGAGTTTAGGGTTTGCAAGTCCAAGGAGGGTTTTACTTTATGGGCCATGGCATATGTCCTATGACTAATTCAAAGGAAAACGTCATGGGAGTTCGACTTGAGAGGAATCCCCTCAAATCGTAGTACAAGGACGTTTTCTTCCTTGCCCTGAAGCTTTCTATTTGGGTTTATCATGGTCTAAGGCTTACCAACTTTTTATGTTCTTGGCTCTCAGAAATCCAATTACACCCCCCGGCCGCAACTATATATGCTAGCAGCCCCTAGCTTGAAATAATAAATTAAGGACTTCTCCTACTACAACTTCCTAGTGTAAAACCCTTATAAACTCTATATGATTTGAGATCACCTAGTGGTTGAACTTATGCAATCTAGCTATCTTATTTCCACTGAGAATTTTTATAATGGGAAACCTCCTGACATATGTTGGTACTTCTTGGGGAGAGATTATTCGTTGTGGCAATATTTGGGATCGTTTGAGACATTTTCTATTGAAAAAACTTCAAACAAATGAAGCCATGCGTAAATGGTCCTTGACCAATATAAGCAACGTGTTCTTATGTTCCAAGTGTCTCCTAATACTTATATTTGCTGCATTAAAATTGTGGATTCACAATGACAAAGAGGATATTTCCGATTGGAGAACTTTTGTAATTCCGAAAGACCTCCACACATATGACAACACTCCTCGAGTGAAGATGACTCTTTTTGACCATGCTTGGGATTGGAGAAAGATGAACATTTTACCTCCTGTCCGTGACCAGCACAAGTGTGGCACATGCACCTTCTTTGCAGCCTTCACTTCTATTTGTGCTAGAATAGCTATTAAGTATGGTACTCCTCCACTAGAATTATCAGTGCAAGATTACATCGACAATTGGCAGCCTAACACCTGGAGGGACATACAAAAGTTGGCTCATCACAAACTAATGACAACAATAAATATTAACAAGGAGGTCCCTGAACATATGAGCATACTATGTAAATATGGTGGAGATATTGTGGATATAATGAAGTATGTGGAGGAACATGGAGTTGTTTTAGAGAAGAATTGTCCATACCATCCGAATGGAAGTCACCAAAATCCTCCCAGCCAACGCAATAGATTACCGCACAAGGTTGGTTTCAAAGCCTTCAAAGACTTGACTGTTCAAAAAATGAAAGAGTTTGTGAGATACACACCTGTGGTGGTATCTCTTTTTGTGTGTGAACATGGTAACTTTGACAACCATCCCGACCACAAAGCTCAAAAAGCTTATTCAGGCAGGTGGGCTTCAAAGTATGCAGCTGAAATGCATGCAGTGCTAATAGTAGGGTTTGATAACAATGTATGGATATTACGTAATAGTTGGGGTGAAACATGGGGTGATAATGGGTATTTTAGGATCAACTTCGCTGATAAAGCATCTGGAATCTATGACCACGCATGTATACCTATTCTTTAGGATTACGCTTACAAAAGATTTAAAATTTACTTATGGGAATATTTAAGGTGAAGAATCTCCCAAAGGCTTAAGATTTTAGAATAGTATAGCTTTAAACTAGTTTAGACATTTCTTATCAGAAGGTCACTAGATCACGGGCGTCGTTGATTGCAGGGCATAGCAGAGAAGAAAGAAGAGCAGTCTTTATTCCATTTGTCGTTCCTCGAAGTATGCATCTGCAGCAATGTAGACATGCACAAAATTGTAGGACCCGTTGTGCAATTAATAAAGATAGCATGTACAGAATGGGTTCTTTCCAAAAAGGACACTTTCTCTTTTCGTACACCATACCATGGTAAAGCAACTCTCAGAACCTAAGTATGTATGTGCATATATACATGCCACAATGACTTGCCAATTGCCTCGTTTGAGGACTTGCACAATTTGCTGGAATTAGCTCCAACTTCTTATGGTGCCCGAGATTCAAGGGTAATTAGTTGCAACTGATCGTGGATGGGCGAATGAAATACATTGCATGTAAAATCAACAGGAATTCAAAGCAAAGACCAGCAAGTAGCTAGCATGGATGTGGCAACTACCATCTTTGGAAGTCACCAAAAAAGCCTGTAAAAGAGCACACTGTATGTAGAGCATGAGTTCATCCAGGTTAGTCATGGAACATTACAAAGAGAAAGCATAACAGGACACGAGGCTTTTTATTGGCTGCAACATGGCGGCAAGGTAAGTCAATAGCCGCCCAATATCTAAGAACCCGTCAATATCATCAATGCACGGTATTAGAAAACAAAAAATTGAAGCCACGCAATGGCCAGCTGCTGGTTAGCTGTGTAAGTGATGCTTTATCACATACATACATACCAAGTGTGTATGTATGTATATGTATGTATGTATGTATGTATATATGTATGTATGTATGTATGTATATATCTATATATATATATATAATAATGTAGATAATAAGTATAATAAATAATTTTTATTATTTAAAATTATATTTTAATTATGTATAGATAATAATACCTATATCTTAAGTTCAATGTTTCCGAAGGACTAATGGGCCATGGGCACCATGGTTTGCTTGGTGGGTTGTACACCAGCTAATCTAAACTCACGTTGCTCGCCACTCTAGTGGAGTGCGCAATGGTCTTAGCCCTCTCCACGCATGTCCTGGATGGCCTTGCGCACACTAGCCTTCATGGAACTCTTTGCTACACTTGGAGATAGTGATGTTGGGGAGGCAGTCATTTCTAAGGCTTGTACCGTCTTTTTAGTTGGCAACCAACTGTACATAAAAAAGAAGGTGCATCATAAATTGTGTCCGCTAATTTCGTACATAAAAAATAAGGTTCATCGTAAATTGTGTCCGCTAATTTCGTACATAAAAAAGAAGGTTCATCATAAATTGTTTCCGCTAATTTCGTACATAAAAAAGGAGCTTCATCATAATTTGTGTCCGCTAATTTCTTATAATAGGACCCGCCAACTGCACCACAAAAGTCACTTTAGCGAATATGCTGATGAATTTTTTAAAATTAAGGCTTCAAGGTATTCTGTATGACGGACAAATTTAAAAAAAAAAAGGAATCCCTTTTTTTGGTTGGTCTTGGTACATCATAAGTATGCGTATCAAACATTTTCAAAATGTTAAAACTCTATAGTGTGGCTATCAAAAAGTTTAAATTATCAAACCCTATCCAAGCTATACTTGGAAGTGACTAGTGGTTGAGGCTAGGTTCAATTTGTTAATGAAGTACTCAAGGTAAATTCTAGTGAAAGTAAGGGATCTTGCCTCAGGAAGGTACATAGTACACATCAGCGACATATATACACAAAGTTATCTTCCAAATGTACCTAGTGGCATCGTTTGCAAGTGTCTTTGGGAGGTTTGTACGAGCGTGAAAATCTAATTCGCGGCCTAACACGTCTTTGAGCTTGCATCCGACTTGCAATGTAAAGGAGTGTGTTAACGATAATAGTAGCCATAATAGTTAAAATAATAATAAGAATCAGGACAATCAGAATGTTGAGCATAACATGAGAGGTCATCATTTTGCTTAAAAACATAGTCAGCATAGTCTCGAAAGTGAGATGGTCGCGAGCACGATAGAGAGGTTCAACATGAGTTGTTTATAGCAGAATAACTTAATGTTAAAAATTTCTACAATTATATAAATATTCAGAACAACTAGAATGCCAAACACACATGGTATACCAAAAGCTGAAAAGCCTGTTTTGCATACGGTATACCAAGAGCTGAAAGCCAGTAGGTATTGAAAAGTTTTTTCTATGATATATATATATATATATAATATATACATATATATATATATATCTAGTATAATATTATGAATGTTATATATGTTTTCTGTATGTACATTTGAGGGTTTGATAGGTGACACATGACCTTCTACGTTCAAAATGTCCAAAAAAAAAACCAAAAAAGCTCCTACCCGGGCGTTGCGGCGTTGCCCGCCCGGTCCAATGTCAGGTGACACAGTTGTAGCTTATGCAGAACTATGCTGCACCTCTGCGCCTACCAGGGCAATAATGCATCCGCTGCCTCCTCGTTGTCCTGAATTGGTCCGGCTCAAACCAAGCTCTGTCTGGAACAATCACGTGCCTCAGAAGATCCCCTGCCCTCTTGCACCACTCGAATGCAGGCCTGAATCCATGTGGTTCATGATCTCTGCGGAACTGCAGCAGTCACTGCATGTGCGCAGATTCCTCGTCATCACCAGAGGTGTGCCACTCGCAGCATGAATGCCGGGCCGTTCACGGGACTGTATAATTGCAATGGACAGTTCTGTGGGCGAGACTTATGTCTGTGACATGCACAGTTGCCTGCTTGCCAGACAAGGGCCCAGGGATGGAGATATCCTGCGCTTGTGTAACCCTGAAGGAGTTCGCCACATTGTGCATGCCTGTTAACCAGGCTGTTTACGACAAACAAGTCTGGTTCTGTGAGCATGCTTGGATGCGCAGACGTGTTGCCCTCTTCCCGTCGTTGGACTGGAGCGGGCCGATTGCATTTGAAGAGAGCATGGAAAACCTGATGAAGCCAATTTGTCTGCTCACTTTTTCTGGTTCTTAACATCCTTCCTTAGATGCCTGCTGGATTTCATGTTCTGCTTGCTGGATAGTTGCAATATGGCTGGTTTTCTAGATGTTTGCAAAACCCTCATTCAACCTTGCATGCGGAGGTAGGCTGCAGGAGGCCATGGTCGGGTTCACCAGGGTGGGCAAACCAAGTGATTTCGTGAGGTTTTTTGGCAATCAGAAAGGGCTGGAAGCCCTAGGGAAATCACAGTCAGAGTGCCGGCTTTTCATATTCTCGATCGTCTTCATCTTCTTCGATATTCTTCATCGGCTTGGCCTATTGTTTGTCCTTGCATAGATCATTGCAGCCGTGATTTATAGATCTACAGTTTTCACATATTATTTTATCTGATCTGAGGAACATATATGTTACACCCTAGGCTAGCCTTGTGGCTAGGTACTCGAAAATTGGCGGATGAATGCCCGATACAACCATGTGCAGTATGACGTATCTCTTTGGTGTCTTGCATTCTGGACACGTGGGGCCCGACTGGGCACGCAGTCGAAGCCCGGTAGGAAGGGGAGTGGCTCGCCAAAGCGGTTCACCGGAGCGCGAGGGTCCGAGGTCCTGCGGTTGAGGCTTTCCGCACCGCGTTTTGTTTTGCAGCATGGAGGTAAGCAGACGGGTACAATCTTGTGAAGAAGAGTGACGGTGGGAAATCTGCACACTCTGACGCAGGCACGGCACGCCATGGCCTGGCAGCAATTCTGGAGGGGACGAGCAGTGGACAACAGATCACTGGTGCAGATGTTGCAGCTGTCTTCTGCGATACGGTCGCCGCGGATTGCCAGCGTGATGGAGGAACTGGACAGGGCTGATTTCGTCCACAAGCGTGAACTGGCCTACATAGATAGTCCGATGCCAATCGGATACAACGCCACCATATCTGCCCCGCACATGCATGCCTTGTGCCTGGATTTGCTGGAGAAACAGTTACAGCCAGGGATGCGAGCTTTGGATGTCGGCGCAGGTTGCCATCGGTCGTCGCTTGTTTGACGTTTGGTTAGCGTGTTGATGTCGCAGGGTTCAACGGGGGTTTTGTATTATGCTATGGCGCAGGTACGGGATACCTCACAGCTGCTTTTGCCCTGCTGGTTGGGGAGCAAGGAAGTGCGATCGGAGTGGAGCACATCCCCCAGCTGGTTCAACTTGCCGCCGATAATATTGCCAAGACTCCGGCTGCTGACCTGCTCAATTCCGGCCGCCTGTCGCTGCATGTTGGAGGTTGTCTCTTTGCTTCTTGCCACTTGGCTTGGGCTTGTACTTTGGGAATTCGGATGTGCTGACCCCTGCTGTGGGAGGTGGCCGCAGATGGTCGGGAAGGGTGGCCCGTCTCGGCGCCCTACGACGCCATCCATGTTGGTGCGGCTGCTTCTCAGATTCCGCAACCGCTCATCGATCAACTGAAGCCCGGAGGTCGCCTGGTGATCCCTGTGGGTGATAGTTTCCAAGACTTGAGGGTGATAGACAAGCTCCCAGATGGCACACTGTCCCAGTGGACAGCAACCTCTGTTCGATACGTTCCGCTTACAAGTCGGGACGCCCAGCTAGGAACCGGGTAGTTCCCGAGGTCCGGACTATGTACATAAACCGGCCGCCCAAGGGCATACAGTTTTGGATACCATTGGACTTAAACTTCAAAATAAAGTCTGTCCCTTAGCAATTCCCTCAGCCCCTCAAATCGTAACCCGACAAATTGTGCAGTGTTTGCTTCAACAACAAGGGGGAGAGTTCGCCCTTTACCAAAAGGGACCTGTCCTGAATCCCAGTAATACGTCCGCGCCTCCGCATACTATGTAGATATATATATTAGGCCAGCAGTCGTCAACTATCATCCTGCGTGGTCGTTGAGTAAGGCGCACCATCCCTCCACTCTGCGCGATGAAACGCTCAATGAGTAACCCGAACAAGCGATCAACAGACAGGACGTACCTCCAAGGGAGAGACAAACTTTGAGATGCTCGAGCTATCCACGGCCCATTCATGATCGTCAGCACGGTACAGGCTGGTGAGTACTCCAGGTCGGGCAGCAACTTTGGAGTCAACAAAAGGCACCTGCAGAGGACCGGGCCACCAGGATCAGAATGGTAGCTGCCAAGATCACGGGGTCCAGGTCGAGGGCGTCCACTTACTGTGGAGTGTTTGCTTGACTTGAAGCTCGCACAAGTTGTTGGAACATTTTCCGTTCATTGTTTGGGTCCATGCCTGAAAAGGCCACAGCAGTTAATACATACACCAACAGCTGACCATTTCTGTAAACACAAAGTTGCGACTCGCTCACCTTGATTTATCTCGTCCACCACCCGAAAGGGACAATGAGAGAGATCTTGTAGGGAGACAAGGTACAAGATTGTTGCCACTGACCTTTCCTGCACACACAAACCCGCCCCTTCAGGTCCACTCTATCGCACGTGAAGCACGATGCCCGAACTCACACTTGAAATCTCCTTACTCCTCCAGACTGGTGCTGAGCACTCAGCACTTGCAACTCTCCAGCTTCCCTACAGATAACCACCTGATCAGCCGACAAGCCTCCAAGCTCGACATTTTTTCAAACCGATTTATTGCCAAAGACTACCTGAATTTAACTTTGATCAGGATCCCGTACTTATCAAATTCCTCTCCATGTTCATCTGCCAAGGAACAGGTACTTTGAGACAAACGACAAAGTGGAAAACCCACCAACATACCTGTAACCTGGGTATCAAAGGCAAACGTACCAAGTGTAACTTCACCCGCAACAGCCATTTCTCGGAAGTTCCTTTCAAAAGTTCTGTTGATCCTTGAGACCAGCTCTCTCAAGGTCGGAAGCCACTGGCTCTGTTCTAGTAGAAAAAGACCCAAAAAGTTAGCTCACACAACAATCCTAACTACTCATGTCGCCAAATTTGCTGAGGCATCTCACCTTGATGTTTTCAATACTGTCTACACACTTGCTCAGAGAGGCCTTCTCAACCGCTAGCTTATCGGTCAATTGAGATATCTGATGCAAAGACAGACACAGTAAGGCTACTGCACCTGGAGTAGGCACAAGACAGTTGTGAGCCTTTAAATACCTGGGCACAGCGGCGCCTATACTCCTCCAAGATGTTTGGATTTGGACAGAGGACAGCATTGGCTTCAGCTGCGGTTTCCTCTATACTGTCTTGCAACTCCTCAACTGTGGTGGGCATCTGCAGACCTGCATGTTGTAGCAATCAAAAAGGCACAATGGCAGAAACATAAAACATCATTTGATTGATAATTTACTCTGGCAAACTTGCGCTGAAGCTCAGGAGTCAGCTCAGCTGTTTGTTCAGCTTCAGCCTTTGCAGTCAATAATGCAGCCCTGCACCTGCCTGTCTGAGCCTGACCTGTTTAGAGAGCAGCTTACACAATGAGTGTAGGGCAGGCACTGCAGAACTGACATCAAGACATGAAGGAGGATATAAGACAGACATTCATCTAACTCTTGCTGTGCACGGAGAGCAAGCTGTTCTTGTCCTCTGAAGTTCTGCTCCATCTCCCGAATCTGTGAAGGAGCGACAGTCAAGCTGCTGGAATAGAATAATTAGGATTTCAGTTTTGGAAGCACCTGTGTATCCAGCTCCATTACAGAAAGGTGTTGTGCCACATAAAGTATGTGATTCTGAACTGCTTCACGAAAATGTTCCTGCATGTTCAAAGTTCTTTAAGGGACCAACTTCCTTGCAAATTCCATCACATGGATGCCTTCTGATAAGCCCGTTAAAAAGAAACGATTCTATCACAATACCTTCAATTCCAAAGCTTTGTCGCAGCGTTCCTTATTCTCATCAGCTATGCGGGACTGAAGCCTACTTGCACTTTGTTCAACATTCTCCTCATTCAACATTGATTCCAGTCTTTTTTTGCGTTGCTCTGAAGTGGACATGGTTGTTAAGATTTCAACGGGACAGTTCAGGGATCGTATCTTCTACAGAGGTCAGCAAAGTATAAGTTACAGCCCCATCCTATATTCACATTATAGATACCCAATTGATCCACCAAAAGATGCCATGGGTTTTGCAAACAACACAAACTGGGCTAGACAGCAAAGTCACCTAATTTGCTTTTCGCCTCCTGCCTTTTCCTCTTTTCCAGCCTTACTGCATTCTGAATCTCTTCCTGATGGCAACACAGACATCTTGATTAGTGGTTGTCCAAAAATCTTCCAGCATAACGCACCACATATTCCTGACTTCTACCATTGCCCTATGGTGCTTTGCAGCCTCGTCTTCTAATTGTCTCAGCTCAGACTTCAGTGATGAGATCTCCACGTCTAGATTGGCAAGTGTCGTCTCCGCATCAACCTGCCTCTGCTCCAACTGTTCACGTTGTCTTGGATCCACACCTACAAATGAACTACACTATATCAATTAAAATCAACAGCAGGAACAGAGACACTGGAGAGGTTTTGGTTAGCTGGAAGAGATACAAAATGTGAGGTACTCACCATGCGAGAATAGTCTGCCTTGATGGACAGGGTGAACAGATGTAGAGGTATGCCCTCCATATCTTGACTTACTCCATCGATAGTGATTATCCGGAGTCCACAAATCTGTGACCCCCAGTTGATAAGCTCTATCTGCTGCGGCATTTGTCTTTGACCCTCCGATGAACTAATTCGACCACACCACAGAAATCTCAGTTGAAAGTGCCACAATGATTAAAACCTAACAGATAAGGAGTGATAGAAAACTGGGGTGATGGCAGAATAAAAGATTTGCAGAGCACAGAGTAGACAGCCAATGCATCAGAGCTATTTATAACAAAATACAAAAATGAAGTATAATAGTAACTCACCGAAGAGTCAAGTAACGCTTGGCTGACAAGAACATCCTTCACAGTTTGTGGAGCAGAGAAAACTTGATCAAGAGTTGTTGTTATCCCCAATTCTTGGAGCTGAAGAGAGGAATTACAAGAAGTTTAAGAGCCAGGCTCATTCCTCGATAGAAAGGGGGCAGGACAGCATCACCTCCTATTACAGGAGCCATACCATCAGTCAACCATTAATGGGCTTACTTCGTGGGAGATCCGAACAGCTTGGGAGTTCTGTCCTGCACTTGTCCCTTGGGAGTTAAGAACAGGGACACCGTACTGTTTTAAATGTTTGACAAGAAGGTCCCGGTCTTCCATATCTTGAGTTATGAATGACTGCAGCAACGAGGGTGGAGTTGTGGGATCAGGGAAGAGTCATCAATATCGAACCAAGAGCAAGACAACATATGGGCCACAGCTGTGGAACACCTTCCAAATGTAGAAAGGAACATGACCCTCAAGGTATGTTGCATGCTCCCTGTGATTGCCTAAGATCTCAACCTGCCACCCGGCACATGCACGCAATGTTAGTTGATACAAGGTGCAAATATGAGGCTAAGTATTTCTAACTGACAACACAGTACCTCAAGGAGAACTGGCCCATACACATCCTTCCTGAAGTGATTACTATTCGCCTGCACCCATTGGTAGGCATCACGTACTCCAGAGTTTTGCAAAGCATTGAGCTTTCGATCCTTCGCAGTATTCATTTCACTAAGTCTGCAGAGTACTTGAATATTATTCCAATTGCAGATGGCAAAAATAAATAGCTTCTAGACAGCAGCGCCAAGAGACCAAGCTGTCCAGTAGACATAATAATTAGGCCTGTTTCCAACCTGCTTCGAACTGCATCGAGCTGACCAAGAACATGCGACCTTGCTCTCTCTTTGTCCTGCACTTCATGAGCCTTATTCCGAGTGGCAGTATCATATTCTGTTATCCTTGATCGAAGAGCTATCTGGAGACAAGCAACATAAGTCATTGCCTGCTTCAGGGGAAAGCAGTCTTACTAGCATACGGGGATTCTCCCAATTTACAAAAGAAACCCACCAAATACTTGCAGCATCTGTACATTTGGTACGTTCAGCCGAGCTTAGACTTACAACTCTCTCCCTTGGTGGCTCATGACTTTCGATGTTTGCAAGCTCTGCTTCAGCATCAGCAACATCTTGCCTTGCTCTCTCAGTCTTCTCTGCACGAAGTGCTTCTTGCTTGTGCAGATTCTCGATCTCTCTTGTCAGTGATTTCACTTGCTCAGCCTTCAAAACACACGTGAAACGCTGAGCTAATGCAAACAACAATTGCCTGAAGGCAACTTGAAGAGCTTCATGTCTGACCTTTTTAGCTTCATAAGCAGCCAAGGCCGCACGTTTCTGCTCATTCACTGTGAACTGCTGCTGCAATTTCCTGTTGGACGCTTCAAACTGTTCCTTCTTCGTTTTCCTTTCACTAAGCAAACCCAATGACATCTAATGAGGATCACATTAATCCATGACACTACATGGACAGAAGTGGATGCTGCAAGCTGTTCCTTCGTCCTTCCCCTTGCCATAAACAAGCTAGCGGACAGCTAATGAGCATCACTTCCACGACATCTGGTGACAAAAACAATCTTGCAAAAAGAGAATAAGAGAAAAAACAATCTCTGTGCTCACTCAATGGGGCTGTGCAGAATCACCATCCGACCCGCAATTTCTTCCACCCGATCTTTTGCCTCTTTTTCTCTTTTTTTGGCATCTTGCAAGCTCTTTTTCCTTTTGTCATACAAGAGCCAGGGCAACTTTTTCTTCATCAATTCAACCTAAAATGTCACCAAAAAGAAGTTGGCTTAGCATCACCATCCAAAGATCAGATTGGAGATCAGCCCTGCCCACATGCACATAGGAGATTAATTGACAGACAAACATATCCAGCAAAGAAAACAACCTTCTTCAAGAGCTGGTTTCTCTGCTCCAACCGCTCCACGTCCTTCTCCAGATCAGCATTGTTCGCTTTGTACTGATTCAGTGTCGTTTCATTCTGTCTAACAGTCTGCAAGAGAAACCACCACTGGAATCAGTACCTGCGTTCTTGACTTTCTTCTTATGGAAGAATAAGAACGGAGGTCTCCACAGGGTGCACGCTGAGAGTACAAATGTGGTTTGCCAACTGAATTTCAGCAGAGACCAGCTTACCATTTGCAGCTTCTTCACTTCTTCACTTTTCTCAATCAATGTAATATGCTGTTTGGACAGCTCGGGATCACCGACAGCTTTCTCAGTTTCCTCCAGGAGCTGTACGGGGCTCATTTTTGCAAATTCACAAACCCTGTCCTGTGGAAGAAACTGGCAACCAGCAAAGAGCATATCAAGATTTACACCAAAAACAAATTCCAAAGGAGGTCACTTCTTCACCGCACTACCTGTGTGAGATTGGTAACTTGAATATTGAACTTTTTCACAGTGTCCAAGACATCTTTCTTCGTTGTAGGCCTACCTGGAAGCGTCCAAGGACAAGACGAACCGTCTAAGCAACTTGCTTCACGAAAATGCGGTTCAAAGTTGACAGCTCCGATCACGACGGACATACCATTAATTTGCCAATCAGACTTGTTGTTCTTCATCATGTTCCGTCTGATGACAGTGGTCTCCCGGGGATTGGGCCCGCGAAGAGAAATACAAATCCATCCTGATTCTTCTCCCCTCTTCACAAAATCACCAATATTGGATGCTCTCCCTAGATGCTGCGGATAACCGGAGCTAGGTCAGTCACTATGCAAGACGAGACCTTGGCTGCCGCACCCCCCAGTACTGCAGGGATGGGGAAAGGAAGGAAAAAAAAAATGAGGAACAGACCTGAGGCTCGGCACCCAGACCAATTCCGATGGCGCACACGAGGGAACTCTTCCCCGTCCCATTGGGTCCAATGACAACGTTCAGACGAGGCTGCGGTTGCACCTTCATATGGGAGTAGGTCATAAAATTACGCATCTCAACTTCTGTGATGTTCCCCAGGGCGTAGTCATCGTCACCCCTACAAGGCCCACATGATCGTTTGCAGTAGTCAGCAGCATGCATCCGAGCACGTTGGCAAGAGACGGTTTTTCTCCCTGGACAAGGCGGAAAATCCACAGCATCTCTACGCAGGGCAGCTGTAGCTCTGTCTCGATTTCGAGCAGAAATTGTGGCCACCACACAGTTTTCGGCCCCGGCCTGGACACAGCATTCAGACCCTTCTGTCCTGACCTGCGATTTTTCAAATGCAGATGAATCGGCAGGAAAGTGCGAGAGACCCACCTGGCAATTCTGCGCCGCTTAGGACTCCGGCTGCGTGAGCCGGCCATGGCTCGGGACGGAGCTACATGCGTCGAGCGTGAAGCAAAGCGGGAAGGCGGGAAATCGCTCAGTCCACTTATGCACACGATTTATTGAAGGACAATAGTGGTTTTTACCATACATTTGTACGTGCATATCATATCTAGGATAGCAGATAGGAGGCGTTAGGTTAACACGGGTTAAGTGCAGTTCGTTATTACTGCAGCGGGTTGAAGATGCGCCGGAGCTTCCAGGCTGTGCGCAGCTGGAGAAGGTCCCCAGCCAAGACCAAACACCGGTTGATTGCCGGCTGAAAATGCTGACCAGATTCGCATGCAAGTGACTGCAAATACCATCTCCGGCGCAGCTCGATCTCTCGCCGCCCGAACGATGTCGAATGGTTTCGGGGAGTTCGAGAACAGGATCGACTACGTCTTCAAGGTGGTTCTGATCGGGGATTCTGCCGTCGGCAAGTCACAGTTGCTGACCAGGTTCTCACGCGGGGAATTCAGCTTAGAGTCCAAAGCTACGATCGGAGTGGAATTCCAGACTCGGACCGTAGTTGTGGACCATAAAACCATCAAAGCGCAGATCTGGGACACAGCTGGTCAAGAAAGGTTGTTGATTCTCTTGTCCGCCTTGGCTCACTTGTCTGGTTGCGAAGCCAAGCTGTTTAGGTCAAGCAATTGGACTGACCTGGCTCCGTCCTGTGTTGCCAGGTATAGGGCTGTTACGAGTGCTTATTACAGGGGAGCTGTAGGTGCTATGTTAGTGTATGACATCACGAAGCGGCAGTCGTTTGATCATGTCCAACGCTGGTTGGAGGAGCTCAAGACTCATGCTGATTCCAACATTGTGGTTATGTTGGTCGGGAACAAGTCAGATCTGGGGACTCTGAGGGCGGTTCCCACGGAAGATGCCGAGGAGTATGCTGAGAAGGAAAAGCTCTTCTTCCTAGAGACGTCTGCTCTGGAGGCAACAAACGTGGAGAATGCTTTCTACACCGTGCTTACCGAGATTTACAGGATAGTGAGCAAGAAGGTTCTCCTAGCCGATGCGGGTAGTGTGCCAACGTCTATCCTGTCTGGAACTAAGATCCATCTCCCTTCAGATGACCAACCTTTGAAAGCCAAAAGGAAAGGATGTTGTTCATAGATGCGTAGGATGCGGGAGATGTATCGGTGCCATTCCTGATTCGTCATTGAACTTGTGACTCAGTGGCAGAGGACAGTATTTCGTAGGCAGAAAGAGGAATGTTGCAGCCAGAATGAGGCATGATGTTAGCCAATTAGGCTTCATGAGTTGGAAGAAGATATCAAGTGTTACGCCAGCACTGAAGTAGTGCAATCGACATATTCAAAGCTCAGGAGTGTACAAAAAATGTGTAATAAACCGCTGAGGCAAGTGACTCTTTTCTGCAAGAAACGCACCAGCGGTGGTAGCAGTTTGGAAGGCCAATCCTAATGGGCCATAAATCCACGAAAGAGAGCGGGAGTCAGGCAAGCAGAGAGGAGGCAGGTGATGGCAGACAACGGAAAAATTGGTGCAGCATGGCCTGGAGGTCATTTATCAGCGTTCTCGTTGCTGACGTCCTTGAGCTTGCTCATGTTGGTGGTCTCCACCAAGCTGCCGAAGATGGCCAGCTTGTGCAGCTTGGTGACGTCGGATCCCGCCTGGTTGTCCTCCACGAAGATGGTGAGGCTGCGCACGTTCTGGAACTTGACATACTTGAGGGCCAGGGGCTGCGAGCCGTCCAGGTGGGAGGGCGACAGGAGCACGGTGTCGGTGACGGGGAAGTCGGCCACGTTGCTGAAGCCCATGCTCTGGCGGTTGGCGTAGAGCTTGAGCGTCCTGGGGCCATCCTCATGGGATCCCTTCACCACCAGGGAGTGTAGCTTCACCACCTGCGAGAAGGGGATGTGGAGCAAGAGCTGCTCGTCCGCAAAGCTCTGGAGATGCAGGCTGCCGTCCTCGCGGTACCCCTGCTTCAGCGCATTGGCCCAGGTGTGGCTGGGATTCTCGTTGAGGCACTCCACGGAAGCCCAGTCGATGAAGTCAGCCAGATCCACGGCGCGGCCCCCGGCGCCTCCACCCGCTGTTTGCTGCAACAGCGCAGCCATGGAATGGAAACCCTACAGGTTGCAGGCACAGGAAACCCGCCCGCCTGGCGCACGCGCACTTGCGCCCCCCGGCGTGCCCACGCAACGCGACACAACGCTGCGCGCTACGCCAAGGCAAGAGGAGGCCAGCGGCTCGCTGTAAGCAGGTTCCCTCGTTTCCTCCCTCCCGTCTCTGCCTGCCTGGTCGGATCCTGTTTCCTGTTTTGTTGCCAATCGTCAGCTCGTTCTGTCATGTTATACCCTAATACAATCTATATACCGTAAACCTTGTCTTCTACATGAACTACCTATACCGTAAGTAACTTTTCCTTCCTGGTAGACACGCTACTAACTTGCCGCTAGGTGCAGCTGTCACCAGCTCCAGCTTCCCATGGGCCGCTGTTGCGGACTCCTGGGCGCTTCCAGCAGGCAGAAGCAGCATCAGCAGCAGAGGATGGCGTCGGGTGGCAATGCAGATGGTCTCCGGGACCTGGCGGGGGCAGCCGAGGGCTTCGGTGCCGGGGCCGTCGGAGGGCTGGACGGCCCCCTCTTCTGCGTCACCTCCCTTGCCGGTACAGAGCTGACTTGCCTGCAGCTGCCTGGGCCTGCCCGCTTGCCTGCCAGCTCACTTGCGCTCCTTCTCCGATGTTGCAGACGACGGCGCGGGCACGCTGCGGGAGGCGTGTCGGAAGACGGGGCCGCTGTGGATCGTGTTTCACGTCTCCGGCACCATCTTCCTCAATTCCTACCTCAGAGTCTCGTCCTTCAAGACGATCGACGGGCGTGGCCAGCAGATCAAGATTGTCGGCAAAGGATTGCAGCTCAAGGAGTGCCAGCACGTCATCGTGTGCAATCTGCTCTTCGAGGCCGGCCGCGGGCATGATGTGGATGGCATCCAGATGAAGCCTAATTCCAGTCACATTTGGATCGACCGATGCACGCTCTCCGATTTCGACGACGGGTTGATCGACATTACACGTCAGTGCACCGATATCACCGTCTCCAGGTCACATCTGGCTCGCCTTCCTGCTTTCCTTTCCTTTCCGTTGGTTTCCTTTCCCAGCCCGCTGTGATCTGACATCCGCACCACTGCCCTGCACAGGTGCCGGTTTTTCAATCACGATAAGACTATGCTCATCGGGGCGGATCCCAAGCATGTCGAGGACCGCTGCATGAGGATAACCATTCATCACTGCCTGTTCGACGGCACAAGGCAGAGGCACCCTCGGGTCAGGTTCGCCAAGGTGCACCTCTACAACAACTACACCAGGGATTGGGGAATCTATGCTGTGTGTGCCAGTGTAGAGGCTCAGGTAATAAACTACTCTTCAACTTCATGGAGCAACCCGCTCAGTTACT
The DNA here is from genome assembly GCA_010909165.1 of Anthoceros angustus. Lineage (NCBI taxonomy): Eukaryota > Viridiplantae > Streptophyta > Anthocerotopsida > Anthocerotales > Anthocerotaceae > Anthoceros > Anthoceros angustus. The sequence continues at coordinate 144,363 of VJWM01000219.1, forward strand.
GCATGCGGTTACTCACCATCTTGCTTCATGCTGCTGCCGCCGACAGATAGTGTCTCAAGCTTGCATCTACGAAGCAGGTGCCAACAAAAAAGCGTTCGAGTACTACACCGAACAGGTCTGTATCCATACCACGCATACTCTCAGTCAGAACCTTGCCCTCTCCACTGCCTAACGTTTGAGACATGCAGGCAGCGGACAGAAGCGAACCTGCATCTGGCTGCATACGTTCCGAAGGTGACCTTTTTCTCAAGGGAGCGCAAGGCGTTGCTATAGGTCCCGAATCAGTGTTCAGAGTACAAGACTATTACACCAGATGGTCAGTGGAGCCTGCTGACCAGACGTTGATGAAAAAGCTTTGCACCATAACCGGCTGGCAAGACATCGCGTTACCAGAAGACAAACGTTAACCAAACGTTCCAGCTGCAGGAGCGACATGTCTTTCAACTGTGCCTCACTTGATCCACTTTACAACACACGACAGCGGCCATATAGGGGATCCAGTCACTGCAGATAGGCGGGCCTCAGCTCTTAGGAAACTTGGGAAGTTCTGGAGCCTGGAGACATCAACAGACAAGAGCATTTGAAAACCCTAGCCACGGCAAATGCGATGGAGACGGATGTGACGACTCACCTTGGTAGCCAGGCAGGAGGTTGCGTCCAACTGCTTCTTCAGAGCACTTCGTAAATCTTGAAATTCCTGAGAAGTGCGTTCCGAAACGCAATTCACTAGCGGCATCAACTATGTGAGCCCCAGAGGCAATGCGAACCAGGACTAGAAGCAGGAAAACTCACGTTTCTCAGTTGCTCCACCTCGGTGTTGAGATTATTCCGAAGATCCCCGAGTTCCTTGAAACAAACGCATGACCACGGTGCAAGTGCGCAGCACAGTCCAAGGCAGATCTTGACAGACAATTTGTTGGCGCGGCAGTTGTGTCTTACCTGGCGGTATGTCTTCACCTGTGTGTCAAGCCTACTGCGCCAATCCTGCAAATCCTGGAAGCGAACAGAAACGGTGTAATGAGGAGGACCAGCTGGGGCTGAAAATGGAGGGACAATGGAACAGGGGAATGCAAACCTTCCGCAGCTGTTGGACCCGCGCAAGAACCTCAGTCCTGTTTACAGTTGGCTCCTGCAGATGGTGAACGAGCGGTCAGACCAATCCATCTACTGGAGCTGAAACACCGAACAGAGCAGCAGTTGGGCACTCACCGCAACTTTGGGGTCGTCAGGGGGGGATTGGGGTTGTAGTGAAGCAGAAAGCGCCGTGGCTTCTTCATCCTGAACACACAAGGAACACGGCGTGTGATAGAGAACATAGGGCAATGACTGCAAGCAGACGGAGGGAGATCGGAGGAACCTGCGAAGAGGCAGAGTCAGCCATCGCGCAGAATAGAGGGCGGGAATGGGAAGGCCGTTGCTTGAAAAGATAAACGCCAAGCCACATGCATATACATATGTACCCCGTACCCCGTACCTCGAGACCGACATTTCTAGAGACAGACAGTAAAGACGTTATGTAGTCTACCTAACGTAGTAAACTATAGACTCCCATGAAGAGCTTTTCCGAAGCTGGCCTGAAGGTTTGGTCCATCTGGTGTGGTCCAATGCCCTCTCTGGTTCGAGGTCATTAGTTAGGTAGTGAGAATGTCGATTCAATCCTTTTTTTACCTAGTACTAACCATGAAGCTGCACGGAGTGGGGGACCACACCTATTGAAATAATTGTGTGCATTTCAAGATTTTTGTCTCACACCAAGTCGTGGCCTGACTCCGTATACCTTTAAGATACCAGTTCCTTAAACATGCCGCTTTTGACAAAATTACTGGCCAACCAAACGCTGGTTGGTAGGTTTCTTGCGCTAATGTGGTATTTACATTATTGGTGTTTTTCATAATATTTGAAACCACATGATGGTGGAATTATCTTGTCAACTATAGTTAACATGGCTATTAGTCGCCCCGCTATCTAATGGATTATTTGTTTTGGGTGTAAAAGAATTGATATGACGACTTTATCCATATGCAAGGATGGGAAGTCCTATTTACACCGAGGCGGTGGGGAATAGCCCATTAGAGGGCTCCAGGCCATGGGGGGACTACATAGGTAGAAGAAGTCTGTTATGGTCCACTTGGACGAAACTTTCCTATCATGGGACTTGGTACTTAACAACTTGTACCATGGTGTGGCTAAGCTACTTAGGATCCCTCCGGACTAGCAGTTCACAAAGGCCATTCGCTCAGCGCAATTCAGTTCTAACCCACATCAGCAAAGAACAGAATCGAGCCATTCGCTCAGCGCAATTCAGTTCTAACTCACATCAGCACAGAACAGAATCGAACCGATACCCAGATAAGATTTAACATGGTGGTCAATCTGCTGACATAAGCAAATAATGATTAGAGTTCAATCTGGTTCGAATCGGAGGCCGCACTGAACCGCTGCAAAAAAACCCAAGGTTCGACGAATAGTTTTACAATGGACATGTTACATTTGGAATACCAGCCCGCTTCATCTTGTACAAATTTCACGATCGTAAATCAGTGGTGGGTGGGCTGAGGGTGGGTGGTCTCCGTGGGCGATCTCACGGTCGACGGGCTCCTGTTGGCTTTGCGAGCTCCTTATACCCTAGGAACTAATCTCAAAGCTATCTCTTGCGGCAGGGCATCTTCTGTTGGAATAACTTAGGGTTATTTATATAACCACTCCTTAGGGTTAAATAGCTAGGTTTACCGAAAGGTCACTTAGAGAACAAGACATATGTATATAAGATATTCTCTTTGACCGCAATAATTATGATGTTTTATTTCCATGTTTTCTTAGTCTGCTGTCCTAACGATTCTAAGCAAATTGACATGGTATCAGAGCAGACAGGGCGCACAGAATTACAAAATGCCTCGCAGGAACAGGCAACCGGGAAGTAGGAGCTATAACAACTTTATCACAGAGAGGTTCATCAGAGAAAGGGATCGCCTCCGACGGCATGGCCTGCTCTCCAGAAGTTCCTCTGTTGATACGATTCCCCCACGCCTGCATCCAGACTCACGCCAGCAAACGGCCAGAAATAAACCGGCCAGAGCCAAGCATACCCTACACCCAAACAGGCCAGATTCCATCAGGCCTGGTAACAACAATTGGAAGAAGGGCTGCATCCATCAAGTTCAGGAAGATGGTGATGCCCAGGCTGCCTCTTACCGTCATCTGCTGAGTGTGATTCGCTTGTAACCCCACCAATCGATCACCAAGACCTGCAGGCTATGCTATTCCGTCACACTACCAAAAATCAGGCTTTGCAAGCACAAATCCTTCTGGACATCCAAGAAATCAAGGCACAGATCAATACCCTAGCAGTACACCTGAAGGGCGCTCTTGTTTTTGAAGAAGAATCTCGGTCAAGGACGGCTATCGCAAGCATCATTTTCTGATGTTGGCACGCGATTTCACCATTCCCCATTCACCTGCGCGCAGCAAGAGGGAGATGTGAAGGGTCGCGTTCACTATCACGAAGCGGCACAGGAATTTGGAAGACGCTTACCTGGCACAGGGATTGCAGACTCGCACCTTTGCAGGCTCCTCTTCAAATCTGCGCCCCTTCCCGTGAGAAGATGTAACCTTTCCGCAGGGATACAAGATTCTTGAGAAAACCAACAATCTTACCTTTCTACGCTACCAATCTGAGCATCCACCATGGTCGGAAACCCAGATACCACCCTGGGACTTGGGCAAGCAACTGCTGGCGCTTTGCTAGGTGCCACTGGTGCGGGCGCTTCTGCGCCATCTTCTTCAAGCGGCTCTGCGCCAACAGCCATCGCTCCAATTGCCCCTCCACCATTTGAGACATCCGGGCCAGCATCAGCATCAACCACACAAGCCGTTACATCTATACATGCCACAAACATAGAGCCATATACCTTCACCGCATCTGCGCAAGGAACTGGAACTGTGCCATCATATCTTCCTGCCACATTAGGAGCAGGCTTTTACAACCCACTGCCGAGCTTTGGAGTTGGCTTCGGGAATCCTCTGCCTATACTAGGAGTAGGACCCGCGAATCCACTGCCAAGGGGAGGAGCTGGCTACGTGAATCCCTTCCCTGCATTCGGCACAGGACTTTATGGACAAGCCCAGCCTCCTCTGCCCGCTGCAATTGCAGGCCCTCAGCAACCCTTGCCTCCACTTCCTGGAGCAGGATACGGTACTCCATACCCTCCAACCTATCAGCCTTCTTATACTGTGGAGTTCAAAGAACGTGACAGGTTCAACGGGAACAAGTACCCCGTGTGGAGCGTCTCAGCATGTGCATTTGATGCAGGATACTTATGGAGCGTCGTGAGTGGCCAGTTTCAACAACCTGCCATCACTGCTCCTCAAGTGGACAAGGATAGGTGGGATAATGCTAACAATGTGGCACGAGCTTTGATCATCAGTGGCCTTGATGAGGTCCTTGTACCAGATGTTGCCTTCCTCTCCAAAGCTGAAGACATCAAGAACCAACTTTTACAAACCTACGATGTCAAAAACATTCTAACACTTGTAGCTGTTAGGGGCGAGTTGTTTACCCTTCGCATGAAAGACAGTGAGAAAGTTGTTGTCTTCATAGCCAAGTTTAGACATCTGCGTTCCCAACTTGCCTCTCTAGGTTCTCCCATGATAGACTTAGATGCAGTAGCTCAGCTTTTGACTAGCCTGTCTCCAAGCTACCAGCCTTTCGTTTCCAGTTATGGAGCATCATTACGTGATGCAGGATAAGCTGCAGCTGCCGGACAACTTGTCCAGATTAGCTTCACTGATGTAGTAGGAGCTTTATTCCAAGAGGAACAGTCACGCAGCAGTTCACATTTCAACCATGGGCACACTAAAACGGATAAAGTTCTGTTTACCTCTAAACCCCGATTTCCCAACAAGAACAGGAATACCTCTGCTGCTGGCCCCTCCAAGGACACGAAACCAGGACAGACCAAATTAGTTGGCTCTTGTAACTGGTGCGGTTCCCCCGGCCACTGGGAGTGCCAGAGTTGTGCTAACTTAGCCTGAGATTGAACTGCAACACGAGTACTTGCAGCAGGCACGCATGGTAGATCTAACCTGTAGAGATCATGCTCTAACAGACCTCTGGCCACCACAGAGCTGCTGGAGCCCCACTTGGAGATAAGACAGCCAGAGGAATGAAAGGTGAGATCAAAACAATTCATACGCATGAGCTGACTAACAGATAGCAAATGTTTAGCCATGTCAGAAACATACAGTACATTGTCCAAACAGAGGAGACGACCATCTGGTTTCAGAAAACAACAGGAACCCTGCCCCAATATCTTAAGGCCTGAACGGGTGAGTTCATCACCAAGCAATATCTTCTCAGATGTATGTATGGGAACAAAGTTACTGAGCAAACTCCTGTTGTGGCAGATATGAGTTGTTGCTTGTTTAGGTCATGCAAATCAGGACAAGCTAGTTAAAATATCTAACCTTGAATGCTATAGGGAACCCCTGCCCAAATGCTTTAAAGAACTCCCTTCTTGTGATTCCTATATAATTGCAAAGCAAAAGGAGTTGCCTTTTCCATCTAACCTTGCATTCAGGACATCCAATGTCCTGGACCTCGTCCACACCGACATCTCCGGGAAGATACACGTACCCTCACTTGGTGGCTCTCTCTACTATTTGACCATCACCGACGACTACAGCCGCTACTCTTGGACTTATCCGATGAAGAGGAAATCTGATACATTCCAGTTTTTCAAAGAATGGTTAGTCATGGCGCAACGACAGACAGGTTGCTACCTTCGCTGCCTCATATCCGACAATGGTATTGAATTCGTTAACTCTCCCTTCAATGACTACTTGGCTGCTCAAGGAATCACTCGCCACCGAGCCTTCCTACACTCGTGTAGAGCGGAGTTCGGCCGAAATCGGAACCCGACGCACAAGGAGCATGTTAGCTTGGTCTGGCCTTAGCAAAGCCTATTGGGCAGAGGCTGTTGTTTGTGCAACCTACATCCTTAATAGGCTTCTCACCGCCAGTTCGAGGCCTTATGAGGTCATCCGAAGCGGAAACCTAGCCTGTTACATTTCAGGGTGTTTGGTTCCCCTGCATATGCCTTTATCCATGCAGAGCAACGTAGGAAGCTTGATGAAAGAGCTCGACCTCTCATATTCGTTGGCTATGGTGAAGAGACTAAGGCTTATAAACTCTATGATCCACCTACCAAATCCTTGATCTTTGCCCGAAGTGTGACTTTCAAAGAATTACTCCATCCCGCCTTTGAGACAAATCGTGACAAGCTAGTTAAAATATCTAACCTTGAATGCTATAGGGAACCCCCGCCCAAATGCTTTAAAGAACTCCCTTCTTGTGATTCCTATATAAAGCAAAAGGAGTTGCCTTTTCCATCTAACCTTGCATTCGGGACATCCAATGTCTGGACCTCGCCCACACCGACATCTCGGAAGATACACGTTCTCACTTGGTGGCTCTCTCTACTATTTGACCATCATTACCGCTACTCTTGGACTTATCAGAAGAGGAAATCATACATTCCGTTTTCAAAGAATGGTTACAAGCAACGACAGTTGCTACCCGCCTCATATCCGACAATGGTATTGAATTGCTAACTCTCCTTCAATGACTACTATCGGTCAAGGAATCACTCGCCACCGAGTTTTTCCTACACTCAAAGAATGTAACGGAGTTGCGTGGCCAAATCGACTCGCCAAGATGACAAGGAGCATGTTAGCTTGGTCTGGCCTTAGCAAAGCCTATTGGGCAGAGGCTGTTGTTTGTGCAACCTACATCCTTAATAGGCTTCTCACCAAATCAGTTCAGGGACGCACACCTTATGAGGTCATCTGGAAGCGGAAACCTAGCCTGTTACATTTCAGGGTGTTTGGTTCCCCTGCATATGCCTTTATCCATGCAGAGCAACGTAGGAAGCTTGATGAAAGAGCTCGACCTCTCATATTCGTTGGCTATGGTGAAGAGACTAAGGCTTATAAACTCTATGATCCACCTACCAAATCCTTGATCTTTGCCCGAAGTGTGACTTTCAAAGAATTACTCCATCCTGCCCCCCGGACAGATGCTGTGGATGCTGAGTTTATTAGCTCCTCTTCCCCTTCCCAAGAGATCACAGACTTTGATGAGTCTCCTTCTGAGTACCCATAGGATGTCGCTTCGACGGCCTTCTCTGCTGTTTGGCCCCATCCGGCCAGCGGTTCGAGGAGGAATTAACCCGACATCTCGGTTCACCAGCCAAGCTTATAATCGTATCAACCATCTCCACGACAGTTCCAACCTCAGCAGTCACAGCAGTCCACTCTAGTGCCCCCTGCACAGCAATCACAACCTGTTCCACTTATGCCTCTACCTGCTACACTGCCTGTTATTCCACACGATGATGACTCTGAAGCACATGCTTGCTAACGCTGATGCAGCGAATCTTGCGGATATAGATTCAGGGTCAGAACCTGATGACACTGCCGACACAGGAGCAGCTGATCATGCTGAAGTGGACACTTCTTACCAAGAGCAGGAAGAGACACCTGGCCCTATAGAGGATGTGACCCCTGTCACCGAACCTGTTGTTGCAGAAAGAAGATACCCTACTAGATCACATCCTACTCGTGATCAATGGCATGAAACCTTATCACCAAGATTTTAGGCCGGTGACAGTGGCAAGCCTTCTCCACTAGCACTGTTCACCTCGAACCCGTACTTATAAGGAAGCAATATCTGGACCTGACAAGGATTACTGGATCCCATCCATTCATGACGAGTATAATTCACTCATGAAGAACGAGACATGGGAGTTATGTCCTTTACCTGCTGGACGGAAGACAGTGAGTTGCAAATGGGTGTTTAAGCACAAGCTCAACGCCCAAGGTGAAATTGCCAGATATAAAAGTCGCCTTGTAGCCCAAGGATTTTCTCAAGTAGCTGGGGTCGATTTCAACGAAACCTTTAGTCCTGTAGTAAAGACCCAATCTATTAGGATGATGCTTGCTCTAGCAGCTGCCAAGGACTGGGATCTTGAGCAAATGGATGTCTCAACGGCGTTTCTATATAGAGACCTTGAGGAGGACATTTACATGGACCAACCTGAGGGTTTTAAACCCACCACCAAATGGGGTTTGCAAGCTGAAGAAGACTCTGTATGGCTTGAAGCAAAGCGCACGAGAATGGTACAAGTGCATCGACAAGTACCTAAAATCCATAGGCTTCATTCAGAACCCTGCTGATGCCAATGTGTACACATATACTGAAGGAGAACACATGGTGATATTAGCACTCTATGTTGATGATGCGATTCTCGCGTCAAATAGCAGGAAGCTGTTGGATTGGGTTAAAGGCATGCTTCACAAGCAATATGATATGAAAGATATCGGAGCTCTTACCTTTGTGCTTGGTGTCCAGCTTATCCGTGATAGACCTAACAGGACCCTGATCCTTCAAACAAAGTATATCAATGAAACACTTCGCCGTTTCAATCTGCAAGATGCAAAGCCCGTTAGTACACCTGGCAGTGTTGGTGTCAAACTCAGCTCTCTTCAGTGTCCTCAGGATGATACTGATCGAGAGGAAATGAGTGTGATTCCTTACTAACATGCAGTTGGATGTCTTAACTACATCATTGCGGACGACCAGATATCCGGCGTTCATCGTAGATCTCGATTTGGAAAACTCGCCAGATCATTGGATCTTAAGCGAATCCTGCGCTATCTTAAAGGCACCTCCACACTTGGGCTATGCTTTAGAGGAACGGATGATGGGATCGGGTGGTAGGTTATGCGAGATCTTGGTGAGCAACCGATCCGGACGGTAGAGCATCTCACGCCTCTTGCTTCATTCTTTCTGGAGCTGCAGTGAATTGGAGTTCTAAGAAACAAGTCTCAATCGCACTCTCATCTACAGAAGCTGAGTACAAGGCTTTGACTGATTCTGCTAAGGAGGCAGAATGGGAGCGGACCTTCCTGGCCGGTTTGCATTTCAAGCAGCTGGTTCCAACCACTATATTTTGTGATAATATGTCGACCATAGCACTGGTAGGGAATCCACGCTTCCACGCTCGCACAAAACACATAGAGATTCATCATCACTTTGTTAGGCACTCTGTTGAACGCAAAATCATCTCAATAGAACATATCTCTACAGAGCTTAATCCCGCAGATCTTCTCACTAAGAGTCTTTCTACTCTTAAGCACAACTTTCATACAGAAGCCCTTGGCTTAGTAGCTTACAATTCCTACCTTCAGAATGCACCTCCTGAAGATGGCTAGCTAGAAGATCCTCAGTGCAAACAGGGGGATGAAGCTCGACGGCTCTACACTACAGCAAAACAATGGGGTTTTTAACGCAATATAAAACGCAATATTAACGCGTGGAGGCTCGGAATTACGTGCGAAGGTTTGGGCCAGGGCGTTATAAAAAGCATTATTGTGAGCTCGATATTTCTTGGACATTAACGTGAGCAACTTACCGGATACCATGCCTTGCCCGGTGGCAGGTTGTGGGCTTGTTATCCGGTGCAGCCGGCAGGCTCGCCGCAGTTTTGACGGGCGTATAGTGGACGGGTTCGGGGCAGAAAGCGTGTCCCCGTATGTTCTACCGTCCGTGGTGGGCACCGGTCCGGCTTTGCCCGTCCCAGAATCCCGGGCTGCCACCAGAGTATCGCCGCCGACCCCGGTGCCTCGCTCGGCTCATTGTTTTGCGAATTCAAAAAACGGGCCACCTAGTGTCAGCGTATTCGACCGTCCTTGCCTCCTACTTTGATCGTCCTGCAGCGTGATGAAAGGCGGCTTCTCATAGGTGCAGCAACACACTCCATGATTGGCTCTTCATTAGTGCAATGGATTGGTGCAATGGATTAAAAACAGTGGATGTTCATTGGTGATTGACACGGTTCGAATTTGCTGCTCATTGGTGAATTGAGTCAATACGGATTGGCTTGCCATTGGTGGAAAGCATGCCCTTCATATTCGCGGGGGCGGCATTTTCAAACTTTACTAGCATCTGACGACCATTTCATTTAGGATTCGAATTTGAAATTATAGTGACTCATTTAAGCATTGATTACATTATAGAATCTTTTAAGGCCAATATAATTAATAATTACTTGAACTTATAATTACTATTAACCGAGAGTTAAACTGTTTTCAAACCTGCTTAATTACAGGTTGTTAACCATATACCCTAATGATGCATAATACCTTCTAGAATAGTGTATGAATATCACGTGCATCGAGAATATCTGAATATCGGCCTAGTAGTAGGAGGGTCCCTAATTACGCCAAGGCGTTGGCGCTCCACATGAACTAGGCGCATCAACTAAGCTAGATCTACTGGCGAAAGCGGAAATGGGGTTCGCTCCATTTATCTTCTTCAAACGCGCTTTGCCTTCCTTCCTTCCCATCGCGCTTACGCCGATATTGGGGCCCTTCTTCTTGATAGCGCATAGATGGTGCCTTCGCCCTCCCCTGTTCATGTACATCAGACTTTCAGTTTGCAGAATCCTGCCAAATACTTGAAGACTGATGACAACTACACTCTGGAACGAATGCACAACAAATAAACAATGGACTGCTTACTTCCTCTTCCCTCCCTCGATGCAGTAATGCCCCTCCACCACTGGACACGGGAGACCCCACTATTACACTCTGCAGAACATCCACATCAGCTCTGGCAGCCCCGGCGCCCTCAACCCTCAGCACTGCAACGGAAAACAAATGCTTTGTGCAAGCGTTCTTCCTTGACTTCGGAATGACACGTATTAAAGCACTGCATGCCCTTGACGGCACGCCTTCGCAGAACCAGGTTTGAAAAAACCAAATGCTTATCAAATCACCCTCGTCTCCCAGCTCGTCCCAGAATGACTGACCTTTCCTCGCAACGTACTCGTGTTATCCTCCTGTTCACGTCTGGTGGTGGAGGGGATAGAGACTCTCTTGTGTTCACCTCTCCCTCAGCCTCTTGTACATGTGCTTCGTCGACTGGGTAAGCCACTGAGTCCGAAGGCACATGCGCACATCCAAAACCAAGCCATGAGCACAGATAGGAGACACAAGATTCCTACAACTAGGCGATCACATACTGCCCCGCGCCTCACCTTCCTTCGTCAGCGAAGCCCGGAAGGCTTCAACACCTTCCATACCATGCTCCCCTACCCACGCTTCTTCAAGCGGTGTAGGCACCGTGTGGTACTTATGGTAAAACGCCTTTCTAAAGTCTGTTGCACCGCCCCGTCCATAGGGGTTGCACCCGCCACCTTCGTACTTAGCAATCCGGGCCTCTGTCGCGGTTCTCTGTTGTGCCCTCGGCCACTCACCATTGTTCTGATCAAGCACCTGTACACCAAATTGAATCGCCCAAACCCACTCTTCTTTAGACACATTACCTGGGCGCAAGTGCTTCTCATAGTCGCCCCGTTTTCGCACATCTGCAGCTGCCAGCTTCACCCTCCCCAGGCAGAATGAATTCTTGGTCCGAGACCGTTGGGAGAACTGTTTGATGATGAAATCCCGGTTGGTAACTCCGGGGAAACTCTCTTGGATGATGTCAATCAACTCCGTGCGTAGCTCTGGTGAATGCTCCGACCAGGGCTTCAACAAAGTCATGCGTGTGTGCACTAGCTCCGACACTCTTTTCTGAAACCGGCGCTTGGAGCTCCCGCTCAACATCCCAAACATCTCATCTCGGACAACTTTGCCTGGACATGCTGCATCCTCGCTGCACACACGTCTAGCCTCAGCCAAAACTGCAGACCTCCCATGGATTTTCACGGCTGCCAAGAGAAAATCTTCCAGGTTGGCAGTCTTAAGGACTTCCCACGGGGCTGGAACACTCCCCCTCTCAGTGAGCATCTGCCCGCAAGTGGGGAGGAATGATGCCTCCCACATTTGTTCGAATGTCCGGGCTCCAACTCGATCCCAAAGCCTCCTCGCCGACCAAACCATCAAAAGGCGTCGGCGGCTGGCAGTCGCGTGTCTCCGCACTCACGTGGAATGGCTCGTTGATATCATCTTCCACTTGAGCGTCCTCCCACGGCGGTAGTCCTTCCCTATTCTCCACCCACGCATGGGCCATGGCTCCCTTCACATTCCCACATTGCCGCAAGACGCACGGAACAACTTGATTACAATTTCAAGGTGATTTACGCCTCATGGGTGAGTCGAAGACAAAGCCATCTCTTACCTCGGGAGCACGGATGACAATTAATTTCCGTTGCGCCTTTGTGGACCGGGCACCGGAAACATCCGGATCAACAAGATTATGCACTTTGGGCAACACACTCAAGAATAGCGTCAGTGGTTAGAACCACCCCCGGTTTCCCAAACCCAGGTCCGCCGCCACCCCTTGTCATATCAACGTATTTGCTCCATCCTTATTCACGCCCGACCTGCTGCCACAGTTTACACATCAGGCGGCAAGCATGGAAGTACAAGCGGATATCGGCATAGCCACGCATGACTCGCGGGCCATTCATCAGCGCCACAATTTAAACATCAAGTGACGGATATCGATAAGATGCGGGCTTCAAGAATTCACGCCCGACCTGCTGCCACAATTTAAACATCAAAAGGTGCATGGAAGTACAATTTTAGCCACCTCGCGGGCTTCAAGATTGTAATTGAGACACAGAGATGGGGACCATGCCTAAATATATTTTTGAGCCACCGGTGTCTAGGCTTTCTGGCACTTTCCACGCTGCTGCTCCCATAGCCCACCATCGCTAGGCGATCCATCATATGCATCACGCAATCCGTGCACCGCCATATTCGGTTGACACATATCCTACGCTTTGTGACGAACAAAGTGGCCAAGGGTTCATCTTTTGCATTCACGCCTGTTTCCTCCTTGTTGCCATGGTGCGCGTCTCGTACTGGTGTCGGCAACAACAACCGAGTTTGTGGCACCTGACCTTGAACGTGGAAGCTCATTGCTTGGTTTGTGGGAGAGGCCCAAGCCTGACGACGCCACCGATGCGAATGGAGACGCGGTCACATCAATGAACATCTTTATTTAAGGTAATCATCCATTATATAGAATAGACTCCTACGGGACCCCACAAAGCAGGCCATATTTTGCTCCTACTCTACGACTGTGCTATCCCACCTAGCGTGGATGGGGGTGCATATCATCCATTGCCGTCGCTCAACCATGACGTCCGATGGGCAAATGCTTGAGTGGCGTGTTCGAAGCGTCGCGGTCGATTACATGATCCGCCCGTACACGCAAGGGCGTCGGTATCGACCAAAATCGGCTGTAATCACGGACCATGGAGGGCGGGTCGTGATCCGGTCACACTGCATGGACATTCGGCGAGCGAGCGAACATCGACCGTCGCACTCTACTTGAGAACACGCCGATCCAAAAGTACTCCGATGGTGTTGCCCCGATCATCTCGAATGATCCATAGACCCAACTATCTTGTGTTGCCTTCGATTGGCATCCACCGCTTGTGTCCAAAATGATACCCCTTGAGTTCAAACCCTGTATTGTATGACAAGCCGCGGCCCATTGCACAGCGCTCTAAATTCGGCCAGATTCGGGCTGTTGTTCCATACCCCGGCCGCAAGGCCTGCCCTTAACCACGTCTTGAAATCCACCTCATCCCGTTGGGCATGCCTATCGTACTCCTCACGGATGGGCCCCATAACTGCGGAATGCAACAACAAGTACCAATGCAGACGGCTGCGGTCGTCCGGGCTAAGCTCCACCTGTTTGCCCACGCCGATTGGGCGGTCTTCTTGAACAAAATCCGCACCGCCTCTTGTATAATGGCGATGCTCGGGTGTGCTTCGCCATAAACTCATCGCATAATGCATTGCCTCCATTGCAATGTAACCGTGGCCATACTTCCTCTGCAGCACGTTCGACATGATTCTTGATAAGCATATACCTTTCCAAAGGTACATCCAAAGGTATGCACTGTACCAAATACTTCTACCTCCTCCATAATATGGAATATCATATGCTGCATCGGGTTCCAAAAAGTTGACGGCATAAGTTGCTCAAGTGTGACCATAAGGTCGACAACCTCAAACTTCTTCATGGGTATCTCCGATATGGTGATTGCCTTTCCACATATCCACCTGTAAAGTTCGCTAAGGCGTGCAATTGCATTGTACTCCGGAGCATCCAATCGTCCTCTTAGGGCGATTGGCAAGTAGTACTCCATGATACAATGCCAATCATGGCTCTTGAGTCCAGATTACTTTTGGCCGGCAAAGCACGAATTTAAGTTGGCCCCAAAGCCGGTAGGTGGCCTCATTGCACGGATCTCGTCCTTCACTGCTTGAAGGTCACCTGCCTTCAAGACATATGAGGCCTCTGGCAGGTGTAACAAGTCATCCTCCTCCACTGGCCACAACCATGGCTTTGAGTCGTGTGACTCCATGTCTAAACGGGTTGCAAGTGTATCAGTCTGACCGGTCAGAATTCCCCATATTGCCTTGTCATTGTTCATTTCTACATGCATTACATCCTTTGCCCATAGCTTGTGGATGCTGGTAAGGTAAGGGAGGGTGCGCAGGATAAGTGACTCCCGCGTAACTCCCCACGCCTTGGTGTTCCTCCTTTGCCGCATCACCGCCGCCCACATCTGCATTTCCAACAACGCCCAGGGACAACTGCGGGCGAGGCCGTGGTCGCACCGACTTTGTTATTGAACGCGTCCATATGGAACGACCTGCGGGTATCTGCCAAGTCGAGGCACCATCGGCGGGCGCCGGCATACAACATTTTATCTAAATGTGGTGACCACCGCGGCTCTAACCCTATACCACAATCAATACACGCGGAGTTTCCACGGACTTGCAAGCCCAACAAATTTCCCAAGCGGGATAGTCACATGTTGCAAGCAGCAATGCTGCCCGAAGCTTGAAAACTCGCAGGTCGTCAACAGGCTTCGAGAAGTCTTCACAATCCACTCCCTCCCATAGCTCAGCCAATTCCGCTATCAAAGGCTGCAAATAGACATCCATGTTTGCCACTTGCTTGGGACCTGGAATCACCATTGACATGAGAATGCGTTCCTTCTTGGTGGAAAGCCAAGGTGGCAGGTTCTGGATGACCAGCAGCACTGGCCATATGGAGTAGGAGGTTGACCGATGGCCAGACGGATTAAGGCCGTCTGCACAAATAGAAAGACGCACATTCCTGTCGTCGTCACCGAAATTGTCCACGCCGTCCAAAGCTGCCCACGCAGGCGTATCAGCTAGAATCCGCATTTTACCATCTTCACTTCGATTGCGCGCCCACCAAGTCATATCCGTTGCCATGGAGGGGCATCTAAAGATCCGCCTCAGGCGCTCCACCAAAGGGAAGTGGAAATATGCCTTCCGCGAAACCTTGTGCCGCCCAACTGGATTGCGGTAACGGGGTAGGCCGCAAAAGCAATGCGATTCCAGTGCTCGCCGGCCCCAAAACACACAGCAATCCTGCTCACATGCATCTATGCGGTTACAATGCTGCCCCACCTGCAGAAGAATTTGCCTTGCTTCCCGCCGCGACTGGGGCAATTGGGCTGAGGCAGGAGCACCTCGCTCACAACTCTGAAGACATCGGTGATTGCACTATCAGATAAGTTGTGTCTCTCCTGCACGCTCATAAGTGCGAGTGTACCGGACAACCGATCGGAGTCACTGATGCAGCGCTCGGCTATATCGAACAACGGTTTCGAGGCCTCCTCATTGAGCGCTTGATGCCATTGATCGGGGAGAGACGATATGAAACCGTGCAAATGGTCAGCCGTGCCGACGTCGGCCTGGGTAGGAGGAGTTGGAACGTCCTGGTCTCGGTGGTCGCGGCAAGGACTCTGTCGCAGTGATTGAGTGTCATCTTCCTCTGCGGCATCACCACACGGCTCCCCACCGCGCATCACACCATGTGCATCAGATGCGCCGCGACGGTTGATATTGCTGATTCGCACCTAAGTCGTGCCAGATCCACATTTTCGGTGAATCCTGCCATTGACGGTCCAGGCAGGTAGTCGATTGGGCGCCGTCCCTGCACCGAATTCAATGACGTCTGATCAATTTCCGGTTTGAACGGATGCATCTGTAAATTCATGAAACGGATGTAATTGCCACTACTTTAAGACGTACCTCAGAGCGTGCTACGATATCCCAGTGCCGAGCATGGGCAAGCGCAATGTCCGCCCTCACGGGATGCTCGTTACCAATGCAATTAGGACATGGGCAACGACCTCTTGAAATCTGCCGATTGTGGACTGGAGCATCCGGATCCATGGCCGACCACAACGCGTCAAGGTTGCGTGCAAGTGAGGTGTAAAAATGAAATGCAGGCCAAGGGGGTGGATGTATCAGGGCTGGACAAGGGTCCATAACGGTCATCACGCTCGCGTAAGCTGGGCTAATGTGGCGTGAACGGGTCTCACATCCGATACGGTCATTAGTCATAGTACAGTACAACAACGGCTATCGCGTACCAAACGTCAACATCTGCCGCACACTGTTTTGGGTGCAAAAAACACGCTTCATTCGAACTGTTTATGCTCCTGCCTTCGTCAGAAGCTATCCTTCGTACCTCTGCAGTGTGCATATTTACGCCACAGACAGCTTCTTCCGCAGTTCATCGATTTCACTAGGTGCAGTGCCAGCGGCAAGAGCATGTGTGATGGCAAATGCTCCAGCAGCAATGCTTCGGAGGGGCCAATCCCAATGCCGCCGATGCCCCCCTTCATTCCAGCAGCTGGGCTTGTCCGTGATGCGGAACTTGTGAGCAGCGGATCTTCATCGAGTTTCGTCCAGTGCGCAAATCAACGCCGTGAGCCACGACCGGTATGTGTTCACCCGATCTGGCAGTGGGAGAATGCACCTCACCTCCCTGCTGGAGATTATGTGTGTGCTCAAGCCTTCCGCGCGGATGAGGTCGAGGTCCCTGAAGTGTGGACGCCTGGACCAGGGCGTTGGGTATTGCAAGTAGTTGAGGGGACCGCCATAGAGTTGATGGAGAAAAGCAGCCACATTACACGCCTCAGCAATGATGATGCAGGCCCCTTGCCATTGCGCCCCACAATCCATGCAAGCAATGGCCGAAGGTGGTGGGTTGGATGTGCAAGGCGGCTAGGAGCCGGCATGCTAGACCGAGCAAAGGAGCTAGGTGAATTTGTAGCAGACGTGGTCGAGGCTATGAGGGGAGTGACACCCCTCTTGAACATCCCGATTGCCGCTGAGATCGGGACACCAGTCAGTAAGATGTTTTTTGTCCCACTTCTGTTTGGCCAAAAGTTTGATGTCCTTGTTGTAGATCTGGAGCCAGCATTTGGAGAGGGTTCGAGACCGGGAATCGGTTGCCGGCTGATTGGAGGCTCGGCGATGGAAGCCTGAAGGAGCTTGAGCAAGATATCTTACACCTCAGGCTAACCAGGTGGGGCCCAAAAGTTCAAGTTCGCTCTTTCGGGCCACCATGGGATCCAAAACGCCTCGTTCTGTGGACTGGGCCATCACGGCCGCTCCGGGAATTCAAAAGGGCACCCTGCAAGGTTGTCGGCACGCTGAAGATTGTTTCTTTGGATGTTGACAGGCAGCATGGCATCACCACATTGTCTCGCATGCCCTTCGTTTACAAGCGGTGAAGATTTTGTCTCGCTACTCGGATTTTGTTTCTAATGAGCGAGCTGGTTTTGAGGTGCCGAGCTTCACTCGCCATTGTGAAGACGTGCCATTGTGTTGGTAGCCGCAGAGGCTCACGATTCGGCAAGACGATGCATTCTTGTTTGAGCCGCGGACGTTGCGGCATGGTAGTGGACGTGCACGCCTCACTAGCGGGTGGAGCCTAGGCTTGCTTAGGGCAGATTCCTATGGCAGCTACCTCCAGAGGCATTGGTGAAACATGGGACTTGTCAATTTGCCGGAATTTGTAAATGGTTCAGAGATCAATAAATTACATGCTGAACTTGTTTGTGGAGTGCGAGTAGTACAGTGGTAGTACCCGTGGTATATTCTAGGTGAGGTCTCGTGCTCAACCCATGCTTTTTGTAATCGAATCAACCGGTCTTCAGAAAGATCTTACATACGAACGGTTGATGTGGGACGGGCACGGACGGGTGGTGTGGACGGCACCAAGACGGGACCTGGGATGGGCCATCACGGCCGCTCCGAATTCAAAAGGCACCACGCAAGGTTGTCGACGCTGAAGATTGTTTCTTTGGATGTTGACAGTGCATGGCATCACCACATTGTCTCGCATGCCCTTCGCTTACAATGACAAAGGAAGATTTTGTCGCTACTCGGATTTTGTTTCTAATGAGCAGCTGGTTTTGAGGTCGAGAGCTTCACTCGCCATTGTGAAGACGTGCCATTGTGTTGGTAGCCGCAGAGGCTCACGATTCGGCAAGACGATGTGCATTCTTGTTTGAGCCGCGGACGTTGCGGCGGATGGTGGTAGTGGGCGCACGCCTCACTAGCGGGTGGAGCCTAAACTTGCTTAGGCGATTCCTATGGCGCTACCTCCAGGCATTGGTGAAACATGGGACTTGTCAATTTTGAATTTGTAAATGGTTAGATCAATAAATTACATCCGAACTTGTTTGTGGAGTCACAAGTAAGCCGGTGGTAGTGTATATTCTAGGTGAGGTCTCGTGCTCAACCCATGCTTTTATGGCCTTGAATCTTGCTTGGGTCTTCCAGAAAGATCTTACATACGAGCAGGTTGGCGGGGCGGGGGCAGCCACGGGGCCACGGACGGGCACCAAGACGGCACGGGATGGGCTCGAGGATGGCCACGGGGCGGGCTCGAGGGGCAGCCACGGGGCCAGGATCGAGGCAGGCTCGGGGGCAGCCACGGGGCAGGCTCGGGGCGGCCACGGGGCCAGGCTCGGGGGCCACGGGGCCAGGATCGAGGCAGGCTCGGGGCAGCCACGAGGGGCAGGCACCAAGGCGGGCGGGGGCAGCCGGGCACCAAGGCGGGCGGGGACGCACGGGGCGCGAGGGCGGGCACGGACGGGCTCGGGGGCCACGGGGCGGCACAAAGGCGGCGGTGGGACGAAGCGTGTGAAGGCGTGGAGTCGGTGACATAGGCCGGAAATAACGAGAGGGCGCAGCACGTTATTATGCAGTCCACCAAATATGCCCCGCACCCACCTCGAACGTTATATTCGAGTGCGATGTTATTATTTTATAACACCAAAATAACGGGACTTGTCCACGTGATTTGGGATGCGTAAAAAAACCCTATGTTGTGTAGTAGTGCTATCCAATCACCTGCCTTCACTTAATCCGGCGGCATCTTCACCTCCACCGACAGGAGCAGTTTGATTTTCCATCCCACTATGCTCAGTCCCTGCTCAGTGATGTCCTCCATGGCTATTTCTGCTTGCTCTGTTCGCTGTGGCGCAGCTCGTTGCCTTCTATTGGCCTTGATCTTCAGCTCATCCATGGGTGCTGGCAGTGGGAAGGCTGCGATTGCCGGTGATTCTGACTATTAGGATGATCGCCATCGTTTTCAGTCTCGAGCTCG
Source organism: Anthoceros angustus (assembly GCA_010909165.1). NCBI lineage: Eukaryota > Viridiplantae > Streptophyta > Anthocerotopsida > Anthocerotales > Anthocerotaceae > Anthoceros > Anthoceros angustus. The sequence continues at coordinate 163,834 of VJWM01000219.1, forward strand.
CTTCGCGCCTGTTGCCCGTTGCTAGTTTAACCCCTCTTGTGGTTAAGGGGGTGTGTTGGAATAACTTAGGGTTATTTATATAACCACTCCTTAGGGTTAAATAGCTAGGGTTACCGAAAGGTCACTTAGAGAACAAGATATATGTATATAAGATATTCTCTTGACCGCAATAATTATGATGTTTTATTTCCATGTTTTCTTAGTCATTGTCCCAGTGATTCTAAGCAAATTGACATCTTCAATGGTCGCAAATGATCGACCACATGAAAAACCTAGCAGGGTTCAACTTCATCAATCTCTTCCATCTTCAAGCATCCGAATCTGCATACTAGCTCATCAAAAAGAGCTCAAACCATGCGTTGCTTCTTTCTTTTACCCACCAACCCGAATCTTGTAACCGGTCTTCCAGAAAGATCTTACATACGAGCAGGTTGTGAGGGGCGGGCACGGACGGGTGGGCAGGCACCAAGACGGCACGGGATGGGCTCGAGGATGGCCACGGACGGGCTCGGGACGGCCACGGGGCCAGGATCGGGGCTGCCCTGGGACACCTGATCTGCCTCCTGGGACGGCCACGGGATCGGCTCGGGACGGCCACGGACGGGCTCGGGACGGCCACGGACGGCACAAAGACCTGCTAGACGACGCACCAAGACGCACGGACGCACGGACGCCGAGGACGGGCACGGGATGGGCTCGGGGCAGGCACGGACGGGCAGGCGGCACAAAGACGGCAAACGTGGAAGGCGTGGACGCTCAGTGACATAGGCCGGAAATAACGAGAGGCGCGACGTTATTATGATCCACCAATATGCCCCGCACCCACCTCGAGCGTTATATTCGAAAAGCGATGTTATTATTTTATAACACCAAAATAACGGGACTTGTCCACGTGATTTGGGATGCGTAAAAACCCTATGTTGTGTAGTAGTGCTATCCAATCACCTGCCTTCACTTAATCCGGCGGCATCTTCACCTCCACCGGCAGTAGCTTGATTTTCCATCCCACTATGCTCTCCACCGCGTGATGTCCTCCATGGCTATTTCTGCTTGCTCTGTTCGCTGTGGCGCAGCTCGTTGCCTTCTATTGGCCTTGATCTTCAGCTCATCCGCCGCTGGCACAAGCAGGGAGATCGCGATTGCCGATGAGATTCACTATTAGGATGATCGCCATCGTTTTCAGTCTCGAGCTCGCTTCGCGCCTGTTGCCCGTTGCTAGTTTAACCCCTCTTGTGGTTAAGGGGGTGTGTTGGAATAACTTAGGGTTATTTATATAACCACTCCTTAGGGTTAAATAGCTAGGGTTACCGAAAGGTCACTTAGAGAACAAGATATATGTATATAAGATATTCTCTTGACCGCAATAATTATGATGTTTTATTTCCATGTTTTCTTAGTCTGTTGTCCCAGCGATTCTAAGCAAATTGACATCTTCAATGGTCGCAAATGATCAGCCACATGAAAAAACCTAGCAGGGTTCAACTTCATCAATCTCTTCCATCTTCAAGCATCCGAATCTGCATACTAGCTCATCAAAAAGAGCTCAAACCATGCGTTGCTTCTTTCTTTTACCCACCAACCTGAATCTTGGTATAGGGAGATATACTTCGCTACTACCATTTTGTGCAACCAATTCACACACGTGAAGAGATGTTTGCCTAATCATAGAACCTCATCATGGTCATCATCATTCGACATCTTTCTACGTTTGAATAGCCCAACATAGCCCAATGACCTCTGGTAGCCAAACACAAGCTTATGAATACATATTTGCAAGATGAGCACACAAGTAAGCAAAAGCAACATGATTAAATATTTAATTTGTGGCTCCATCGGGTCCAAAAGATATGAGCCTCTTCATCTTCAACACCAATATATTCAGACAAATTGAGAACTGGCTGATTTACCGATGCACAAAACCCTACAAGCAAAAAATAGTTGAGATTTGGCCTCGGATACGATGGAATACGTGCGAAAAAAATGAAGACCGTAGTCGGGTCTCACAAGGGTGACTTGGAGTAATTTTTATCTAGTTTAGTTCGATGGCTTGTCTGTGGGATCATGGTTCATAATTAAGCAGCTGTCTCTTGCACACCGTGACCCCACACAGTCATACTACCTTCCTCCACTGCGCGGGTAGACCGATTTTGGCGCCAACCTGAGCTGAGGTGGTGGGTATATTGAGCAGAGGGACAAAGCGATGATTTGTCTCTTATCCCTCGTATTCTACCGCGGCTGAATCGGGAGTGTCTTACGTCGTCGCGGCGTGGTTTCGTTGAAGGTCAACACTGCTCCAACCTCACAGGCCATCCGGTGTTTCACGGGAACATACGTGGTCCCTGTTGATGTGCCTTTGGCCGAGGTCATCCACAGCGCTACCAAAGAGTAGCCGAAAGTGCTGCTCACAATGTGCTCGAGCAGGAAGACGCGTAGCTAGACATGTTCCGAGACTTGTATCCAGCTCTCAGGGCCCGCTCTGTAATCAATTATGACAATTGACGCCGGATGTCTAAATTGCGGCTGCAGATCCTGGCGGCCGCAGTCTCGTTAATTGCCTTAACAGATTGCAAGGATCGAGGAGACAGAGGTTATGCACAAGGCGAAACATGTTTAGCCAGATGGCAAAACATGGAATATTCCCATAAATATGCTTTACTACTTGTTTTGCCATATGTGCCTTTGGAGCGGCGAATGTAGGCTAAACTTGGCGCCGACCAGGCATTGGATGATTTCCCATGCAGGGAGTGGAATTCCAGTAACTGCTGCTGACGATGTGAAACGACCAGGAGTAGATGGCATTCTCCTTGGTGCCCTTGCTGGTGGCCACAAAGAAGCCCACTTAGGACGACACATTCACGATCTGTGAGAGGTTGAGCACGGAGTAGGTGAAGAGGAGGGTGGCGCCGCTCCTGGAGCCGTGTACCAGGCCAGGCGCACCTCTATTTGCTGTCGCCCGGCGTTGTAGTCGATCTAGGCGGTGAGCTTGCGCACAACCTTGTCGGCTAAGGCCAGGTCCAGTGCCGCCACATCATTGGTGATGGCGGACACGAGGCTGTTCACGTCCAGGCTGACGTGATGCCCATGGGGGTCTCGCCCAACAGTCCTTGTTCCCGTGCGTGTCAAACTCCATGGCCAGAAGCTAGATGGCGGAATGCCTGTGCCGCGCCTCGGCATCGTGCATCCCTAGGTCCTCGCCTTGGTTCCCCATGGGTACCTCCTACCCCAACGCGATGAGGGAGGCCAACCCGTCCTTCATGTACCCCATGCATCCAGGAGAAGGTGAAGATAGTGGAGAAGGACGCCTCCACCTTACTGCTCTCATCCAAGAAGAGGATGGGCTCCGTGAATGTGGCCCTCACAATGCCCTACTGCCTAAAGCCCGGCACTGGTAGCAGCCTGCTCCCGTCCGACGCTGGGGCTGCATCCTCGCTCATGATCATGCAAGCATAGGTGCCGTAGCTGGGGCATGTATTGTGTGAGGAGCAAGTGCAGTCTAAGGAGCAGGAGCTGTAGCAACGTCTAGGGAGCCTTCATTGTTCCTTCGAAGATGTGTTCTTGCATTGGGATCTGTTTAAACTCCCGTTGTGAGACCCTGCATTACGAAGGGAAATTCTCGTGTGCTGAGAATACAAATTATGTTATCGTCTTCATTCTTACTTCAACAGCGAACGCAAAACAACCTTGAAAGAGGGTTGTTCCTGTACCAGGATCTGTTCATGTTGCAGCTATGAGAGGCGTTACAGCATGGATTTCTTGTTTGCCATCAATCGGGATTCTGTTCTGGCAGAGGCTCATGCCTATGCCTATGCATTGTGTCATTCGTGTAAGCTGAATGAAAATAATGATATGAGTGTTCAGGAATTCTTCAAAAACTTGAATTGGTCCTTTTAAAACCCACTCTGTGGACTCCTCCAACAGTCACAGGAAAGCAAGTGCATAGGTTGCAAGTTAGGTACTAGGTTGCGAGACTAGGTAGGTAGGTACCGTAGTTATTTCACAATAAATCGTATCGGAAGGCAAGTGCATAGATAGTTTGCAAATTATTCATGCGTATTGTAGAGTCTCTCAAAGTTTCTTTGATGGTTTGAGGCTTGAATCGGGGTGGCATGAAGACGACATCTTGTGTTGAATTCCAAGTGCCTTGGTGAAGGCCTGCCTGAAGCCGGTGGTGAAGTTTGTGTCCCCACTCTTGGAAGTGCACATAAACTATTCAATATCAAAACTTCATAATCAAATGCCCTGTAGACAAATTGTACCGGCATGGTGCCATCCTTTGAGTTGAAACATATATGGAAATCGCCGCAATTATTGGGCGCATTGGCCTCCCTTATGTGTAATCTTCAGTGTGAAATTACATGTTGATAAAAGTAAAATTAAAGTAAAGTGTGATTGTGACGTATGGCACAATACTTTCAAGGCCTTCATGCAACCTCAAACTTTCTAGCTAGCTTTGGTGCTATGATTGTAGCTGTAGTCGGAATGAAATGACATGAGCACTCAAACATTTTCCTTTCCCTGCCCATGGATATGGACTAGAATCGACCTTTGGATATCTGCAAGGCAACAGAAGGCTTGGCTGTTTTGGATGCTCATTACTTGACCTGTTGACAAGATGTGCAAGAGCGCACCCAATTGAATAAAACAAATCGTTTCATGTAGTATATTCTCGAACCCTTAAGCAAAATCATCCGCTTCAGTTTGCTTCGGGGGTTGTGTTCATCTATCCATCTTCAGATGCCTGCATACAAGTATAAAATGTACTCCACAGTAGAATAATCCACTCTGTAGTGCAATACTCGAGTCTACGCAATGAGAACAAAGACTAGGGAAAGAGGCTTATTCCCAGCTTTTGGGCTTTTTTGCAAAAACTTCAATTTTCTCCAACAAAAAGTGCTTAAAAATAGGTCTTGTCTTAAACAGACGTCTCTGTACCGGGATTTTTGAACATGAAAACCATTATTTAGCACGATATAGAGGCTCCCCGACACAAAAAATTCTCCTGTCAGGATTTTCTGGTCTAGGAATTTGATAGCTATTGTGCTAGTTTGGGACCAGAATTTGATAACTATTGTGCTGGTTTGGGACCAGAATTTGATAGCTATTGTGCTGGTTTGGGACCAGAATTTGATAGCTATTGTGGTTTGGGACCAGAATTTGATAGCTATTGTGCTGGTTTGGGACCAGAATTTGATAGCTATTGTGCTGGTTTGGGACCAGAATTGGATAGCTATTGTGCTGGTTTGGGACCAGAATTTGATATAGCGATTGTGCTGGTTTGGCTTCGCCCACATGTGGGATGTTATGAACCTGAGACGCGCTTATATGAGTTAGACAATATAAACATGTCCCTCATTTTTCAGAAATATCGAACTTGGGAAATTCGGAGATGTATCCCCCCACTTCTTCCTTGATGGATTGTCAAGTGCACCGGTATACCGGCACACCGAAGGCTGCCTCTCTCCATGTCCTGTTCTCGCTGTGTGAATGATCCAGCTTATTGGCGCACGATAGCTGCAGGGAGAAGGTATACCGATGACCTAAGAGTTTTTAGAAACGATCATAACGATTTTTGCCATGATGGTCTTGAAACAATAAAAGCAAAGGTTTGTGTACTGGGATGTTGTTGTACATGGTTGGGGATGTGATCCTTGAGATGGCGCCGCTTGACATGCAGCTGTTTGTTTGTCCATGAAATGTCAGGTTTCATTCTTCAAGCCACTCCAGTCCCAAAATATCATCGTATCCTTGAGGCAGAGAGTGATTGTGCATCGAATAAAGTCTAAAACCGTGCTTATGACTAATGGCACACACTTATTTTGAATCAGCCCGTACCTGGTTCTCATGTCGGAGCCATCATGCCGATGCCGTTCCATGTAGAAACCCTGCCGCCTCGTCCACTTTGTCCATTTGCTGGAATCAGCTGCAGACGCATGTATCATCGTACTTGATCGGCCTAGTGATCCACTTCCCCCTTACCCTCAAAGAATTCTGGCTTGGCAGCTTTTATCTTATCAAAGTTGTCCCCGACACGAGATGCTTCCCCTGTAGCCCAGAATTGTAGTGCAGCTTGTAGCGTCTCCTTCAAATGGGTGATTCACATGTTAGAGTTCTACTCGAGTTGTACAATCCGTTCATGCGTTGCGGTGAGCATTTGTGCCAGCCGCTGATTCTCACTACCTATTTAGAGATCCTATCCCTATTGTTCGCGCCGCCCCTGCTCTTCACTAAGCACAGTCGTACTTGATGTGGGGGAAGCCCTAGAAATCACTACTGTAGCTAGCAAAAAATCCACCTTCTCGGGTGGTACCGTGGCTGCCGAGAGGGTGGGAGGGGCTTGACATTCGCTGCCTTTACGATGATAGCTAATCCTCATTGTGGAAGGGACAGCTCCTATACTACAAGCTACCGCCCCAGGCCCTCCTCGGAAATTATTTATTTATTTTAATAAAATACTATATAATATAATAAAAATAATTACTTAAAACTTATTTTCTTTCCATAACTTCACTTATTTACTTCCTCTAAGCACTCTATCCAAGTGAGGATCTAAGCGCAGGATGCTTAACATCCACGTTTTTATAAATGTGTGTCCATTTGTCTAAGCAATTAGGACCTAGTTACTTATGTTAGAGGTCCCTAGCTTTTTGAGCATGTAATGTTGGCTGTTTTTAATTGACGCGGTTTGGGTGGACTTGGCTAAATCCGTGGGCATTTACCGGGCTGGGGTAGGCGGGGTTGGGAAAAAGAGGGTGGCGCGGCCATCAATGGCGTTTGCGCACCGGGGATAGACGGGAGCCCGAGCAGAGAGCAGGACAGCAACAGCAACAGCAACAGGACGAGCGAGAGCAGGCGATCGAGGCCAGGGCAAGGATGCGCCAGGCTTTCTTGCTGCCCAGATACGGACACGGACACGGACTCGGACGCAGAAGCGGGAGCGAGGTGGGCGGCGGCGGGAGGCGCGGCTGGGGCGGGAGCAGCGCCGGCATAGGCATCGGCATCGGCACCGGCATCGGCATCGGCAGCAGCAGCAGGAGGCGGGAAGGATGGTGCTGGGGACTCAGTCCCACGGCAGGACGTGGACGCCTTCTTCGACACGCTGGCCGCGGGGCTGGAGCGGCTTGAGGCGTCGATGCAGCAGGATTTCGTGAGGTGCGACTGGGTGCAGCAGGCGGTGGATCTGCTGCGCTCGCTGCACGCCGAGGTGCTGGCGCTGGTGGACAAGCTGCAACTGCCAGTGCCGGGGCGGAGCCCGGGGACAGGAGGGGCGGGAGGTGGGGGGGCCAGGCGGCAGCAGCAGCTGCAGCAGCAGGGGCAGGGGCAGGAGTGGGTGGAGAGCTACATGGAGGAGACGGTGAAGCTGCTGGAGGTGTGCAACGTGCTCAAGGCCGGGATCGCGGGGCTGGATCAGTACCACATGCTGGTGGAGGTCGGGGTGCGGGCGCTGGACTCCGCCAACCTCAAGAGCCACTGCCACCGCTGCCTTCATGCCCTAAACGCCTGCAAGGACGAGGCGGTGCGGCTCGCGGCCGAGCACCGCAACCTGCTGGACACCAAGATCGAGGCCGACGGGAAACTGCTGCTCAGCCTGAACGAGAAGCATGTGGACCACAAGTGCGGCCGCTGGGGGGGCTTCTGGGGAGTCATGTTTGCCGTCAAGAACGTGAACGCTTTTCTGGGACGCCTGCTGCTCTGGGTGCTGGTGTACGCCGGGGACAGGCCGCCGTTTGCCGTGCAGGCCGTGTCGCTCAAGTCCGCCTGGTGCACGTCGCTGCAGCGCCTCAGCGAGCTGGTGAACGAGGAGATGGGCCGCAAGGTGCGGGCCAAGCGCTCCTTCCTCACCTTCTTCCACGACTTCGAGCTGCTGCACCACTGCACTCTGGCGCTCATCCTGCAGCTGCAGCCGCTCACCCGCGGGCCGTCTGTGCTCGCCCCCGCCGATACGGACAAGCTCAAGCTGTCGATGCAGCAGGTGAAGGACAACTCGGCCGCCCTCCACGCCTCCCTCGACTCCCTGGAATGGCACATCAACGACCTCTTCGATGAGGTTGTGGACGGCCGGACCAAACTCCTCACTCTCCTTACGAATGTTTTGAGTTGACACAACGCTCCCCTCATTTGGTGTCATTCGCAACATGGATGGATTTTACATAAAGCGGTGCCGCTGCTGTATTGCTGTGGAGTTTCAACTCGTATCACAGACGGAAGCGAGCATTACAACCAGCATCTTCACTTCCTCGCAGAAGGCTCCAACTGTCTCTCCAAATCTTGCAGCTCTCGCCGCCATTCCTCCAGCTTCCGGATTTTCTCCATCTGTTCCTGGCTCAACGCACTAGCATCCAACTCCTCCAACGAAGCAGCGAGACGAATCTGGTCCAGCCATAGAAACATATAAATATTCACATGAATATATGTATCCATTGTGCCAGGAATTCTTCTAGAAAGCCATTCGACATTTCAGCTAGGACACACTCACCTTCTTCCTTAACGCCCTCAGTCGCTTCTCCACACCCGGGCTAGCCTCCGTAGACGCGCCTGGGAGGCCGACAGCAAGGGTCTCCATTTGCCCGATCAGAGCTTCAGGCGCCGCAGGGGCAGACGCAGGCTCAGGCTCAGGCTCAGGCTTGGACTCTACTGCCTCTGCAGCGACCTGAAAGGCACCAAAAGCGTTAACAAAAAACCTAATTAACCAACTGCGAAACAGGGAACTTGCAAGGCAAGCAAGAGGCGGGCTCACATAAGCCAGAAGGCCGGCACCTGCTGCTTCTTCTCCTTCCTCTTCTCGTTCTTCTTAGCAGCCTTGGTTTTTGCCTTGGGCACATCCGCCGGGTCGTAGCCTGGAGGGAGTTGCGGCCCTCCATGTCGAAACTGCGCGCAGATGAAAGCAAGCAATCAAGCAAGCCGGTGAGGATTGAAGACGCAAATAAACAAGCATGATGAACAGCAGAGGGTCGGCGTGAGTACGCACCTGCGAGCCCTTAGACTGGTAGATGGCCACTTCTTCCTGCGGAGTGTACCCCGCGCGGATGCGCACCGCCTTCCGCAAGCTACCGTCGGGCCGCCTTGTGGCTGCAATCACTCGCTCGCCGTCCTTCAACGCCACTGCCGGCACTTCCACCCTCTTGCCGCCATCGGAGGATGCCATCGCGCAGATTCCGCTCAAGCTCGCTACCTATTTATTCCTTTAGATACAGACACGAGACTGCACTAAAAAAGTCCCGAGCCTGCACCGTTAAAACGGGGACCGCGTCTTTTCCTGTTCCGGACTCAAAAGCCGCTACATGCAGCCATGGCCAACACAAGGTACAGTAATTTCTCTTAGCTACAAGACCTAGTCTAGAAAGTGACAAGTCAGGACACCAACATATTGAGCTCCAGCCACATCAACACGCAGGGATAGGTATGCAGCTTGTGCCCAACGTCAGAGACACGGAAAGAGTCTTCACCCAGGAGGCCACTTCAGCTTCCTACCCCCTATGATGTGGAGGTGCAGATGGTACACGGATTGGCCTGCGAGAGAAACCAACGGTTGGATAAGACCATCCAGGTCTACCGTATCCTCAAAACACAAGGGCTGGAAGAATTAGGTGTACTCACAGCCATCGGGTCCATCATTTATGACCACCCGATACCCCTTGTTCAGGCCCTCCTGCACTGCCACTTGCTTAGCTACATATAGTAGGTGCCCTAGTATCTCTTTATGACGCTCCTCCGCCTGCACTTCATGTATGAGAACAGCAAGCAAAGCACAGCATCAAGCAGCAGGCAACACCGTAGCCACGTATCCACCTTCTCACCTTAACAAGCTGCGTGAGTCCATCACGAGACTTTGGCACAAGGACGATATGGATGGGAGCTTGAGGGTTGATGTCCCGGAATGCCAAAACCTGCACGTAAGAGCAAACCATTTCAATCTCGCTAAAGCACAAACTCAACCGTGCAAGCTCTACTTTCTCCTTGCCCCTTGAGAGGGATGAAACCTTGTCATCTTCGTAGACAATTGTGGACGGAATTTCCCTCGAGACAATTTTGTCAAATCTGCAACCAAACGAAGCAGGCGCGAGTGAGCAGTTCTCGCCAGAGAGGACAGGATTTCCGACATGCAGGCGCGTGCACCATGGTTTTTACATGGACAAGCTCCCAGCGGCGGTATCCGCAGCAGCGGCTGCCTCCTCTGCGGCAACCTCCTCGGTCCGCTGTGCCATGAGCACGGAGAAAGATCTGCAAGCGTGAGAGAATCCGGTTCATCATTCCGCTAGAGCTCACAGCAGATTTCTCTGTATCCACCAACGATTCCGCATTCAAGGAGCCGTACCTGAACCTGCCGCCGGGAGACGCTACCGTCTTGCCAATTGCTTGATTGCATCTCACCAGAGTTGGTGCCAAAGGCGAGTTGCAGCTGGCCCGCCCCCTGTGCCGGCTTCGTCATCAATATAAGATCACTCATGACATGCACAACTGACAGCCGGGAGAGAGAGAAGCAACGGCAGCGAGGAAAGCAACGGAAACAAGGAACTCACAGGACAGCGCGGCTCGCAGAGGCGGCAGCCAGGGCGGAGGCCATGGCTGCACTCTTTACTCTAGGGTAGACTGACATTTAAATTTCCGTGCCCTCGACTATTTGGTACTTCGTCCGATGCGAGGCTAAGCGCATCTTCAGGAGACCATGGACGCTGCGAAGCTCTCCCAGTTGAAGCTCTTTGTGAAGCAGGTGGAGGCCAATCCTGCGGTGCTGCAGGATCCCTCCCTCCACTTCTTCCGCGATTTTCTGGAACGGTGAGTTCTTTCTCCTGTCCGCCAATTGCAGCATGTTTTAGCGCGGCGTGGGCTGGCTGTGGTAGCGCCGCTGTTCGCGCGAGCAGCGGTATTCAAGATCTGTGTGTTGGTGCAGCCTAGGAGCCAAGCTGCCCGCTTCAGCGTACGGGAAGGCGGAGAAGACGAAGGTGCGGTACTACTGTCCCTTGAGCTGAGCTGCTCAGTGCTGCACGCTCCTGTTCTTGGCTGAACTTGCACTTCGCTGAACAAGTGCGTCGGAACGCCTCCGTCTTTGCAGAGCTTTGACGTGGAAGGGAGCGACGATGACATGCCTGAGCTTGAGGAGCAATTTGACACTGCCAAGCCTTTCCCCTCCAAGGGCTGGGAGGATGAGGCCAGCGATGAAGAGCCGGAGTCCGAAGTTGAGTTGGATGATGCCGGAGTGGTGCCCCCTGATGACGATCCTCCTCAGAAGGTTAGACTGGCTTCGAATCGCAGTCAATTACCTTGCAGCATTCGAATGTGGAGGTTGGGAGCGTTGTTGTCGTCCGTCACCCTTTTTGGGAACGTGTGCACAGATGGGAGATCCCTCGGTTGAAGTCACAGATGAGGCGAGAGACAACGCGCAGATAGCGAAGGGCAAAGCTATGGAAGCTCTTGCTGAAGGTTGTCTGTCATTCTCTTTTGCTGTTGAGGCATCCAGTTGGGGTACTATTTGCACCTCTCATCGTGCTGTGCGTCACCTACATTTGCAGGCAACCTAGACGAAGCAGTGAAACAGCTCACGGAGGCTATCATCGCCAATCCGACCTCTGCCTTGCTGTATGCAAACCGAGGTGACAACAACGTTGTGTGGAAGTTCACCGTGTTGTATTCTGTCTGCTGATTGTTGACTAAGTCGCACAAAAGCTTGGCTGACATAGTAGGTCCCAACGTGCAGCTGGCGTTTACGTGAAGATGAAGAAGCCTAATGCTGCTATCCGAGACTCTGATGCTGCACTGAAGGTACCAGCACCGCTTGCTAGCTTGGTCCTCTTCATGCATGTAGGAGGTTGCGCAATGCTGTATCTGTATGGACGAGGCAGAAGTCAGTCCCTTTGCTGCTTGAAGTAACAGCCACCCAAGGCACACATCATTTTGCTGTGCTCCCAAGTGCATTAAATACAGGGAGCAGCTGAAACGGTGTGGGTGCAGATTAATCCTGACTCTGCGAAGGCTTACAAGTGGAGAGGGGAAGCTAAAGCCCTTCTTGGCCAGTGGGAAGAAGCTGCCAAAGATCTGCACGTGGCCTCTAGGCTTGACTACGATGAGGAGATTGCTGCTGTGCTGAGAAAGGTATTGTGGTGATTAGAGGTTCTCATGTTATCTGTTTAGTTTATCATAGGGACAACTGCCTTTTGCACTTCCTTTTTGTCCCACACAAACAAGCTGTTTGAACAAAAGTGACTCTTGGATTTGCTGCTGAATACCAGGTGGAGCCAAATGCGCATGCACTGGAGGAGCATCGAAGAAAGTACGAGAGGCTGAGAAAGAATAAGGAGGAGAACCGAGCTGCGGAAATTAGGAACAGACGCCGGGCTCAGGCTCAGGTGTGTCATGTTGGGTCATGTCGGAATGCTGTAGGCCCATCTGCTTGGCGGTCTGCTGATGTGTCGTATTTGCAGGCTGCATATAATGCATCAAAGAAGGAAAAGAATGCAGGGCCAGGCGGGTTTCCGTTCGGCGGGGCTCCAAATACGGCAGGAGGATTTGGTGGAATCCCCAGTACTCCGGGAGGTGTCGATATGAGTAAACTCCTGAAAGTAATTAAAATCTACCCTCTGGCCTTGGGGGGGTGTTAGCGTGTGTTGTTACCTGCTCTAGTTCTGACCGCTCCTTCCCTTCATCGTCAGGACCCGGAGTTGATGGCTGCGTTTCAAGACCAGGAGGTCATGACGGCGTTGCAAGATGGTTAGCTGCCCACCACGTACCTGCTTTTCTCGTTTCGACATCTCCTCTGCGTGTGTTTGCGTGAGTTACCATGTGATGATTTGCAATGCAGTCATGGCGAATCCGGCCAACATAGCGAAGTATCAACAGAATCCGAAGATCGCCACAACAATTGCCAAAGTGATGAAGTTGACAGGCTACGGCGGTTCATGAGCGTAGGCAGCTCGCACGCGTAACGATGGTGCGATTACTCTCTAGTTTGGTGCGTTTGGCGGTAGCGCCCTGACTCTCACCGCCTATGTCAAAACTCGAGTGCATGACGCGAGTACACGCTCAACTTTTGGACAGTTTTACAGTTTTAACTTATGTACAAATGTTTGCAATCCGCGACTACCGACAGCGCAGTCCGGAACACGACTGCGAACGTGGGCCGCGTATCATTTCCGATCCTGGAAAACTCCTGCCTGGTAACCTGGCTCACAGAACTCCCCACCGAGCTCATCACAGGCCTCCCCTGGAAACACACTGAACGTTCAAATGCACGATGTTACAGACTGTGAACAGATTTAAGCCTACGGAGCTGCTGGTGGGCGATCGCGGGGGAATGGTCATTCTTACGTTTTTGATTGCTTCCTGTAGTCAAGATACTCCCGGCCCCTCACTTTGGGGTGCGATCTGGTTGCAGCGGGTGCAGCTTCTCCTGCCTTCGGTTTCACCTCTGCCCCAACACCATCGGCTTCGCAGTGCTCTCCTCCCAATTCATCGCACGCTTCAGCCGGGAACACTCTGCGACAAACATGCACTGGGAACTCCATCAGCGACCGAGAAACGCCAGCGCGCAACGTGGCAACGCAATCCTGGTTCCAGACTTCCGTCGCAATGCGGACGGCCATGAGGTTCTGGATCGGGTGACTCACGATTGGTCCCCATCGTACGCTACATACTCCTTCCCAGGCACGGCCCGAAGTCGCAACACGCCCGGCCGGGCTGGCTGAGCCTGACTCTGGGCTGCCAGGCGAGAGATAGGCGAAAACGATTGAGCGGGAGCGCCAGCCACAACACCGAAGAAGACCGTGGACGCCATCTCAAGGCGGGAGCAAAGGGCAATGGGGAGGTGCAGTGTGCAAGACACACTAGGCGTTCAAGAAAATCATCCCGCAGCTGCCAGAGCACAATGATAGGAGCCTTTGGATTGGCAGGCAGGTATATCTGGACACGTAAGATGGCCGTGTTTGCACAAGTGTCAAAAGTCCTCATATCTCCTGGTCAAGTACCAAGTCCCATGACGGAAATCCGTCCTTAGTGGACTCAAATAAAATTTTCTTCTTCTTCTTCCTCTCTCCTGCAAAATTAAAGTGGATGGGATTTCCCATCTCTTCTTCTTCTATGAAGTCTCCACGTTACAGAAAATTAAAGAAATTTATTGTTCCTCCTCCGACAGGGCTTCATGGGTGATTATTTTATTTTTATACATGGGTGCTATTTATCATTATAAGATGGGGATCTCGTGAAGGCTACACATGAGGGAATCGATGCACCGGGTAGACTAGGACGATTTACACACACACGAGGTTCCATAGAAGTAAATTTGGGGCCTATTAATGGAGCATTTAATTAATTTTAAGGTTTATCCTGGTCCATATATCAATCTTGAAACATGGTGGATGGCAGGTCGGTGTTGTCTTTCAGTCATGTTGTGGAAACCTATATGTGAAATTTGGGCAGCAACCTCAGTTGCTCGGGCCATTTGGCAGCAAAGAATGCATACAGAAATTTGAACATTAATGATATGAGGAGATTTGAAAAATGAGGATGAAACAATCCCTCCACGGAGCATTCTAACTACAAAACGTTCCCTCTATGAAATAGTCCCACCAAGAAACATCCCACCATGTAACAGCCCATCTTGAAGGTTTGGCATGAAAAGATAGAACTGCATCTTTGGAGTACTTGTTACAATTCAATGTGAAAATGAGGAGGACGGGTGAGGGGACCTTCTCCAGCTTGAACACTAAACTTTGTTCCTCCACAGCTTTTCACCCACGTATAGGTATTGAAAGACATTTTGTGTGGCGCATGTGCTGGGCTGCAACAAGATTAGTGGCCTCCTACCTACATTTTGCAGAATTTTCTCACAACAATGCCGTCAATAGTTCTACAAGTATTTGACATTTCCTGTTTAACAAAGGCTTTCATCCCCGTACCTGTCTATCTGTATCTCTACCTACTCATAACGCCATCCCGGTTGCAACAGATTTTCTGGGTCATCGTGTTACTATTCAAGAACAGGCTCGCCGACTTGCAGATGAGGCTCAAAATCACCAGGCTTAATATGCTAATTGACATCGTCACCATCGATCCCTATCTCTCGGTCCATGTGTTTTACTCTCTGCCCAAAATCTTCCTCCCCTCGTGGGCGTTCGGAAGCTTTCGCCACGGATTTTAGATCATTATCACGTTATACGTCAGGTAGGCCACATGTGGCTTATGAATTGGCTCTTCCTGCTACTTGTTGTCTTCACCTACTGTTCTACATGTTTCCCTTCTAAAGCCTTAACACGGCCCTCCTCCTGCAGCCCTAGGCCCTGTCATCACCCCACGCTAGCTGTGGGTATGAAGTGGACGGCATCTTGCAACACCGTCTTCCACGGAGAAAACTTCAGGTTCTTGTTTTGTGGAAGGGCTATCCCCTCTCTGAGGCCACTTGGGAGCCCTTGGATCACCTTGTAAATGGTCCACATGTTTTGCGTGCTTACCTGGTGCAGCATCAGCTACCCTTGCCTAGCTTCATGGTCGAAGCTTTTTCACCCCGAGCTGAGTTGTCACGGTAACTTGGTTAAGTATCAGTTAGGTATCACGATTACGTTAACTCTAGTTAGCCAGCTGCAGCATATACAATATAAACACGATAATTTTTGAAGGGGGGGAATATACTAACCCCCTTCGGTCGACACAGCACCCCCTTGTCACGAAGAACACCTTACCTAAAACAGCATATTAGCCCTACTTTGATAATGCACACACCCTTTACGAGGTCATACCGTTGATAAATGCCACACTTTCAAGTGAACACCCTAGAAATGGAGCACAGTAGGGTGCGGGCCCGTCTGCATTTTTGTAGAATGTTTAGAGGGTTGCCATTTTCATATGTTTAGTACAACCGAAAACTTTTACTTTGAAGTGGTGGAACACAATAAAAACAATCATGTACTAGAGGGAGTCCCATTTTAATCGTCGTAACAACATTGCAACAAACATCTGCTAAAGGAGGGAGTGGTCATCGGCATCGACAATACTCATTGAAGAGTGCGGCCTGGGGACTCATCCATGCCTTGCACCGACACTGAGTCAAGAACCACCGCCATATTCCGGAGGCGGTCCATATCTTTCGCCTCAAAGTTATCGTTCTCCTCCATTGCTTGCTCGTCTTCAATAGTATCATTCCTGGGCCCACCGTCTGACGGTGTGGATTGCCACACAGCATCTAGGGTTTGCTGACCCTCATCCAAAAGGTCGCCAGTCGTGGTCTTCAACCTTCTGGCACTCAATGCAACCACTTGGGCTGTAAGGCAATCCTTCTTACTTATGCAAACCTCCTTTGCCCAGAACTGGGATGGACCCCTGCGATGCGGCTCGAACGTTAGCTCTTCCTCTGCGTCTCGTAGGACTTGTACACCATGTATGCGTTGTTCAATGTACCCCGCGCACCTCAACTCGGCTTCAATCGCAATGCAGTTCCAGCCACATAACAGTGCTGCCAATGTTGTCGTGCCGCTCCCTGCACAAGCATCCACAACCCAATCTCCTTCCCTGGAGAATGTTTTGACAAGTTTTGTCATAAGGCCTAAGAAGGAATGTCGCGCTGCCTAGGTTGTCATAGGGGTGACCGGTTGAGGCACTGAAAGGGGCGTGATTTGCTTTCTTCTTAACAGCTGTGGGTTGGAGAACATGAGGATGATTGCAGATGTCTGGTAGGGGTCGATCTCGAAGAGATGCACACAGGAGGTCACCACCGCCTGTCACTGCAAGGGATTTACGAGCCTTGCGGAGGAATCGGCTAAGGCGCGCGGTGGCTGCTCGAGGCGGCGGAGGAAGTGGAGCCACGCAGGCGGGCCAAGTCGCCTTAACTCCGAAGGCAGCAAGTCGGACCGACGGACGGAGTTTGTGGAAGAGGAAGAGGCGGAGATCACCGACAGCGAGAGGAAGGAGGTCGTGGAAGAAAAATTGGTGTCCAGTGACGAGGAAGGGGCACCCTTTTCCGAGCACGACTTGCCTTCCGCGACCGTCGCGGAACTCCCGCGACGTTTTGCTCCTCGAAGCGGTGATACCACTTAACCAATGGCCAGCGGCGGCTGAGGTCGGTCGGTGGGAAATTCGGGCCCAGTCGGATTTGTTGGAGCGTCTCGATCGAATCTCCGATCAGATTGATCTGTTGGGACGGACCAGAGGGGAGGTCGCTACTCCTTTGTTGGTGGAAAATTTCCGTGCTCAAGGATCCCGATCTGTCTCCTGTTACTCCGAAGGAAGAAGAAGTGTTGGGGCAGCATTAACGCTCAGGACGAGCAACATGAGTGGAGTTGGTGGAGGAGGAGGGCCGCCACAGCTTCACAGTCGCCAGCAATACGTCAAATTCGGCGAGAAGAAGAAGGGAGATGACGCGGAGGCGTTTGTAAGAACTTTCGAGCACGTCTCCCACGCGAATTTGGAGGATGGAGTCGCCGATCGACTGCGCATCTTTCCGGGACTGCTGAGAGGGCATGCCCAACAGTGGTATGGTCGCACATATAATTCGGTGGCGCAGCGGATTGGGAAGCTCTTAAGGCAGCCTTCTTGAATCGGTTCCGAGGCTCATTCGCACACCACACTTTGGCGCAAGAGGACCCTTTGTAGGAAGAAGCGAGAGTCTTTGTTCGATTATGTGGAGAGGTTTTACGGATATCTGGATCGAGTTCCGAAATGTGCACCCGAGGCCGGAGATCCGCCCACCTCCGGGTACTCACAAGAGCAAGCGTTGGATTGGTTTGTGAGTGGCTTGTCGCGAAGATGGAGGTACCGCGGTAGCGGGCGAGACGCGTTAGCGGGGCCCTCCGCTTAGCATTTTGTGGTTTCATCGCTTTTGCAGTGTTTTCAAAGGAACCGAGGGTCGACCATAGGTTGGGCCTCCTTCCACACACAATTTCATAGACTCACCGTGGGCTTCTTCAACTCCATGCAAGGCGATAAGCTGAACTCCTTCTTTGGTGGTCTTCTCTTCAAAACTCGGCATTTCCCAACATGGCCAAATCCATGCGCTTGTCCATAAGACCGATGTCAAAGCCAAGGGGACGTCCATGACAAGCAAAGTGTATCTCCTTCCCACACAATTTCATAGACTCACCGTGGGCTTCTTCAACTCCATGCAAGACGATAAGCCCGAACTCCTTCTTTGGTGGTCTTCTCTTCAAAACTCAAAATCAGCTGTTCCCAACATGGCCAAATCCATGCGCTTGTCCATAAGACCGATGTCAAAGCCAAGGGGACGCCCACAAGCAAAGTGTATCTCCTTCCGCAGATAACCACGCATGTCAAGAACATTCGTCCTTCGATGCGGTACTAGACACCTTTTGATCGATGGAGCGTTGAAAACGTGGAGTCCTCTTGCAAGTCCTTATCTGCTAAAGCCGCTGCTCATTCTCAAGCCCTTCAATTATTGATCTCAATATGAAATGGCGAAACTCCTCGGAAGTTTCGACCAGACCTCCACATCCTTCAATTGTCGCATGCAATCCAGATGGTCGTGAAGAATATCCTATACTTTTCCACGAAAGGAACAGCTATTGCAACAGCGCGTGGCGTCATCCTCTGACACCATTCTCGGTAGCCCACAAGCGGGTGGCGCGCGGAGGTAGGCGCCGGCGGCCGCCCCAACTTCATCCGAAGCACACGTCAAATTCGAGAAGAAGAAGGAGATGATGCGAGGCGTTTGTAAGAACTTTCGAGCACGTCCCACGCGAATTTGGAGGATGGAGTCATTGCGCATCTTTCCGGGCTGCTGAGAGGCATGCCCATGATGGTATGGTCGCACATATAATTCGGTGGCGCCAACGGATTGGGAAGCTCTTAAGGCAGCCTTCTTGAATCGGTTCCGAGGGCTCAGCTACGCACACCACACTTTGGCGAAGCTGAGGACCCTTCGTAGGAAGAAGCGAGAGTCTTTGTTCGATTATGTGGAGAGGTTTTACGGATATCTGGATCGAGTTCCGAAATGTGCACCCGAGAGGCCGGGAGATCCGCCCACCTCTGGGTACTCACAAGAGCAAGCGTTGGATTGGTTTGTGAGTGGCTTGTCGCGAAAGATGGAGGTACACTGCAGGCGCGGAACGAAGACGTTAGCAGGAGCCCTCCGCTTAGCATTTTGTGGTTTCCATCGCTAGGCTGCAGAGTGTTTTTCAAAGGAACCGAGGGTCGACCATAGGTTGGGCCTCCCTTCCCACACAATTTCCGCATAGACTCCCTGACTGTGTGGGCTTCTTCAACTCCATGCAAGACGATAAGCCTGAACTCCTTGCTGGTGGTCTTCTCTTCAAAACTCTGAAAAACTGTTCCCAACATGGCCAAATCCATGCGCTTGTCCATAAGACCGATGTCAAAGCCAAGGGGGACGTCCATGACAAGCAAAGTGTATCTCCTTCCCCGCAGATAACCACGCATGTCAAGAACATTACGTCCTTCGATCTGGTACTAGACCTGCTTTTCAGTCGATGGAACGTTGAAAACGTGGAGTCCCTCTTGCAAGTCCTTATCTGCTAAAGCCCGCTGCTCATTCTCCAAGCCCTTCCAATTATTGATCTCAAATATGAAATGGCGAAACTCCTCGGGAAGTTTCGATAAGACCTCCACATCCTTCAATTGTCGCATGCAACCAATAGTCGTGAAGAATATCCTATACTTTTCCACGAAAGGAACAGCTATTGCAACAACGCTCATCCTCGCACCATTCTCGGCGCCCACAAGCGGGTGGCCAGAAGAAGGAGGCCCGGCCAGGCTCTCTGCGTGCCACCCGTTTGCTGACAATGGTATGCGTGGGCGGCGGCGGCGGCGGCGCCGCCCGACATGTGGCCGTGGTGGTGCCGTGGAGGAGGGCGGCGGCGGCCGGCCCTCACGCACCACCCGTCGGGCCCCACGGGTGGCCGAGGCGGGCGCCGGCGCCTCCCTCGGCGCGCCACCCGTGCGCCACCGTCGGGCCCCACGGGTGGCGCGCTGGAGAAAGGCGGCGGCGCCCGCCCACGCACCACCGTCGGTGGCACGGGTGGTGCCTGCGAGAACACGGCCAGCCGGCGCCACCCCAGGGGTGCGTGGAGGGCGCCCGGTGACATCCCTCCCAACGGCTTACCCGTCGGTATCTGACGGGTGGTCGAGCATGCCGGCCAGCCAGCGCCCACCTAGGGGTGGCGCGTGGAGGGCGCCCGGCGGCGGCGCCTCCCTCACGCACCACCGTCGGTATCTTGACGGGTGGCGCTTGAGGACGGGCGCCGGCCGCCCGACATGTGGCCGAGGCGGGCGCGGCGGCCGGCGCCCGCCCTCACGCACCACCCGTCGGTGGCGCCCGCCCTCACGCACACCACCCGTCGGGCCGGCGCCCGCCTTCGCACAACACCCATTCGGTGGGCCGGGTGGCGCTTGGAGGGCGCCGGCGCCACCCGTTGGCCCCCGGTAGCGTGGTCCATTACACGAAAACATCTGAGGTATTTGTGAATGAAACGGTCATCTATGGGTTTGTGTTGAACGCACGGAAACATCTATATGCGGTGGACAAAAAAGCGATAAGGGATAAGCTCTGCGAGTTGCGTGGCTTCATACAACCTGCGAGTCAAAGTGATGACAATGCAGGAGAAGCTGGACCCAGTGATGACGAAGGATTGAACTCTGGGGATGAGTGAAAATGAAATCTCATTTTTTACCGGGGTCCCAAAGTTAATTTTGTAAGTCTGGTTGCTGATGTTAATGTGTTAGGAAATACGTCCGTGGCTTCACAACTCTGAGTCAAAGTGATGACAATGCAGAGAAGCCGGACCCGATTTTAAGGATTGAACTCTGGGATGAGTGAAAATGAAATCTCATTTTTACCGGGGTCCCAAAGTTAATTTTGTAAGTCCGGCGTTAATGTGTTAGGAAATACGTCTGTGGCTTTTCGTTGTGTCCTTCCTAAACCACATTTTTCTCCCAAAGAGTTCTGATCGTCCCTTCCCGGAGCAGTAGTCCTCACCGTTCCTGCATTATTCCCTAGGTTCGAGTTCGACCACCATTCCCCACAAACATTCTTTGGATGGAAAGTAGTAACTTTACTGCGTGACACCCTTTTTTTCGGAGCCGTTTTTTTCAATGCCTTCAAAACGCTGTTTTAGGGCCCATCAAAAACCCCCTTCAGAGATTATTTGCAGGAAACCCCCTTCGAGAGGCTGGGCATAATAAAACAGTCCTTTGTGTGTGCTCAACCTATGCCTATGTGTCCATACCTCTCCCATGGCCGTCACAATACTCAACAGATTATATGTCAATAGAGGGCCTTTATATAGGGATGTAGGACACCCAACTTAAACCATGAACTTTGTAAGGATGTTTCTATGTTAAATTCATGTATAAAATGATAATAACATATTAATTTATAGTAGTCCTGAGCATGGATGGTTTGTTGATGCACTTATAGTGGTAATAGACGAAATGACACTATTTGTCATCTTTAGAAGAATTTAGTATATCTCACAAATGACAACTCTAATCGACTTGCGTTTTTTGTTTGCAAAGTTAGAGTTAAAGCCCTTAGTGCCAACCTAGGATCTCGTCCTAGACTTTCGTGACCACTCGCTTCAACCCAACCTATAACCGAAGGTGGCTTGCCCCAAGCTAAACATGAGCCCAGCCCATGTGCGAGCCTTTGAAAGGCTTCTAGAAGGGAAGCAAGATAAGTGAAGAAGGGCATGTATCTATGTATGTATGTATCCAAAATGTGGTGAACTGGAAAATGCATGCCATGTTTTCAACAGCTTACCAAGAGGCGGCTGTTTTATGTGTACAAATGGAGGCAGAATGCCACATTCCAGCTAAATATTTGTCTTATGAGAGCTTGAATGGGCACGGGTGCCTTTTTAATTTGCGAGCAAAGATGGACTAATTCTGAAAGCACTTCTTCCATGTCAGGTACAAAGTCTACTGGTGGAGGAAGACCTTTCGCAATGTCGGACCATACCTTAAACCCTAATTCCTAAGGTAGAGAGAAAAGAAAAGAAAACTCTTAGTGAAAAGAGAAAGAAAAGGGGCAGAATGATACGAAAACGTAGTGCCCGATTCGGTGCTACTACCCAAATCTGTGCACTAGCAAGGCCGATTTTAAATAGTTTCTGGATCGGTTGAAAGTTTCCAGGCTAGGGCTGAGGTGGCAGGTAGAAAATTGACATTTCATACGCAATCTGTATTATTCTAAACTACAACGAAACAAAAAATAAAAGTGATGGATAGTGATATTGGTATTCCATACCAAGGTTCACGATGGACAGTTAGTTGAGGAAATATATGTTGAAGTTGTTGAAAGGCATAGCATTGGAAATACTCTTCTTGGAAATGTTGAAGGTGTTGAAGGGCATGGCAACCAAAGCAGACATAATATAGCATGCAGGCAAACATGTGGTTTGGAGAAAAGTTTGGTGTGAAAAAATATGCGCCCCATCCCCTCTGTCCTCTTTGGTATGCCATACAACAGAGTCAAGCAGTACGGAGGTGAACTGAATATCATGTATGTCTGAGTGGAAGTTGTAGATGATTGTAGCCCAATGCTTTCCCCAAGCCTGATGCTTTCACACAGATTATCGGTGGGAGGTAGAGTAGAAGCACGAGAGCTCCATCCTTTATAGTAGTAGTAGTCTGCTGGACAGTGGACAGCAGGTGAAGGCACCAAAGCAAATACGCATGACAGTAAACAAGACCCACTACTAGGAAAAGTATACTTTTACCACGAACATTACTACAGACTTTACAACGGACATTACTACTCCCGTAGTAAAACATCAGTAGTAAACATATAGCATACGTGGTAAAGTCCAGTATACCCTATATTTTGTATTCTATACGAAGTATGTATGGAGTACTTTAATGAAGTCAACCGTATATTGGTTAATCTTTAAATTACCATACCTTTTATCACGGTATTTACTACGTTGAACAACCACGGACTTTACTACTGGCCTGATCTGGTTAAAAATAATGATTAGTTGACCGAGATTAGTTAACTATAATATATGAACCACAGTTAAATGAGTGGGTTTGGTTAATCATATGTTGACCATAATTAATTAATCACGGTTAAGTAATCCGACAATCCGTTGTAAATTCCTGGTGGGTACCGTTGTAAATCTCTTATTGCAGAAAAAGACCCCATAGTAAAATTATATAGTAAATATTTGTAGTAAAATTTTATAGTAAAAAAATCGTAATAAAATACTTACTAAAATTCTACAGTAAAAATACGTAGTAAAATTTTATAAAACCAGGCATCCTACAAAAAACTTACACACCCAAAATATATATAAGGTCCTGGAACAAGAAAATTTAGACAAATCATGGAACATCGAAATGATAAAAGCAACAACATCAACCTCTAACCTTAATCACGCTGAGGCTTCCTCAACATCCTTGGCCACTTTACGGGGAAGGTAGTGCCCTACCATCTACCCGTCGTCTAAGCCGTTTTTTTTCATGATGGCATCCATGACCTTGCCATCGCATTCATTGGTTGGATAACCTGCCTCAACCAACAGGTTCCACGCGTTAATAGCAGTTGTCAATCCCCCCTATGAGTTAACATGTGGACCCAAAGCAGGACTTATGATTTTGGAATTCATCCAAAACGCTTGCAGCTTCACCAACCAATTTCCGTGAACGGTACCAACAGCTCTGATCTCATCCACGGTTGGCTCCCTCCCAAACATTCCTCTGAACCTATCCAGAAAACCCCATGGCCAAAGCATGCGTAGGTATTGCTATCCGTATCCTTCACCCTCTTCATGGCAGCTACTTTTTGCTAGCTAAGGGCTACAACACCATCCATCTTCTCCTTCTCCTCCCTCAAAAACACCTCCCAGTACTTCGGCTTTGCACTCTTCGGAACATAGCCAGGGTTTCTCTTCTTGCCCTCCAAAAACTTTTGGGCCTCCTTCCTCACATTGTTCCGCCAATGCTTGAGATTAGTGCCAAAAAATTGCAACACAATGGCGCCAAATGACCAAGGACCTGAAATAGTTTGCCTGATGCATTGTTCAACATGAACCACAGTGGCTTCAGTTTGATTCCAAAAAACACTAACGAAAGGATTGCAGAGCCACCGGATGGTGAAATGCACCCTATCCTTCATTCGCAAAAAGCTGGGGGAGTCCTGGTAGATGAATCCTGCACATCAGCACCGGCATAGTGAAAGGAATGATGAGTCCTGAATTGCCTAAAACCCAAACATGAACTATCCAGGCTTGAATGGCCTGGAAAATACAAAGCTTAGAGGGCTGCAAAATCCAGGCTTGAATGGCCTGGAAAATACAAAGCTTAGAGGGCTGCAAAATCCAGGCTTGAATGGCCTGGAAAATACAAAGCTTAGAGGGCTGCAAAATCCAGGCTTGAATGGCCTGAAAACAAGGATACCTGAAAATCCAGGCTTGAAAGGCCTGATAATTTCAGGCTTGAACGACACAATCGAGGTAAGTCTACTTGAAAGCAGAAAGCTCACTAAAGCAAAACTCACCTCCTAGATGGAGGTGATAGGGAAGCACCACGTGTTCCACATCGGGCTTCCTTTTCCGCTTAGGACCCCTTGGGTCCTTCTCGTCGATGATACGGCATTCTTCTGGAATACGCGGTTCACAGTCCTCATTTAGTGCAGCATTAGGAAGATGATCACCGTCATCAACACCATCTTGAATGGCACCATCTGCAGCCCGCACTGCAGAGGCGTTGCGGAGACATTTAGCGTAGAGGCATTTTTCAGCCCGTCTTTACCTATCCCATGCCACTTTTGATCACCCCTTTTGGGCACTTTCCTTCATAGTCATAATTGAGTGGTTCCTTAAAATGTATTCCTTTTCGGCTAATTAAACGTGGTAGAACTTCAACGGTACCACATGTAATTTCTCCACTTGCAGTAAAATCAGACGTTGTAATCCACCAAGTAGGGTAGTAAACCATTGGTCGTTGTAAAATACAGTTATCTTGTTGTAAACAAATGCGTTGTAAACCAGGAAGCCCTGTAGTAAATTGTAGCCACTTAGAAAAGGGACATCCTACCGCTGCAAAATCCCCAAGATCTGTTGTAAACCCGGGGTACCCCTATAGTAAAGTGCATTGTGATGTGGCATGTCAGGGATAAACCATTTGGCAAAATAAACCCTGTTGTAAAATCTGAATCAACCTTGTAAATTCACTAGCTATATTGAAGAAGAACACATGGACCTGAAACTGTCGTAGGAAAACAAGCTACTGTAGTAAAACTGTTGCTTGTGGTAAAAGTGCACTTAGTAAATGTATGCTTTTCCTAGTAGTGACTGTAAGAGAGTTGAGTATTGCGATTAAGAGAAATGACAAAAGTGAATGATATTCCACCCTAAAATTTAACAAGTACCATGAACGTAGATCCAAATAGGTAGCCAGAAGTCTCCCAAACAAAACGAAGAGTGCTGGGTCTAAGGTGTAGCTATGGCTGGTGTGAGGCAACTTTTGCTAACGGACTAGCCGGGCGCACACTAACCCAATGTCGATGTACTACGGGGGTTCGTTCCACAGGGAATGGACTCGTGCTTATTTTGCCTAAGCTCTACAACTGGTCACCTGAATGGACTTTATCATGTAGGGTCCGTCGGACTCCGTGAGCCCCAGCCGCATACCACTCCTCACTCAACGGCCTTCCACTTAACCCCGCTCAGGATATCTCAAAACACTGTTTAAGGTCCGGAGGACCGGAACGAGTTTAACGACGTGTTTCCTCCGTCAGCCTACATACCCTAGCGCCCCAACGTTCCTACTCCCTCGACTCCTTCCGACAGCACTCCAACGCAACACACATGCCGCAATGCCTTCCCCCTTCCTGATCCACCCATAGCTGGTATTCGCAACACCAACACGAGCGTTCTGTGGGGTAGTGGCTTCTTAGCCTACGACCCCACAGCCTCCGCCCCTGTAGCCTCCAGGGATGGCTTCCGCCCAGTAGGGTCACCCCCAAGCGCCTCCTAACCCTTCTGGCTGCTGCACGTTCTGCGGAGAAGTGGCTTCGCAGCTTGCAATCCCACAGCCTCCGTTCCAGCTCCAAGGTTGGTCTCGCATCCGGGAAATCACCCTCGAGCACCTCCTGAGCTCAGGTCCGACCCAGGTCTGCATCCATAAAGCGTGTTGGCAGAGCTCGTCACCAGAGCTCTCAACACATCCCTCTACCACCAATTAATCCTGCACGGTGACGCAGAAACACACTCTGCTCCTCGGAGTGCACACGGAGTGCGAAGATGGTACCCGGGATAATCTGCTGGTCTTGGGCGCCTAGGCCTCCTTATACTCCCTCACACCCTAATCTAACCCGCCTAGTTATGAACTAACCCTAGGTCGTTGTAACCGTAGTAGCTCATCATTTCACGGACTTCTTCCACCGGCCGCTCTCACCTTGACAAATCCATTCAGACTATGCTACCTGACCGAACTAAGTCGCTGGCGGACCAAGCCCTTTGGCCGGACCACTCAGCTTTCACCGACTTTCGTGACCCAGGCGCCACACAATCCCGTGTCGTTGTAGTAAGGGGTCCGTTCCCAAGAGAATGATAGGCTCCGTTTAGCACGTCTCAACCGTTTCACACCTCAACGTCGTGACCATTTCAGACTCCAGCGCGCGCGTTCGCAGTTTTACGACTAACTACTCTTATCGTTCACCGAACAGGCCCGGTGTGGCCAAATGTTTAAGGATCCTGTCCCATCTCAGTCTCGTCCCCTCCTCTCAGTCCTCACCACTCTCACTCGCTCATCGTTCTTTGGGGAAAGAGTGGGTGGGTTGCGTGGTCCCGACCTCCTCCGCCGCCGCTGGCCTCTCCGCCGCCTACACGCCTTCCGAGTTCTTCCACACGCTGCTTGCCCGCCCAACGTCCGCCGCCTCGAAGAGCAAGGGTCTCGATCGCTCGCCCCGCACACACCACCACACGCTTAGGGTCCGCCAATGTGACCTTGATCAATCTCTCCGGCCGCCGTGCTCGCCATGACTTAGGACTCACGTTAGCAAAGACGCACAAGGGTCTACAAGCGGTATCCACCCCAAGAAAAAGATGCTTTACTAGAGCAGCCCTCTTATACTATGCCCAAGGGCGCCTTTACTACACTCCTATTTTGAGCTGGTGGCCAAGGTGCCCTAGCCTGCCGCCTACTATTTCCCCCCTATTCGCATATCTACGCTGGCGGTGGGCGTGTTTTGTTCTCCTACCTGGTGGCCCAATCCCTAGCATTGACAGCTACGGCGAACCCAATCGGATGATCCGTGAGGCGGGGCCCCTTCCCCTTCCCGATCCACCCATAGTGGTATTCGCACACCAACACGAGCGTGTAGGTAGTGGCTTTAGCCTACGACCACACCTCCGCCTCAGAGCCTCCGGGATGGCTTCCGCCCGAGGGTCACCCCAAGCGCCTCCTAACCCTTCCTGGGCTGACGCTCAAGTGAGGCACAACCTCCGCTCCAAGGTTGGTCTCGCATCCGGAAATCACCCTCGAGTCCGACCTGTGTCTCCAGTGCATCCATAAAGCGTGTTGGCGAGCTCGTCACGAGCTCTCAACACATCCTCTACCACCAATTAATCCCGCGGTGGCAGAAACACACCGCTCCTCGGAGTGCACACAGTGCGAAGATGGTACCCGGGATAATCTGCTGGTCTTGGGCGCCTAGGCCTCCTTATACTCCCTCACACCCTAATCTAACCCTAGTTATGAACTAACCCTAGGTCGTTGTAACCGCCGTGCCGAGCTCATCATTCGGACTTCTTCCACCGGCCGCTCTGCCAGACAAATCCATTCCACTATGCTACGGCGAACTAAGTCGCTGGCACCAAGCCGCCCGGCCGACCACTTTGGCCACGACACGATTTCGACGGCCAGGCGCACACAATCCGTGTCGTTGTAGTAAGGGTCCGTTCCCAAGAGAATGATAGGCTCCGTTAGCACGCGTCTCAACCGTTTCACCTCAACGTCGTGACCATTTGAGACTCCAGTAGCGTCTCGCTTTTACGACTAACTACTCTTATCGTTCACCGAACTGTGCCCTAAATGTTTAAGGACTGCTCGTGTCCCAGTATCCTACCGCCCGGCCCTCGTCCGCCTAGTCCGTTCTCCTCACCACTCTCACTCGCTCATCGTTCTTTGGGGAAAGAGTGGGTGGGTTGCGTCCCGGACCTCCTCCGCTGCCCGCTGGCCTCCGCCCGGGCTCTACACGCCTTCCGAGTTCTTCCGCAGCGTTGCCGTCCAACGTTGGTCCGCCGCCTCGAAGAGCAAGGGTCTCGATCGCTCGCCTCGCACACCACCACCGCTAGGGTCCGCCAATGTGACCTTGATCAATCTCTCCGGCCGTGTACCGCCAAAGGACTTAGGACTCCGCGTTAGCAAAGACGCACAAGGGTCTACAAGCGGTATCCACCCCAAGAAAAAGATGCTTTACTAGAGCAGCCCCGGCCCTCTTATACTATGCCCAAGGGCGGCGTCTTTACTACACTCCTATTTTGAGCTGGTGGCCAGCTCAGTGTGCCCTAGCCTGCCGCCTACTATTTCCCCCCTATTCCGCATATCTACGCTGGCGGTGGGCGTGTTTTGTTCTCCTACCTGGTGGCCCAATCCCTAGCATTGACAGCTGCGGCGAACCCAATCGGATGATCCGTGAGGCGGGGCCCCTTCCCTTCCGAGTTCTTCCGCAGCGTTGCCGTCCAACGTTGGTCCGCCGCCTCGAAGAGCAAGGGTCTCGATCGCTCGCCTCGCACACCACCACCGCTAGGGTCCGCCAATGTGACCTTGATCAATCTCTCCGGCCGTGTACCGCCAAAGGACTTAGGACTCCGCGTTAGCAAAGACGCACAAGGGTCTACAAGCGGTATCCACCCCAAGAAAAAGATGCTTACTAGAGCAGCCCTCTTATACTATGCCCAAGGCGGCGCCTTTACTACACTCCTATTTTGAGCTGGTGGCCAAGGTGCCCTAACTCGCCTACTATTTCCCTATTCGCATATCTCGTGTCGCGGGGTGGGGCTGGCGTGCTCTTGGTTCCGCCTCGGCTGTGGCCCAATCCCTAGCATTGGTGGCGAACCCAATCCAGATGATCCGTGAGGCGGGCCCCTTCCCTTCCCGAGACCTCGTTGAGCCACCCACCCGACAACGGGTCACCACCAAGTCCTCCTCTCCTTCCTCTCTTGCCTCACCGGTGGGCCCTTGCTGCGGTCCCCAAGAGGTTGCTCCCGAGCCTATTTCGCCCGAACTGGACCTGGGGTCCGGCCTCGACTGAGTCCGGACCTCGTGGTCCGGCCTCACTGAGTTCGGACCCTCAGGCCTCGACTCTAGGGTCCGGACCTCAGAGTCCGGCCTTATTTTTGGAGTCCGGACCTCGGGGTCCGGTCTCAATTCCGGAGTCCGGACCTCGGGGTCCGGGCTCGTGGGTCCTTGGACTTCTCCGCCTTGTGGACTTCCCGAGGGTCCGTCCTCCTCCACCGGACCCTCACGCTGTCCCAAGTTGTCGTCGCCGAATAGCGCTCCCAAGGTCCCGGTGGCCGTACTGTCTCCGAGGCCTTCATCTCTCCGTCCTCCTCCGCCTTGTGGACTTCCCGAGGTCCGCTGCTGCGGAGGTGACTCAGGACCTCCAGGGCCTTGAGGAGCTCCGCGTGGTAGTAGGCAAAGTCTGAATCGACTTGTTGAATTGCCTCCTCCACATGAGCCCGGAGCACTCGGTATTCCCTCCTCCATAGGTGCTCCGGTAGTTGGGCGTGCTGGCCGGCTTGCTGAGCCGTCTCCGTCGCTAGGCCGCCAACTGAAGTCGGGCGGACTCTCTTGAGGCCGCCAAGGCTGCCTCCGACACCTCCTGCAGCCTCTGCTGCTGCTCTGCGTGCTCCTCCTCTCGTCGTCGTTGTAGCTCGACCAACTTGTTGGCCATAGAGCTACGTTCCTCCGCCTCCTCCTCCGCCCGCCTACACGCCTTCTCTGAGCCCTCTCCCTCCATCCATCTTTGCTCGGAGGCCACCATCTCCTTCCCACGTGGTCCCCAAGACCTCCGCCGGCCTCCCCGGCTTCCTCTAGCTCCTTCTCCAACTCGGCGATGTCCATCTCCTTAGTTCGTCGACTCTCCTCCCCTCTAACAAAGCTAGAGACGCCAATCTCCTACTCATGGTCCATGATTCTCCCTTGAGAATTCCATGGCGCCCACGTGTCTTGAGCTGCAGCCCAGGATCCTGCGATCCTCAAGCTCTGGCGTTGCTCCTCCGCCTCCAGAATCACTCCGGAATCCTCTATCTCCCGAGCACTGGCCTCCCTTTCTTCTTCACGACTTGCCCGTGCTCGCTCCGCCACTGCCGACCTTCGTGTTAGCGGCTACCCCCGCCTCCCTCCATCGGTTTGGTCTGCGAATGGTCCCTATCTGCTTCGCGGTCTCGCCTCCCGCCGCCTTCACCTCGAGCCTCCCAAGCTTGGTGGCCTCTGCCGAGCCATCTCGGCCAGTCCCAAGCCCTTTCGTCTACCTTGGGCCTCCTCGGCTCCTGAGGCTGCCTCCGCTTGCAAAGGTCCTCCGCCTTTGCTTGGGCCTCTACTTGTGATTTGTTACACAGGAACTTGGTCCAATCTTGTTGAACGGACGGGCCTCCTCTCCGCCCGCCTTGCGCTTCTCCTCCTCGATCCTCGCGAGGGACTCCGCCTTCTTCGCCGCTTGGGCCGCCTCCACTGACCACAGGAGCTCCGCGTGGTAATAGGCAAAGTCCAATCGACTTGTTGAATTGCCTCTTCCACATGAGCCCGGAGCACCCGGTACTCCCTCCTCCAGAGGTGCTCCGGTAGTTGGGCATGTCGGCCGGCCTGCTGAGCCGTCTCCGTCGCTAGGCCCGCCAACTGAAGCCGGGCGGACTCTCTTGAGGCCGCCAAGGCTGCCTCCGACACCTCCTGCAGCCTTTGCTGCTGCTCTGCGCGCTCCTCCTCCCGCCGTCGTTGTAACTCGGCCAACTTGCTGGCCATAGAGCTACGCTCCCCTCGCCGCGGTCGGACTGCGACACGCTCTTCTCTCAGAGCCCTCTCCCCTCCATCCATCTTTGCCCGGAGGGCCACCATCTCCCTTCCCACGTGGTCCGGCACCTCTGCCCGGCTCCTGGCTTCCTCTAGCTCCTTCTCCAACTCGGCGATGTCCATCT
Source organism: Anthoceros angustus (assembly GCA_010909165.1). Lineage (NCBI taxonomy): Eukaryota > Viridiplantae > Streptophyta > Anthocerotopsida > Anthocerotales > Anthocerotaceae > Anthoceros > Anthoceros angustus. The sequence goes on from VJWM01000219.1 coordinate 194,922, forward strand.
CCTTAGTTCGCCGTCGACTCTCCTCCCCCCTCTAACAAAGCTAGAGACGCTCAATCTCCTACTCATGGTCCATGATTCTCCCTTTGAGAATTCCATGGCGCTCCACCGTGTCTTGGAGCTGCAGCTCCAGGGTATCCCTGCGATCCTCAAGCTCCTGGCGTTGCTCCTCCGCTCCCTGCAACTGTACCCGGAGATCCTCTATCTCCCGAGCACTGGCCTCCCTTTCTTCTTCACGACTTGCCGTACGCTCCGCCGCCACTCGACCTTGAGTTAGCAGCTACCCGCCGTCTCCCTCCATGCTTCGGTCTACTTGATGTGGTCCCTATCTCTTCGCCGGTCTCGGCCTCCGCGCCGCCTTCACTGAGCCTCCGGGCTTGGTGTTGCTCCTGCCGAGCCATCTCGGCCAGGTCCCAAGCCCTTTCGTCTACCTTGGGCCTCCTCCCTCCCTGAGCGCCTCGCTTGCAAAGGTCCTCCGCCTTTGCTTGGGCCTCTAGCTTGCTTGTTCATTTGCTCAGAGGAACTTGGTCCAATCTTGTTGAGCGGACGGGCCTCCCTCTCCGCCGGCCTCGATCCTCGCGAGGGACTCCGCCTTCTTCGCCGCTTGGGCCGCCTCCACTGACCACAGGAGCTCCACAATCTGTCGGTGGCCTCCACTTTGTGGGTCTTCTCCATGTTCATGAGACCCCGAGCATACCATCCATGACGGTGCCGAACCCAGTGTTTCTTCCACGGCCCACTGGGAGGCACCCAAGAAGTCCGTCGTGGAGTGCGGGCATTTCTCGTCCGTTAGGGATATCACTGATCAGGGCGAGGCCGGACCAATGTCTCGGACCCAATCAAGACCCTTGTGTCCCGAAAAGCCTGGGCCACCTTCCACTCCTTGGCCCTTTTGGCGCTAGCTCCTTCTCCACTTGGGGCTCGGAGGTGGTGAGGGGGTCCGGGAGTTGGCCCTCTTGCCTCTCCCGGTTGGGGACAGACAGGCTCGGGGTGGGGTTCTTTGCCCTCCGCTCCGGCGGCATCCTCTCTACTCTCCGCTTGCCTCCTCCGCTCGCCACTCCGTTGGCGGGGCAAAGGACGGGTCTGGGCGCTGGCGTTGAGCCGCTTCTCTTCGCTTCCCACCTAGTCCCCGGGGTTGAGGCCGTTGTGGGCTCTGAACTGCTTGGCGTCGACCTCCTCCTTCCTATGGCCGCCTCCTCCGCTTGCAAAGGTCCTCCGCTCCGGCCAAGGACTAAGAGAAGGGAAGCAGGGATGTCTTCCCACACTTCCCTGGGTGGCGAGGGGGTCCGTTCCAAACGTATGGAGTCCGGAATCCCCTCCCAATCGTCCTCCTCCGGTTGCTTGGTCCCGGCGGCTTCGCCTCCTGCGTTCTTCCTTCACGCTCTGCTTGATGCATCCCCAGCGCCCGCTCTTCTTCTTCCTCCTTCGGGAGGTTCATGCCCCACATGGATAATAAGCAGTGCGCAACGCCGACGGGGTGGCTTCTCACTCCTTAACTGGCCTCTGGTTGATCCCGGCAAAGATAATTCTTCCGCCGGCCCCGCCTCCTCCGGGCAGGCGTGGAGGAACACCGGCAAGTTGTCACCAAGGTGGTCCACCTTGGTGAGCATGTTCCGATGGACGATGATCTTCGCCACCGCCGCACCTCCCTCTCCGCCCGCCCGGCCTCCTCGATCCGAGGACTCCGCCTTCTTCGCCGCTTGGGCCGCCTCCACCGACTGGAGCTCCACAATCTGCTGTCGGTGGCCTCCACTTTGTGGGTCTTCTCGCTGCCCGCAGAGACCCCGAGCATACCATCCATGACGGTAGCTGAACCCCGTGTTTCTTCCAGCCACTGGGAGGCACCCAAGAAGTCCGTCGTGGGTGCGGGCATTTCTCGGTCCGTTAGGGACCGCCATACTGCAGTCCGGAGCGAGGCCGGACCAATGTCTCCGGACCCAATCAAGACCCGTGTCCCGAGCTGGGCCGACCTTCCACTTCCTTGGCCCTTTTGGCCGCTAGCTCCTTCTCCACTTGGGGCTCGGAGGTGGTGAGGGGGTCCGGAGTTGGCCCTCTTGCCTCTCCGGCCAGGCTGTGACAGCTCGGGGTGGGGCTGCTGTCCTCCGCCTCCTCCGCTTGCAAAGGTCCTCCGCCTCCTCCTCCTCCTCCGCCTTCCGCCTCGCCACCCGCGGCAAAGGACCGTGCGGTCCTGGCGCTGGCGGGGCCGCCTTCTTCGCCCCCACCTAGTCCGGGGTTCGGCACTAGGGCCGCTGTGGGTCAAGCCGCCCGCGCAGCCGCCTCCCTTCCTATGGCCGCCTCCTCCTGCGCAGGTGCTCCGGCCAAGGGACTAAGAGAAGGGAAGCGGGATGTCTTCCCACACTGGGCGTCCGCTCCAAACGATGGAGTCCGAATCCTCCCAATCGTCCTCCTCCCGACCTGGTCTTGGTCCGGCGCCTGCCTCCCTGTTCTTCCTTCACGCCTGCTGGCCATCCCTTCCGCCTTCTTCTTCTTCCTCCTCGGAGGTTCATGCCCCACATGGATAATAAACGGTGACAACGCCGACGGGGTGGCTTCTCACTCCTTAACTGGCCTCCCGTTGATCCCGCAAAGATAATTCTTCCCCCGCTTCCCCCTCCGGGCAGGCGTGGAGGAACACTGAAGTTGTCACCAAGGTGGTCCACCTTGGTGAGCATGTTCCGGACGATGATCTTCGCCACCGCCGCACCTCCCGCTCAGGAGGTCCGACATCGCCCATCCGCTGGAGGATCGCCGCGTTCCGGTCTCAAGAGGGCCGCCAGCGCGTCCACCTTCCCTTTCACCTTGAGGGCTGGAACCAATCCCCCTACTTCTCCATTTGGGCGGTTGTAGACCGCCTCGGGACCTCCACGTCCACCTCCGGGTCCTCCTCGATCCTCGCGAGGGACTCGCCTTCTTGGCCGCCGCTTGGGCCGCCTCCACTGACCACAGGCTCCACAATCTTGGGTGGCCTCCACTTTGTGGGTCTTCTCCGCCGTTCCGCAGAGACCCCAGAGCATACCATCCATGACGGTAGCCAGAACCCGCCGTGTTTCTTCCACGGCCACCGCTGGGGAGGCACCCAAGAAGTCCGTCGTGGGTGCGGGCATTTCTCGGTCCGTTAGGGACCGCCATACTGCAGTCCGGAGCGAGGCCGGACCAATGTCTCCGGACCCAATCAAGACCCGCAGGTCCTGAGTGCTTCGGGCCAGACCTTCCACTTCCTTGGCCCTTTTGGCCGCTAGCTCCTTCTCCACTTGGGGCTCGGAGGTGGTGAGGGGGTCCGGGAGTTGGCCCTCTTGCCTCTCCCGGTTGGGGACAGAGGCTCGGGGTGGCTTCGTCCTCCCAGCTCGAGAGATCCCTCTCTACTCCGCACCGCCTCCTCCGCTCGCCACTCCGTTGGCGGGGCAAAGGACGATGCAGTCTGGCGCAAGGGGCCGTCTTCCTTCGCTTCCCACCTAGTCCGTGGGTTCAGTAGGGGCCGAGTGCCGGTCTCACAAGGCCGCGACCGCCACCTCCTTCCTATGGCCGCCTCCTCTCAGGTGCTCCAAGGACTAAGAGAAGGGAAGCGGGATGTCTTCCCACACTTCCACGGGTGGCGCAGGGGTCCGCTCCAAACGATGGAGTCCGGAATCCTCCCAATCGTCCTCCTCCCGACGCTTGGTCCCGGCGGCCCACCTTCCCTTTCTTCTTCACGCCTGTGTGGTCGCCATCCTTCCGCCGCTTCTTCTTCTTCCTCCTTCGGGAGGTTCATGCCCCACACATGGATAATAAACAGTGACAACGCCCGACGGGGTGGCTTCTCACTCCTTAACTGGCCTCTGGTTGATCTGGCAAAGATAATTCTTCCCACCGGGCCCGCTCTCCGCAGGCGTGGAGGAACCAAGAAGTTGTCACCAAGGTGGTCCACCTTGGTGAGCATGTTCCAAATGGACGATGATCTTCGCCACCGCCGCACCCTCCGCCTAGGAGGTCCGACATCGCCCATCCGCTTGGAGGATCGCCGCGTTCCTCAAGAGGGCCGCTATGGCGCGGCCCACCTTCCCTTTCACCTTGAGGGCTCGGAACCAATCCCCTACTTCTCCACCGGACGGTTGTAGACCGCCCTCAGGACCTCCACGGTCCACCTCCTGGGGTCCTCCCTGAGGTTCTTGGAGCGGACCTCCTTGTTGGCCGCCGCCAACATCTTCCGGGCGTACTCCCGGACTAGGGTGACGCTTTTGAAGGTCCAGACAGCCTGGAAAATATCCAGGTGCCAGTCTTCCACCAGCTCCTCCGCCTCCGCCAACCAAGGTCCGAAGTCCAGGTATCGCTTGGTGACGATATTCCTTTCCACCAGGCGCCAGGGCTCCCACACTTCCGCCGCCTTCTTGGGCCCCATTGCCGCGCTCCTCTTGCTCCGCTGTTGGGGGTTGAGGCTCAACAATCCTCTTCCTTACAGCCATTTGGCCGCTAGCTCCTTCTCACTTGGGGCTCGGAGGTGGTGAGGGGTCCGGAGTTGGCCCTCTTGCCTCTCCCGGTTGGGGACAGACAGGCTCGGGGTGGGGTTGCCGCCAGTGTCCTCCGCTCCTGGCGCATCCCTCTCTACTCTCCAGCCTCCTCCCTTCCTGCCCTCCGTTGGCGGGGCAAAGGACGATGCGGTCTGGCGCTGCGTTGGCGGGGGCCGTCTTCCGCCTCTTCGCTTCCCACCTAGTCCGTGGGTTGACTAGAGTGTGTCTGATGCCTTGGCGTCGCCGCCTCCCTTCCGCCTCCTCCTGTGAGGTGCTCCGGCCAAGGGACTAAGAGAAGGCGGGATGTCTTCCCACACTTCCACAGGTGGCGAGGTCCCGTTCCAAAGCGTATGGAGTCAATCCTCCCAATCGTCCTCCTCCCGACACTTGGTCCCGGCGGCACGCCTCCTGCGTTCTTCCTTCACGCTCTGCTTGGGCGAGTCCTTGATCCCCAGGCTTCTTCTTCTTCCTCCTTGAGGTTCATGCCCCACATGGATAATAAGCAGTGCCAACGCCCGACGGGGTGGCTTCTCACTCCTTAACTGGCCTCTGGTTGATCCTGGCAAAGATAATTCTTCCCCAGTCGGCCCGCTTCCCCCTCTGCAGGGCGTGGAGGAACACCAGCAAGTTGTCACCAAGGTGGTCCACCTTGGTGAGCATGTTCCAGTGGACGATGATCTTCGCCACTGCTCGCACCCTCCTGTCTAGGAGGTCCGACATCAGCCATCCGTTGGAGGATCGCTGCGTTCCCGGTCTCAAGAGGGCCGCTCTGGCCGCGTCCACCTTCCCTTTCACCTTCAGGGGCTCTGGAACCACTCCCCCTACTTCCTCCGCTGGACGGTTGTAGACCGCCCTCAGGACCTCCACGGTCCACCTCCTGGGGTCCTCCCGGAGGTTCTTGGAGCGGACCTCCTTGTTGCCCGCCGCCAACATCTTCCGGGCATACTCCCGGACTAGGGTGGCTTTGAAGGTCGCAGGAAAATATCCAGTGCCGGTCTTCCACAGCTCCTCGCCTCCGCCAACCAAGGTCCGGTCAGTCCGGCAGTGGCGATATTCCTTTCCACGAGCGCCGGGGCTCCCACACTTCCGCCGCCTTCTTGGGCCCCATTGCGCTCCTCTTGCTCCATTGGGGTTGAGGCTCAACAATCCTCTGTCATCCGCTTGCGTGGTCGCTCCAACCACGAGGATGAGCCGCGCAGGTGCTTGGCGCTGAAGAGACAACGCCAGAGCCGGTGTCTAAGCGCGAGAGACTGTGAAAACCGTCGCAAGGTCGCTTGGAAGAATGACCTTCGCTCGGGCATGCGTCGAGAATGCTTGCGCAGTAGCAGGGTGTCTCTTCGCTGCCGTGTTGTCGAGGCCTGCATGGCTTACTCTAGCCTTACGGCAGCATTAGCTCTAGCCTGCAGTACCGCCAACACTTACTCTGGCCTTACGCCGGGCCACAGCCTGGCGTGAATACACCCATAACGGCAACCCCTCGGCCCCGGTCCGCATGCCATCCACCACTCAGCACCGTCCGCGTGGCCCCTCCTGCCAAAATACGCTTCCCTCTCCCAAGTTACTTTTTGGCGTACTTATCACGACTTACTCCGGAGAGTAGTCCGGACTTACCACGGTGCACTCCGGAGTGTGGTCTGCATCTACTCCGGAGTGTCGTCCGTAGCCGCTCCGGACTGCGGTCCGTAGCCGCTCCGGAGTGCGGTCCGTAGCCGCTCCGGAGTGCGGTCCGTAGCCGCTCCGGAGTGCGGTCCGTAGCCGCTCCGGAGTGCGGTCCGTAGCCCCTCTGCCTACTCCGAAGTGCAGTCCGGAGTACTCCGACCTTATTTCTCCCTTTCCGCCTTATTTTCTACCCCACACCTACGAAAAAGACAAAACCTAGCTCATTTCCTACCCAAGGGAAGAGTCCGTAGCCCACACCGGACCACTCGGTGACGCCGCGCGGACCACTCGGTGACGCGCGGACGTGACCACTCGATCGGGCCGCGCGGGCCGAGCCACTCGATCGGGCCGCGGGCCACTGATCGGGCGCCCGGCGCGGGCCAGACCCCACTCAGTCGGGCGCGCGCGGGCCAGGCCACTGTCGGGCGCGCGGGCCAGCCACTCGATCGGGCCGCGGGCGGGCCACTGATCGGGCGCCGCGCGGGCGACCACTCGGTCGGGCGCGCGGGCAGGCCACTCGGTGACGCGCGCGGGCAGGCCACTCGGTCGACGCCGCGCGGGCGGGCCACTGACCGACGCCGCGGGCCAGCCACTGGTGAGCCGCGCAGCGGGCCACTCGGTCGGGCGCGCGGGCCAGCCACCGGCGCGCGCGGGCGGGCCACTCGGTGACGCGCGCGGGCGGCCACTGTTCGGGCGCCGCGCGGGCCAGCCCCCCGAGCGCCACGGGCCAGCCCCTGACCGACGCCGCCGGGCAGACCACTCGGTGACGCCGCGGGCAGACCACTCGGTCGGACACGCTCGGGGCCCGGCCTCGAGCAGGCCAGGGTCTAGGGATTGCACACTAAGTACAATCTGGCCAAAAATGGCCTTATTGGCTAACTCCGCCCTATCTCTGCTAAGAAGTAACAACCCAAAAAAAACAAATCCAGCCCAAAACAAGCCGCCGTGGTCATGAACACAGGATTGGCACTCCACAGCTGGCGAACCCGGATCCGGAGCGTCGAAAGGTGATAGTTGTGGTCACCACTAGCGGGTGAGCAAGTCCCTTGTGCCTAAGTAGAAATGATCGCAGATAGACCCCTTGATGGCCAGCATGTGGCAGCGGATGGTGGAGTCGACAGTTGGGGCGGCGTAGAGCCTAGAACAGCTCCAGCCCTTCTGAGCTCATTAGCACAACCAAGAAATTGTAGGTGAAGGGGGATACGGCGCTGGTAGCCGGAAGCTCGGAAGGTCCTCGTTGAAGCACAAGTCGTTCGCCAGGTAGAGCAAGGGTATCATGCACGCTATGGCGTTGAAAACCCGTGCATTCACGGTGCCGGGAACTTGTAGCGACGGTGCCGCTGACAAAGAAAGGGCTCCAACGGGTCACCGACCACAGCCCCGCACCTAGAGGAACTGCGACTCGCCCACCTGGCCACACACACTCCCGCCTGCCAGTGCCTCCAGCTACGTTGCTGGGAGAGGCAACGCGAGCTTCACGTCCTCTACAGTGGGATCTTGATTTTCATCCAGTTTGCAAGCCACCCGGGCCTGCTTGGCTGCAGCCATAGTGCTATGTCTGGTGTCCTCTAATTAGGATAAAAGCTATAACCGAATTGCAAAAAAAAAAACTCTACGCTTTTCCATGGCCAAAATTTTATTTGACTCCTTGTGACGATGTTTCCAATTGGAGCAATTTTGTAGTAGAAAGATACAAGACCTATATGTCTCTGTGTGTCGATATTTGGGATTGGAGAAAGATGAACATTTTACCTCCTATCCGTAATCAGGGCAAGTGCAGCATATGCTTCCTCTTTGCAACCTTAACTATTGTTGGTGCTGCAATCGCTATTATATATATGGTACTGGTCCATTAGAACTTTCAATGAAAGATTACATCGACTTTTAACATCTTAGGACCTCCAACTTTATTAAACAAGACTTTGGAGATACAGCTAGTTAGAAACAATTAGAAACTCTCAACAAGGAGCTAGTGAGAAGACATAATCCATGCACACATGGTGGATTTGCACAGATGTAATAAAGTATGTAAAGGAACATGAAGTAGTTTTGGGAAAACATTGTTGTCCATGTCACCACATGTTTTTCATGCTGTTCATCAAACTCCCTTTGAGCATCTTCCAAGCTGCCACACTCCATCGCAATGGGTGTCAGTAAGATCCTCCCACTCACGCAATGCATTACCATATAAGATTGATTTCAAGTATTTCAAGGACTTGAGAAACCCTTAACTCTAAACCCATATATCGCTGATTTCAAGTACTTCAAGGACTTGAGGAACCCCAAACCCTAAACCTTGAGACGCCATTGGTGACATGACACCTATTCCAATGGTATGGACAATTTTTCCCAAAACTACTTTGTATTTTTCACATATTTCATTACATCTATGAAATGTCCATCATGTTTGCAAGAATGAGGTGTTCCCACTTGCTGATCAAAGAGCTTGTTGTTGATAGTTGGTGATTGTTTGTGACTAGCTATCAAGTTGCCAACTCTCAATGTAATCTTGCACTAAAGGTCGATTGGAAGAGTTCTATATTTAGAAGTCATGAGAGCACCAAAGGCGTTTAAGATTGCAAAAAGGAAGCATGTGCTGCAGTCGCTTTGGTTACAAATAAAAGGTAATTGTTTCTCTTCTCTCCAATCCCAAACGTCGTCGAGCCATGTCCCAATAGGATAAATATAGTCTTCGAGGTTTTCGGACTCTGTAAAAGTTCTCCAATCGGAAAAATCATATAAAAATTATAAGGGGTCCTCTCCCCATGAGAAGGAGTATTCTTGTCATGGATATATTCCATATATAGATATATATAGGTGTCAAAGCTCACATGGACCACAATGTTACATGGACCTCAACGTTACAATATGCTGCGCCATGTAATAGCGCAACTTTAGATAAGGAGCAATTACATAAAGAGCTTAGTTGCTCTTTAATTGTTAACCTTGGAGTTCTCCTTATGACATCCTCTACTAGATAGGGTCTCCAGCCCCATCGTCTCTCTTCCCTCAAGAAAGAAGGTTTGTCCTAATATGTATGTCTGGAAGCACCAAAGATATAACAAATAACAAATAACACTTTATATAATCCCATCTACCCAGTAGGTGAGTAAGTCCATCTACCCAGTAGGTGAGTAAGTGACATATAGACAAGATATGAGATGTGCTATGATGGCACAACTATGGACTATACTCAAAACTTTAAATTTTATCTTCCTCATGGCAGATTTTTTAATCCAAATATAAAGAAGATAGTATAGAAGGTAGAAGCTAGTACGATGCAACATGCATAATACTCAACACCTCAACACATTATGTCTCAATAGAAGGCTGCTATAGAGGATTATGTCCTCTAATTAAAATAAAATTTTGAACTAAATTTCAAAAACAAATTGATACCGCTTTCCATGGATGAAATTTGGCTCTTCTAACTTTGGAGTTCAAAAAAAACTTTTTATAGTCCACTAAGAAGCTGCGTCCTTATTTGTTGTTTCTTTGGAGAAAAATGATAATTATGGGACTGAAATAAAAAATGATATATATCAAAACAAAAAAAATATCTACATAAGAACACCTCTTTCTTGCGAGGCAAGCACACACACGGTTAAAAACAAGAACACAATACCATACACCAGCAATGGGCCTCCGAAGAGCCTCCTATCCTCCCAATCAGGACTTGTAGACAACACATATCTTGCTGCTCTTTACTATTACAAGAGTACAAGAGAGATAATGTTGACCATCTAAAGCTCCCATACTTAGCTCTCTCCCATGGATCTCCTTCGCAAAGCTCTCTCTAAGGACATACACTCTAGGTTCCCCCAGCCTCTAGGAAAAAGCTCTTATCTAAGCACACACACTCTAGTCTCCCCCAACCTCTGGACAGTGCCACCCCAATCCTTCCCAGCAAGAGTTTGGCATAAGTGCTACGGAAGGTTAATCTCATCCTTTATGTAGGAGGATCATTTAATGCTTAAGTAACTCATATGTTGCTAACTTAGATCCCAGAGTTGATTCATAGACATACACGGTTTGAACAAATTTCCGTCCAAGTGGACTAAAATAGACTTCTTTTCTTCACCTTTTCTTCTTCATACTCGATGGCCGTTAGGGCCAAGAATACTTCGAAGGATGGGATTAACATCCACCGTCATTTTGAACATTTGGAACACTCGGACGGGACATCCACCACATGTTACATCACCATGCCCCATGGCCAACCGCGCGTGAATGCTTGTTGCTGACCGTGCGGTCCCGTTTCCCCTACTGATTAGTGCGAGTCCTCACGCGTACCAAACGCGTATCTATGCATATACGTCTAATGTAGGAAACGGAGGGGTAGCGACAGCACTAGGCAATCACGAGATTGATCCTTTCTTATCCCTCTCCGCCAACTCTTCGTGTGGCCGTGAACGATCTCTCCTTGCCGCTATTTAAGCCAGGGCGGGCCGCCCTTCAGTTCAGTCCGTCCTCTCGCGCCCCTTGCCCTCTCTTCACCGGGAGCAGGCTTTCCGCTTCTCCGGTACCATCCAAACTGCAGCCATGGCTTCGGTGGTCGCTTCCTCCGCCGTCGTGGCACCAGCTGCATTTGCGGCCGCTTCCCCTAGCGGTTCCGTCTCTGAGGTCTCCAGCGTGAGGGCCTTCGTCGGCCTCAAGTCCGGCGCTGTCTTCTCCGGGAGGACCGCCGACCTCAGCTCCAGGACCGTCAGCAACGGGAGCCGCGTGAATTGCATGCAGGTGCGTGCCGGCATTGCCCTGCTGCTTCGAATGTTTGGTGTGGATCGGAAGATTGTAATGTGCGCTCTGGTGGCTTACGGACGGTTCCCTCTGCGCAGGTGTGGAACCCGATCGGCAACCCTAAGTTCGAGACCCTCTCGTACTTGCCCCCGCTCACCTCCGACCAAATTGCCAAGGAAATCGACTACATGTTGGAGAAGAAATGGATTCCCTGCCTCGAGTTCGACCCGGTATGCAGACACGGGGTTCGAGTTCGCATTATGTCGTTGTGCTGTTCTCCGCGAGTCTTTAGCTGTCTGACATGCCGTTTGACGTGTCTGGTTTGCAGAGCGGTGCACTCGGCGTGATGCAAGGTCAGCCCGGGTACTACGACGGCCGGTATTGGACAATGTGGAAGCTTCCCATGTTCGGCTGCACCGACTCTGCATCCGTGTTGAGGGAAATTGAGAACTGCAAGCAGGCGTACCCCGGCTGCTACGTCCGCGTCCTGGGTTTCGACAATCAGAGGCAGGTCCAGTGCGTCTCCTTCATCGTCCACAAGCCTGGACAGTAGATCCTTCACATTGTCTCAGATCCGGGCGCCCCATGTATGGGAATGGTGTAAGTAGTCCGTTAGGACAGCAGGGTTCGCTGTCTCATTATCTGGCTCTCCAGAAATTAAAACAGTTATTCTTTGACTGTCGGCTGCTGCCACTGTGCTGTAGGAAACTACTTTGGTTTTTGCAGGATGTATGTATGCCTCGTCCTAAGTGCTTCCAAGTTGCATGCTGGAGTTGCAGCATGAAGCGAGCAGGAAATGCCACCAATTGGGGAAAACATCGTGGCAGAAGTCTTGATGCGAGTTTAGTCAACATAGAGCAAGTGTCTGAGACAGACTTATTGTCATTTGCAACTGCTGACTGGAGAAGTTTGTTGTTGGACAGTGTTGGAAATATTATAAACCAGTGAAAATGGGGAATGTGTAAGTAGAGTGTGTGCGACAAAGAACCACATATCACTAATGTGAGAACAATTGATCAGAAACCCATTGTCTTCAGTACTGTCCAATCTCGAAACCTAGTGTCGTCCCATCTTGATCAGAGGTAGGATAGGAAAGAATGTCTCGTCTCAAGAGCTGCAAGTTGGATCAAGGGTGTGATGGGGAACCCCTCGAAAAGTATAGGTGGAAAGGATAGTGTAGGAATCCCTCGATGGTTGGGATGAGAGTCCACGGTGAAGGCTGAGTGCTGGTAGAAAATGTATGCGAACGAAAACCTCTCAGACCTTGTACCAGAGGGCTGACAATGAAAGTGCGGTTTGAATCTGAAGGTTTTTCGGGGTTTCCGTTGGGAGTGTTCGCTCTTAACGCTTCATATACCCACCATATGAGGTGTAAGTCATTCGATGGTATTGTATTTTTAGGACGGACGGGTAGGCAGCGGTCGACAATGTCGGGTCGCCGAGCCGTGGCAGTCGCTTCATCTTGATCGCCGCAGAGGCTGAGCCATGACCGATGGCGCAACGCCCGGTTCGGGCGGGGCCGTAGCATCTGCTGTTCCCTCCGGCAGGAAAGAGCAGGCGCATGCGCAGACGGAGGAGGCTCAAAAATCCGGTCAGGCTGTGCCCCGCTCTGTCCGTTCCAGCAGGGAAACCCGCAGTCGGCAGAAGGAGGACTCGTCGGTCACAACATCGGCAGCGAAGTGGTACAAGCGGAGGCTGGGCTCTGGCGGGGCTGAGGCGGAAACGGAGAAGAAGATCGTCGCGGAGAGCAGGGAAGTGGCTCCTCCAGGTCGTCCAGCCAAGAAGAAGAATGTCGGAAAGGCTCACGTCCAGAAGAAGACCGTGCACATCAATTCCGGCCCCACTCTTGCTGGCCACCTCCCGGCTTTGGTCTTTCTGGTGCTCTCAGCTGCGGGGCTGGTGGTTTGGTGGAGAAGCATGACGAGGCTGGAGCCTGCGTACAGTGACCAGCGGGTTGATATGCTGGAGGTGTCCGTGAAGAGGACGTCGGACTGGATGCAGGAGCAGCTCAAGCACATGGACGGCAAGATAGGCAAGCAGGTGCAGGCGTTGAAGGAGGAGTTGGAGGATAGGTTGGATAGCGAGGTTAGGTCTGGCAGGAAGGAGCGTGACATGATGTTAGCAAGGCTAGATGACATACAGGCCTCGGTCCGGGTAGTGCAGCAGCAGATTGAGAGTAGCCAGCTTGCGCAAGCGCAGGCGGAGGCTGAGGCTGAGGCAGGGGGCCTTACCGAGGAGGAGACGTACGGGTATGTGAAGTCCCTGTTTGATGAGTGGGTGGCTGTCCGGGACGAGCAAGGCATCAGCATGGAGGAAGTGCATGCAGCTGCCAGGCATATTGTGGAAGAGGAGGTGGAGAAGTACGCGGCGGACGGTATTGGCAGGGTGGACTACGCGGTGGAGAGTGGAGGGGGGAGGGTGGTGGACCATTCCGAGGGCTTTTTCCATCACAGGAGCAGGTGGACTCTGTTAGTTCTAAGCTTTCTTCCGGGCTCGCATCATAGGCATCCGCTGGCAGAAAGGGTTTTGCAGCCCAGCTTCGGTGAGCCAGGTCATTGCCTTCCCCTACGAGGAAGCAATGTTTATGTGGACATATCTTTGAGGATGGCCATCCAAGCCGAGGCTGTGACCTTGGAACATGTCTCGAAGCTGGTTGCCTTCGATCTCTCCAGTGCTCCCCAAGATTTCCAGATTTTCGGATGGCATGCAAATGTAACCCAAGCACATCGGGCGGCGGTTGTTCAAATGCAGAAGCCCTTGGGCATGTTCAAGTATGATTTGGAGGGCCCAAGGATTCAGACGTTCAACTTGTCAGACTCGTCAGGGCAGCCGATTAATATGGTGCGACTGCATGTCTTGTCTAATTACGGGAGCCAGACTCATACATGCCTCTACCGGTTTCGAGTACATGGCTCTCCTCTCTCCTCTGTAACAAACTCTCCTTAGTGACCCTCTCTTCGTAGGTTCTTTTGGTTCACCACCACAGTGGACTTCGACTATGTACTTAATTCTCTTGCACACGCACAAGCTGGATGTCGAAAATGACTGTCCCCAGTGTCGTTCCCTCCCCGTTTGCCAGCCGCGTTGGGTTGAACACGGTAGTATACAATCTTTGCCTGTCGAAAAACTGCAAACCCGATCACCGGGTTGAGACAGGAACTAGGAGTAATTGCAGGCAGAGGAAAGCGGAAAGGCTTCCTTACGTCTGGAGGAATCGGGCCTTGAGTGGTGTTCTGATACGCTTGCGAGGGAGGAATGACGACTCGGCGAACGCCTCCTACCCTCATGCTCCGGACAGCCGCATCCAGTCCGGCGATCACCTGCACATGCAAGGCAACAGCACATCATTCATGCACACAGCAAGAAATACGCTAGGCAGTTATGAGCCAGTGACAGCTAATAGTATCTATCCAGGGACCCTCACACTGCCAGATCCCACAACGAAAACGTAAGGCTCAGGGACGCCAGAAGCGTCTTTGTGGTTGTAGGTGGAGTCAAAGCGCCAGCCTTGCTTGGATCCCAGTCGAGCATAGTAGTGGATGGCAACCTGGAGGAAAAGGAACAGGCAGCAGCTTGGTCATCACATGCATCCCCAATGCGGGTCGCTCTGAAACGAGGGAAGGGAGGCGCACATGCACCTTGTCACCGGCTTGAGGTGTGCTTCCAGTCCCTTCCCGGATGTCCAAAGCCTTCACCCCGCCAGAGTCCAGTAGCTCATACCACGATGCAACGTTTTCGGATCCAGACGCCGGCCCTGCTTGGCTCGGCCGCGCTGTCACTCCACCCCACGCCAACAGTCCTCCGATCACCACGATCCGTCTGCTGCTTCCAACAGGAGCACCGCCATCACCATTCGCGGCTCGAACACTTCGCAAGCCGGGGCGACAGGTGCGAACGCGCCCCGGTTTAGTGATTCCGGCCCCCTTGCAACCATTCAGGACTCGATGCTGCGGCAATGGCACATAAGTGATCGAAGCCATGTGACTGGGACTTCGGGAAAGCTAGCCTGCGGAAGGGGCGTGTCTTATGTGCAACAGTGTTGGAAACAATTGCCATCAAGATTCAGATGAAGCTGGGTGAACACGAGTAGTGTGTCGAACACCCTGAGAGCCGTGCTTTCCGCCGGTGTTCCTTTTTGATTTGTTCACCAAGTTCTCCGTAATATACTTCACCAGATCTTCCCTCGGTACATCCACCTCCATCCTCGAGTCTAGAAACCGAACCTGCACCAGACCCAGGGAGCGAATACCTCTTTCTGTGACGATCACCAGATACCGAATTCCATGCTCATGAGCGTATTCATACTGCTCGGTGAGACTAGGTGCGACAGACAGCACGTATTCGGCCTGAAAACCGTATGGCAGGGTCAGTCGGGCAACGGAAGGGCACAGACAGAGGGTTTGAATCAGACACCAACCTTTATGCCCCCATCCCAGAGCTCTGCGACTAGTTCCATGCGCTCATGCAGAAGGCCCCCACCACCCCGAGAGCAAACAAGAACATCCGATGTTGGCTCGCTCTTGCTGCACAAGGATTAGAGCATCAAATTTAGCTGCAACTCGGGGGCCACAGTGGTCCAGGAGTAGTAACACACCGACTGAGCAGCATAACTGACTCCAAGAAGTACCTCTCTCTAGGTGCAGCCCATATCAGCTTCTGTAGCGCAATACTCACTCCGACTGCACCTGGTATGGATGGACCCTTCCCACCAAAGTTCGTCAGCGCCTAAAGTTACACACCCTCTTCTACTTTTCCGCGAAGGATTGAACCCAGAAACACATGCATTTCTACAAAGTGCCTCATAAGTTGCTACACGCCAGGCTTCCGAATCTTACTGAAGTTGTTATCGCCCAGTCGCGCTGTATGAGATGATCATATCGGCCACCATGTGCGATACATGTTGATGTCATGGCACCCCGAGATGTTGGACCTGGGGGCACTATCTTCCTAACATGAATCTGGGAGGATTGTGACAGCACCTGATGATCAGCAACACAGCCCGAGGCGAGAAAAGCAGTTGCAAGCCATTTATTCCTAAATATTTACCTGAAAAAAGATGCCATCAAAGAACTCCTCACTTGGAGCCATCAATGCGTCAATGGTTATATTTTTTTCAATGCTCCAGACTTCTAGATAGGTTAGCAGTGTCGTAAGTTCGTTAAGTGCAGCATGCGTCTGAGGATCTGTACACAATATTTCTTGATTAACAATCTTCGAGACAACCACCTACAGCCCGATGAAGGGTGGAAAGCTTACCTGAAAGAAAACTTACTTGGAGGAAGAGCTCCTCTTAATCGAGCCAGTGCCTCGTTGGCATTTCCAATCAACCTCCGCTCAACCGTCTGTAGACGATCAATTGTTACAGTTCCCAATTGCAAGGCCTGCACCCAAGCAGTGCTGTCGATGAGGAGATTGAGCCATACACACCACCAATCGCCACCAAAACAGGAGGTTGGCCTGAGATGAATGTGTGACAAAGTGCACCTGCAACTGACGGCGCAACTGAGTCCACAGAGATTTTCGCTCTGGTGATCGCGGCTCAATGCCTGCTGTAACTGCCAAAATCTGCAGAGGAATTGAAAGGGCCGTTTAGAATAATAATTCTTCCCCAGCTTCAAGGAACTCGCTGGCAGTTACACTGTTCATTCACCTGAGCAACAACCCTTTGTTCTTCTTGCTTGACGCCAGCCCAGTTCCAAATGGCGTCCAGCAGTGCCCGGTGGTTGACATGAACTTCACACGAATCAAAGCTGGGGCACTTATTCACGACTTCCAATGTCACCTATCATGTTGCATAAACACATGAACATTCACATATGGAGCAGTGTGGTCAGAGTGTGGTATACCACGGGTCTCAGCAAAAACAGTGTCTACCAAATTGGGGAGTTGAAAGTCTTCACCTTTACAACCTCTGCCTCTGCCAGCGTCCGAGCTCCCCCAACAATGTCAAAGTCTCCCTATATCACACAACTTAAATTGAAGCTCATACAAAGAACGACGCCAAGCAGGAAACTTTGACCAATAGCCGACAAATCTCACCTGGTAGTACTCTTGAGGAGCAGAACGACCCACTCCTCGTCGAGCCACTCGACCGATTTCAAAGCGCTTAAGAGATGTTTGCTGCATTCGTGCACAACATCGTAAATAATCAAACTCAAGATGGTTGCTCCTTTCCTTGCGCAAAACCCCTCTTGAGAAGCACCTGATTAGCTGCAACCCATTGTGCAAAGCAAGAACGTGTTTCATATCTAAGATGAAGCATAGTCCCAGACGACTCCATGAGCTTTAGCGACTTCCTGTTCAGACAGCGAAGGGGGCTCATGAGCAATGCTCCGTTCCTGTCAATCCTGAACTGATTGCCGGAATGGCTCTACTCGAACAGCTAGAACATGGTGCGAACAATTCACCTGTCATTTAGATACAAGCCATCAACTGCAGCACTCATGTAGGTGCTTGCAAGATGCTGTGCTCCATGGCGGATAAAGACATCCCTAACACCTTCCAGTATCTGATCTTGACCACTGACAGCATGAATGGATGAATGAGCAGCTCTTTTCTTGTGTTTCATTGACTCCATACTCAGCCTGTCAGCCTCTGCAGCAATACGCTCATCATCGAATATTGCTGCCACCACCTGATCATAGACAACAGACTCTTCCCCTCCTTGGATAGTCCTTAAGATATCTACATCACCACATGTAAGATTCCATAAATGGACATTAAGATTCCATAAATGACTTGCCATTCCTAAGTGACATGTGGAGCTGAGGTTTAATTCAGCTGAAGTTTGTATCAAACAATTAACATTCTAAACCCCTACAGAAGAGGGAAAAGAAGACGATGTAAGTGGATCCTGTAGGCTGCTAGCCATACCATTGAGAGATTCATCTTCCATCCTTGGAGGCAGCAATTCACTACGCAGTACTTGCATAGCCGATGGTCTTTGACAAGGATCAGGAGTCAGTAGCCATTTCACTAGACTACACTGTTGCACAAACTCTGCAGACCACGAAGCGGGTAGAACACCGTTGTGTTTCAGGTCAGTCAGAAGCAAGTATCTCTCCATGCTGGTGCCAAATGGATACCACATCTCGAACAGAACAACCCCTAGACTGTACATGTCAACCTGCAGATGACAAGACACGTTATAGCACATAATAGCCATCATATTCATATGGTAGCTACATTCAGCAAAACTAACCACATAAAACCACGCTCTTCACCTTCTCATCAATGTGTGGCCATCTTTGTTCAATTTCTGGTGCAGTGTAGAAGTAGGTACCCACTTGACCAGTTCCGTCAACTGAGGTACCAGCCAATTCACTAGCAAAACCTGAGCTTATATCATAGTCAGGCTGTTCCAAGGTTGAGAACTTTGCTGCAAAGAAACGAAGGTAAGGTGAGTCTGATCACATCAGCAGTCCAGCAACGGAGAAGCAAAGCCAGAGCCAGCTCTTCTTACCAAGGCCAAAATCACCAATCTTGATCTCATTGCGAGCATCAAAAAAGATGTTATTCGGGGTTAGATCTCGGTGAATGATCCCTTGCCCATGAATATGCACAAGCCCTTCAACAATTTGACGGAACATTCGCCAGATTCCATCTTTATCAAAGTTGTTCATGGAAACGTCCAGAACCTCCCGCAAAGTTCTGCCCATATCAACATCAGCTTCTGTAAGGCAATCGTCACCATTGTATGCCCAGGTAGCTTCTCAATCGTCTGAGGGCAAAACTCTAGTTTCGGTGTTCAAGTGTTTGCGTGAATGGCATCAAATTGAACATGCATACACAAGCAAGAATAAATCACCTTGGACAAAATTCCATCTGAATATACAAAGTGGTCACTTCAGGTTCCTTTTCGGTATGCTGTGCAATGGTCTCGATGCTGACTTCAGAAAGAAGTCCTGAACTTTCAAACTCCTCAGAGCTACCGTTGAGCATCCCTAAAGACTGGCCCACTCCAGTCTCAAACCATGCCTACAAGATGGTGGCAACCTCAATACAGCAGCAGAACTAACACATTAACAGAAACTCATCAGCGTTGGTATCCTTCTATTAACAAACAGGGGGCAATACCTGATAGTAACGGACAACATTATGATGTTGCAATCTTGACAATGTAGCAACCTCTCTGACATCCCACCAAAGCATGTCAATTCTCTGCTTCACAACCAGGTATCTGTCCAAGAATCCTCAAAACAGAAATAAAGGAGAAGGTATGGCAACACAAGTTATTATGCACTAGCTACACCTCCACAGGAGATGCGGAAGGCAACACCAGTAGGCAACAATAGATGCGAAAAACAACTCCCCAGTCAAGAGAAGTCAAGTGGATGCCCATAACAGCTCCAAAATGTTGGCAAAGCAGAATACACATACCGCAGAATTTTATTATTTGCAGCTGAGCTTTTATCCTTCAGGTGTATTTTCTTCATTGCATATCGACGACCATCCAACTTGTTCACGCAAAGAACAACATGCCCGAAACCACCTCTACCTGCAAGAGCACTGTTGGTTTTTTAACAGTGCCCGGAGCAAAGCTACGTGGTTCCAAAGAGGGGAGGGGGAGGAAACTTCACAGGATGTACAGGTAGAACGCAAACGTGCTGCCAAGACTGTGTGATTAAAGGCACTGCAGTAAGTGCTCACCAAGTAACTTGAGTTCCTCAAAATCACTAACATAGCGGGAATTTGCAGAGTGAGCACTATTGCCCTCGCCTAGGAGCTCTGGACTCGCACTCCAAAAGTTCGCAACAGCTACCTGTGTCTGTCACCAAATAAGAGAGGATTCGCCTGGTCATGATCGTCACAAAGGCAGCAGTCCAACACTGTTGGGAAAACTCTTGTAATTACCAGTGGATCAGGGATGTGGGCACTCTCTAGCGTGTCATGTATGAAGAGTTTCCGAAAAGTTGCATCAAAAACAGGTGATGGCACCGTCAACAACTCTTTCACCCACCTGGGCATGACCTGTCACAAGCAAGGGAAGTCCTGGCTGACTATATCTACACAACACGGCAGGGCTTTGGAGAACACAACCACATCATCCTAACCTTGCCTTCACACTGTTCACTGGTTTCTATTGAGAACTCACTCCAAGTTTTTGCAACTGAGAGGCCAGGACGGAGAGCATGTATGGTAATGGACCCTTTGGGCCACACACAAGGCGAAGTAAGTGACCCTGCCACGCAAACAAAAAGCACGGAGCGCCTCCAGATTAGAGGTAAAAAAATGCTGCACATGCCACTGCACACTCACTGGTGCGGGATGGGCATACCAAAATAAGGTCCTTTCGAAGAGACTGAAGGGCTGCATCAGTAGGGGGTGGAGGATGGGCAATTTTTTCCTCAGATTTGAACTCTTCATCCCCCTTATCAGCAGCATTCTCAGCCACTGTGTAATTCTCTGTATGAACAGGTTGCTGCAAATGACCCACAGATTGAATCATGATTCATGTCGCACATCTACACAATGCAGTGTTGTTGCCACTTTAAACGCCAAAGGCAGGCAGTCCAGATATAGGCACCTTGGCCGCAGATGCCATTCCAAACAGGCCAGGATAGACTTTGAGAAGACTCTCAAAGACTGAAGTGAGATGTGAAGGCTTGCCAGCTGATAGCGTGTTCTGGTGCTCTTGCACATCGTGTTGCTCTGCTTTGTTGTCTGAAGGAGCTTCCAGGCCTTTAGCAATTACAACCTTCTTATCCTTAACGGCAAGCTCTCCGGCCAGATTCTGAAGTGCATTCTGTTGAGCCATGCCAACATCCACTGGAACGTTGATAGCTCTTTCAGGCCTGTGTACAAATTCTGTTGCTTCTCTCTCAGCCAAATTGCGCTGCCCTGCAATCTGATGTCTGTCTCGGATGAAGGGACTAGGCTTCGTGAGTTGTGCAGACGATTCAATGGGGAATTGGTAATCCCATTGCTCGTCAGCCTCACCCCAAACATCAGCAAATAGATCCAGACAAACATGATCTTCAGAACGAGGAACATAGTTTAGGGGTTCGGATGGAGAGCCTAGAGGTTCTGTGTCCCAGCTCTCCTGAGCCAATGTTGGAGCACATCCAACTTCCTGCATTACACTCATCATACTTTTGTCAAGGATAACTCACGACATAGATGGACAGCTCAAAGTCCTGGTCCGACCACAAAACACATGCAATGCAACCAACCCAGACACAGGTTTCTAGCTCAAGGCAGATGGGAGACACCCATCAGCCATGCCTTCGCTTTGCACGCTTTACGACATCCACAGCTATGTTACAAACAGTCTGCAGACAAACCGCTACTAGCTTGTGGTCCGACCGCATCTAAAGCTTTCGTCCAAAGAACTGTACCTGCGGTTTTTGCACCCTGTGCTCAGAGAGAAATTCCTTAGCAGTTTCAACCAGGTTGTAGACCATAACACGACCCTGCCTTGCAATTGAGGCAGCCTAGCAAAAAACAAAGGGAAGTTCTTACGTACAGCAACCCAGAAAAACAGAGACATTGAAGCAAACCAGAAAAAAATGCAGTCGGCAAGAAACATGGAAATGCGCGTTCTACCTGCTCCACCAGCATAGAATGCAGCGACTGACGTTGCTCTTCCAGATGTCCTTCCTCCGAAAGGAGCTGGAGCTTGGGTGGCTTGTTGGGATATCCAGGCAAGCACCTTAGAGGCCAGAAGCCAGGAGCCAGAATGAGTCGGGAAGCAAGGGACACCACAGAATGGCGATCAGGGAACGCATCTCAGAGTTCATACGTACCTGACAAGAAGCCGGAAGGACACGTCCGACTGAACAACTCCATCCTCCTCAGGGTATGGCCTGCCAGCAATTGCACGGAAGGAAGTTGGGCACGGCTGACAGGACGAATTTTCCACATGTCTGTGGAGCACGTTTCACAGACCTGATGGTGATGGAGAATTCGACAAATGGGTGTTCCGAGACGAGCGAAAAATCCTCCTGCAAAATTGCCGACCTGCACCCACAATATCCGTTAACAGCTGCACGAACTAATTGCGGAGGCGGCACAAGCTGAAATCGAGCCTGAAACGAGTGGTACACGGACAAGGCTGTGATCTCCTCAGCCACGTCGTCAGAGAGCGGGTCCGGCTCAGTCTTGCACGCCTTGGCTTTGGCCTTATTACCTCGCTTGCGCCGGGCACGCGAATGGCCAGCCATCAATGCGTGTAGGTGCAGGCCATAGCTGGATCTGATCACCTTTCCATGCGGTTAACCTAATACAAATTGGGCACGGTCGCAGTCACCTCGCACCTGCTGCCAGTCTCCTCCTGCCCGTAGAAACAGGGAACAGTCTCGTCCCTGTGCCGTTTCACTGTGGCTTGCTCAGACGGCTTGCGGCCATGGCGTCGGAGGAGGAGCGAGCCACACTCCTAAGCATCCACGACAGGGGCCGGAGTCTGATGGACGCCGTGGGGTTCAAAATGGAACTAATAAGCCGCGGGCGTCTCCAGGGTTCCTTCGTAGTGGGGGACATGACGACGCAGGTACAACGTAGATAGGCAATTGATGTACATGTGCCATTGTTGCAGCAGACCAGCGCATGCTAGGCGACAAGACACTGTAAGGGAAGGCCTAGGGGAGCTAACGCTGAGTCAGGGGGTTAATCATGCAGCCATTCAAAGTCCTGCATGGCGGCGTCACGGCGTTCGTGGCCGAGACGCTTGCGAGCCTGGGCGCGCTTCTCCTGGCCGATTTCCAGAGAATTGCCGGAATCGAACTGAACGTGAGCCACCTCCGAGCGGTGGAATCTGGTTGCGAGGTGAGTGTCGAAGCCACCGCCGTGTCCGCAGGAAAACGCGTGCAGGTGTGGGAGGTGAAATTCCGGGCGGACCACGCCGTGGCCGCGATTGCTCGCGTTACGCTGATCGTACTTGGTCGTCCCGGTCCGCTGCCACTGCCACTGCCACTGCCACTGCCACTCCAGCCATCGCCGACTTCCGCTTCCAAGCTCTAGTCTTGTTCTCCATATGTAATTTGTAGCACTATTCTTTAATACGTAGTTGCGCCTGTACGGATTGACCAATCCTGCTATTAACTGGGAATATAGGATAGGGAATAGCAAATTGCTACCTGCAGTGTAAGAAGAAGGAATCTATTATAATTGTCGAAGAAGAAGAATTTGATTATAATCCACGTGGACAAAAATATCTATCGTGGGACTTGATACTTAACAACTTGTGCCATAGTATACTATAATATATATTTTAAAATATCTATAAAATTTTAAATTCACTCGACTTGCAACATGGAGTGTCTAAGCTATACCAAGAGTATCACTCCTCTAGGCACCCCATCTAAGTAGCGATCTAAGCGATGTGTCTATTTGGCCTAAGCCATTAGGAATCTTTGTTTGGTTTCTTTTTATTATAGGTAAGTAAGTTTGTCCCGAGCGTACAGAAAGAAAGATTGCGAGATTAAAAGTTATTTTAGGTGGTCGACGAAAGGTTCGTTGGACGAGGACATTTAGCCTCTAATCAATTAAAGCGGAGAACATGACCAGATTAATAAACCCTTTCAGTTAGAACGTGCCTGGAAGGGGGGTTCAGCCCTCCAATGTGGGACGCAGAACGAGACCCTCAAATTTTGGGACGGGGACTGAGCCACCTACATATTTGTAACGCTCTTGACCAAAGATGCAAGTACGATGCACCTGCACAGGAAGGCCATGTAGTAGACCTATACATGCGGCCTGGTTTGCCGTCGTGTCAGGAAGCACCACCTGTAACGTGAGCCTAGTCCTTTGCACCTTCTCCTTTGCCATACGAATGGGTCCGCGAATCTTGACGCTCTACAGCTTCATGTTCTTCGCTATCCAAGTCAGTCGACGACTCTTGGGGTTCTTTCGCATCATCAGGGTCAGTCCATGGCTCGTCAGGGTCAGTCCATGGCTCGTCAGGTTCAGTCCATGGCTCATCACGGTCAGTCCATGGCTCTTCGTCCTCCTCTCCATCTTCAGTATCCGAGTTAGCCCACGGCCCTTCGTCCTCCTCTGCAACTTTATCTTCTTCACTATCGAAGTCAGTCAATGAACCTTCTGTATCCCCTGCATCTCCATCTTCGTCATTACTCCATGAATCACTGCCAGAATCCAGATCCAGAGCAGATGCTGATACGGGGACGCTTTCATCTTCAGAATCAACCACGGAGTCGGCCAAATTATCGCCTTCAAAGCTCAGGCATTCACGCATAAAGCTATCATCCTCCTCAACAGTATCCTCCATTTTCAGCGCATCCAGTAATTCTGGAGAGATTTCGTCACCGACAATGACGGGCTTTGGTTGCCCTTCCGCCCAACCACGAAACATTATGATCTTCTTTTGCTCTTGGGAGACCAGAACTCCCCCAGTTAATGCCTGCAGTGAATACAAGAAACCCAGAATGAGTAATTCCTAGACTGCGCACATTCAAGACGACTTATGATTTCACGAGTGTAAGACCTCCAGCTCTTGCGCTATTTCCTGGACAGAGGTTCCATTCGCACGACCGTTCACGCCAATTTTCACAAGCGCATTCCTCTTAAAATGCTTCCGTATTGCCGCTGCCAAGCCTGTCAGAACATTGCTCTTCCCTGCATAAGAGTTCAGTGTATGACTATGTTAGCATTTCATGTTATGTTAGCAAGGATCCGTATGTTAGCATTTCAGGTTACGTTAGCAGACATCCGTATCCAGAGTCCGACCCAAGCTGATGAAACAGGGCCCGGTCATCACCGACACTTACCCACATTGAAATTCGCTGTTTTTCCCATCACTTTGAGCGCATGCCTTCTCAGCACAAGTCTCTCCTTCGTTGAAAGTGGTTCAGCTCGGTATATTGTCTCAAACGTGTCACTGTCACTATCTTCTCCAGAAAATTCGCCAGTATCGAATCCACCATCTTGTGATTGCTTGTCAGAATATGTCACACTCTGAGCGACGTCCCTAAAATCCTGATCACCGTCATCACCAGCGTACTTTTCCTGCAATACCAAGGGAGAATATTAAGTTTCATGAAGGAATGCAATGGACAAGTCTTTGGTTGTCACAAGGTAATCAGGGTCTAACCCAACCAGGCCCAGGATACAGTAGAGGACAGCTTACAATTCCGGATCTCATTGTACTGATCTCTTTCTCCAAGCTTAAAATGTGCCGCTCCAGAGCCTGAACACGTTGGTCACAGATGGGATGAACTCCAGGTGCACAGCACTCAACAGAACCACAGCAGGGAATGCTTTGAGAAAGAAATTCTGTACACCCACAGTACCTTTCTCCTTTGCAATTCAATGGATCTTTTCAGAGCTTGGCGTTTGGTTAGAAGGTGCCGAGGTCTGATTTGCAGTGGCCGTTGGTAGTTCTTTCCTCGGTAAACAATGATGGCCTGACCTTTTGAGACCGCAACGGTTGCAATTAGGACACCTCCACTTTCGTAGGCTAACATTTTTGCTGTGTACTCCAACTCTCGAGGGTCTTTTTCCTTGATAATGATCTTCACCAACTCCCGGTGCTTCCAATGCAAATGCATATTCTCGACCACCCCATCAAACACTCCTCGTCTACCTGTAAGACAAAGGCGGTGAAAGTAACCTTAGAACCACCAAGGCTTCAAACAATACACACATCACGAGAGATATCTCAATAAACAAGGTTGAGGTCCTGATGAATGCCAAAAAAAGATAAACATATAACATCACCCTCTTTTCATTTCATCTAGCAACAAGATGTGATGCACTGTAACTTGCACCCCCAGGTGCATATTGCATACCTATTAAGAGGAAAGCCTTCATCTTGAGGCCAACCTTC
Organism: Anthoceros angustus; assembly: GCA_010909165.1. Taxonomy (NCBI): domain Eukaryota; kingdom Viridiplantae; phylum Streptophyta; class Anthocerotopsida; order Anthocerotales; family Anthocerotaceae; genus Anthoceros; species Anthoceros angustus. The sequence goes on from VJWM01000219.1 coordinate 220,581, forward strand.
CTGAACATATACCTCTCTTCATCAGTGATATATTCCGCATCCGCAGGTGGCCCAGATAGTTCAAGGCTCTTCTCCACTTTTATCAGTGCGTCCTCAGCCCTGTTTTTCTTCATCAGAGCCTGTGCACAAGACATAGAAGTACGACATGCCTTACTGCTCACAATACCACAAGCAACCACAACATACCAACCCATTGACAACGCTGTTCTTCAATGCTGGAAAGGACCATTTGCAACAAGACCCCACACCAATTCTTCACACCACGCTCGTGACGTACCTGTTGCACCTTCCTCTCGATTCTCTCCACCTCATATCGCCTAGCTGCCGCTTTAGCTGCTTTTCTATTCCGCTGCTCCTCCTCAGTATCTATCCAGGATTGCCATTGAGATTTCACCTCCAGAGTTTCAGCTAAGGTACCAGCTTTACTTAATTCAACTGGAAGCCCTAGAGTTGCTGCCTTGCTGGCATTTCCGCGAAATCGGAGTCTTTCCTCTTCCTCCTGAAGAGCTTTTGTCATCGCATCCCTCTCTTGTAAAGCAGCAGCTACTAAAGGAGGAAGGAAATCCTTTCCTCTGTAGAGAACAATGAATTCCTTGTTGCGAGAAAGCAAAACACCACCAGTATACCGCTGCACAGCCCAGCCAGTACTGATCTCAACAGAAAGCCCAGCCCCATTCGCAGCAAAAATGGTCTTACCAAGACAGAACTTCCAGATACCTTTAGCTCCTCAGCCATTCTCTCATTGTTGGTGTTCTGCACACCTCTCTTGACAGCAATTTTTGCTATTTCACTTCGTTCCCAGAGTTTCAAAATAGCCGATGCTAAACCAACGAGGCCCCTATTCCTCCCTACATCCATTCATTCAAACAGGTCATATGTTCAGTCCCGAGGAAATGATGTGGTTGACAGACCTGCACTGGCTGAGAAGAGTAGACAAAGCCGTTAATCTGCACAAGTCAATGTGCTTCACTGAAGGTCGGATGTCGGGACTTACCGAGGACAAAATGAGGTGGCAATGGACGCGCCAGTCTCCGCAAATCAGTCAGCTCGTTATTGGTCAAATTTGGCTTGACACCGTAAGGCAAGAGTCTGTAGGGCTTCTTGTAGGCAGACTCGTCGATCGGCAGCAAATCCCCATCGACTGGAACCGGACGTGCCCCAGTCCAGCCTTCATAGCGAGGACCAAGCTCCTCCAAAATCCTCTCCACCTCTTCTAACTCCCGCATCATAATTTCTGTCAGTTTTCCTTTATCCACAGCTCCACCGCTGCTGGCAACTATCTCAGTTAGCACCCGATCCCGAATTTGACCTTCGCGTGTCTCTGGAACCGCTACATCACGTGACACGCCGCTCTCAAGCACAGCTTCATCTGCACCAACACGGTCTTCCACCTCCCGTACCTCCTGCTCAGAAGTGGCCAACTCTACTTCCTTGCCTTCCTCCAGCTGCACGGGCACAGTCTGTGGCTCTTTGATACCAAAGTTCTGCCTGAACAATGGCAACGGCGCCTGCCGCCTCTTCTCAAGAACCGACTCAGGCAGCTTGGACGGATGAACATAATCCTTCCCTCGGTAGATAATCGCGGCACCACCCGACCTCCACACCACCAAACCCCCCGTCTTCCTCTGCAGAAACGTAACACCTCATCATCAGCATCCACAGCGCCAACCCGAACTAAACGGCAGAGGCAGAAGGAACACAAACCTCCAAATCCTCATGAGTCTTCTTCATATTCAAAGCCGGCGGGCCCTCACATTTGATCTTCACAATCTCAGAATTCCTCCATCCATCGTGAATGAAATCCACAACGCCGTCCGTGACTCCGTGCCTCCCGATCTTGAGCCGGTGCCTCAGGTGGAGCCCGAGCCCGCGCAACCGCTTCAGCTCCTCTCCAGAAATGGTGAGCTCGGCCAGCGACGGCGGCTTCACCTTCTTCACCTTCCCGGCCTCCGCCTCCGCATCCGGCTCCTCATCCGGCCGCATTTCCCACGGGAACCTGGCGTCCATCCTCCCCGGCTCCTGGAACCCGGGCGTGGGAACGGGATGATCGGGAGTAGACCACTTCGGGTTCACCTTGGGAAGCACCTGGTTGTTCCCTCCCGGCCTGTGCGTGAAAATGGAGTCCGCAGTGTGCCCCCCGCGCCTCTGCTGCTGAGTGTAGCCGAGGTAGGACCTCCCTTGCACCGCCTGGCTGCTGCTCCTGATGCTCTGCAGCTTGTCCACAATGCGGGACATGGCCGTCCGCTTACCGGACTGCATACCGGGGTCCATGCCGTCGGACGAAACGGCCCGCTCCTCCGCCTCCACTTCCATCCCTTGCTGCTGCCGCCTGGCCGGCCCCGGGGGCGCACCGCTCCCCCGCGACATCCAGGGAGGCGGATTCTGCTTGAACCCCGAGCTGCGCCATCTCTGAGCTGGAGCCACAGCTGCAGCATCATTCTCCTCCTGCTCCCGCTCCTGCTCCCGCGTCGCTGCAGCTCTGGATGCGGAGCAAGCCACCAGCAGGCGGCCCGGCGCGGGCCGTGCGTACGAGGTGCTGCAGCCGCGGCCGCCCCCGGTGAGCGAGACGCAGGGGCAGCAGTCGCGCGACCGCGACGGGCCCAGGAGCCTCGCCGGCGCCAGCGCCATGCCGCGCAGCGCAATGCTTCGACTCTCACTGCATCCGCCGCCGCCACGGGAACAGGCGACGATGCTTCCGGAGGAATGCAGTGCGCGGTAACTGTAACTAGTCAGGCCCAGGCGCCTTTGCAAAGTTTGCGTCCAGAGACGGAGAGGATGAGGATCAGAAGAAACGCGGCTCCATTAATGCAATCCAATTACATACATAAATAAAAACTGTAACAAAATGTCCATGGACTACAAACGCTCCCGGGCAGCGATGCCGTCCACGAAGACGAATTTTGAGACGCTACAGAAAAGCGTCCGCGAAGGGCAGCCGGCTGATGACTTGCTTCCCCAAGGAGTTCAGCTCCCGCAGCGCCTGCACGTGTGGCTCGTCGGCCTCCACGGGTATGATCGCCGCGGGGGATCCCTGTTTCAGGTATTCGACCACCTTGTTGGCGGCCTCCAAGCCCGTCACGAAGGCCTTCTCCTGCGCAACGCACAGAATTTTGAAGAAGGTTAGGGTTTGAAATCTTTGCTTCCGTCCCTGCTAGGGAGAGTGTTGCTTTTACCTGAGACCAGGAGCCGTGGCGATTGATGATCCAGTCTCCAGCCATATACACGTTGGGGATGCTGGTGCTTCCTTCCAACAGGTATTGGTAAGTTCCTGGGGAGAAGTGTGTTACACCTCGTTTGAATCGGACCACGGCCTTGTCCGTGACAGTGGCATATTGGAATTGCGGGATGCACAGGGCCAGGTACTCTTGCACTTTCTGGACTATTTGATCGTCGGTGAGGGGCAGAAGCTGGTTGGCATGATACTGATGGAACGGACCCCGTCAGTAGGCAGTTGTATCCCAGCGAGCAAGCAAGTAGAGGAAGGTGAAAGGGGTTTGGCAGCACTTACAAAGTCTGCCTCCACCACTGTCCCTGGCTCATCTTTGTACTCGTCGTGCAAGGCAGTGAGGTCGAAGAATGTCCACCCTGTTGAGCTGTCGAATCCGAAGCAGGCGTTGCTTGGTTTGGGGATGGGGATCTGTGGAACATGCAAGAAACACATCATCATGCCTCTGCTGTATAGCCCTGCAGATGGTACTGCGGCTGCCTGAGATTGTAGAAGACGGTTATTACCTTTCTGTCTAGCCAGAGGCGTACAGCAAGCACGTCCACAGCGCCCAGATTTGAGGTGTTCAGAAAGTCTTCCTTGGTCTTCAGAACCACGCTGTACAGAGCGACGTACAAACATGACCTCAGTGCTGAAACAAACCGATCCTACAGCAACAGCAATGTTGCCCCACAGGAACCGTCCCACCATGGCTCAAAAGCAGGCAGAACGAACGGACTACCCAACCTGTTCGCAACAATTCGTTGAATGGCGGTGACACCAACTGCAAACACCACAGCATCCGCTTCAAATGTCTCCTGTCCGCAGAGAACACCCGTCACAGCTCCGGTTTCTTCGTTGAGGATGACATCTGTGACTTTCTTCTCCGCGATAAAGTGGCAGCCTTGCTCTGCTAGCTTTTCCACCCAAGGCTTGAAAATCTGGTCACCCACAGTGCCTCGGCACCACACTACATCGAAGTCGGCCTGCAACCAGTTCAGGAGATCGACAAAAGCCCGCTCATTTCCAGAGGCTCTGAAGGGCTATGGCAGGCACACAGCTTGGATGGGTATGCAGAGAGCGAGATACAGGAGCAACACGCACCTGATGAGCCAGGATGAAATAGTACAGCATGCCTAAGGCAGCAGCAGCACTGCATTGTTCTCCCGGGGCAAACAAGCCCACAAGAAGCATGGGGTTGAATGCCTCTCTGTACAACCTCTCTGAACATCCGAACTCTCGAAACAGCTCTCGTGCAGTTCCTGGACAGCATGAAATGAGAATGTAAGACCCAATGTGTGTGACTAAACATATGGCATCGCATATCATACAGGCACAAAGGAGGCTTACTTTTGTCGTACTTCTTCCAAGCACTGTCGCTGTTGTCAAAGTCGAGGACTAACAGGGCACAGAGAACATGTCAGTCTGGTGCGTGAGATAGAGCACAACGGCAACCCAGCATTGAACTTAGGTCCACTCACCAGCATAGAGCAATGGTAGGGCAGTAAGGCGATCTAGCAAAGGAAGCCTCTTGAACTGCAATCCCATACCTTTCGGGGTCAATGGCCAAGCAATGCAGGTAGAAAGGGGAAGCATGTGCACCAAAATCATGCATTCCGGACTATGCACTGATTCACCTGAGTGTACACGAAGGTACCCAAGGGGCTCGGCAAACGAGGAAGGTCCTGGAATATCGGTGACTCAACCTACAAGGCAGCACGGAGGCACGAACACGGAGAGCACTGTAGTCTGTGTGGCAGTTATCCATTCAACGAGTCTTGAGAGGAGGAAGCGTGAGACATGGTTGTGTTACCTCGAGGCCCTGAGGGGAGTATTGCGCAGATCTGGTCCAATCGGTGAAAGGCTGGAGGCCCAATGCATCCACCAGCGCGAATATGTTTTTATAGGGGTACCAGAAGCCTGCTGACAAATGTGAGCGAGCTTGGCAGAGCGCAGGGCAAGAAGGCAGCATAGCAGCAAGAGTTTTAGGGAGAGTGTGACAGTGTACGTACCGTGAATGCCCACCTCCACGGACCGCCCTGTAGCTGTCGTCCAACCGGCTGACAGGCCTCCGGGCTGACGCCCAGCTTCGAGGAGCGTGACATCGAAGCCCTGCCAATGGTGACGGCCCGGTGAAGCCACAGCAGCAGCAACCGCGACCAGCAAAACCGACCCAGCACCGGAAGGGGAAGGAGGTAGGCTCTCGCTACCTGCTTGGAGAGGTGATGGGCGGCGCCGAGGCCTGCCCAGCCTCCGCCGACAACCACCACTTTTTTGGTTTCTGCATTCTCCACCTTTTGCTCTTGGGCGATGCAATGCAGCCTTGTCCTCCTGCTGGTGAGCTTGGGCGGGGCCTTCCAGACCGGCCACACCGACGTGAGCGGCTTAGCCAAGGCCTCCATCTCGGCTCTGGGTCTGGTGGCCTTGGAGGGACGGAAGTCAGCAGACTGTGACTTTGGTTGTTTGATTCTGGTAACCTAAATAATTGGTGGATAACGCAGGAAAGCTGGTGGTGGACAATCGCCATGGCTGAACAACTCTCCGCGCTCGACACTCCCCCTAACCTGCCCCGGAAGATTGCGTGGGGAGATGAGGAATTCGACGAACCCGACCTGCCTCAGCCGCCCCCTGATGTTCTTGATCTCGGCGGCCTGTCTGCCGCCCTCGACAGCGCGAGTACAGCAGCTGACGCGGATGCCGCGCCGGAGGCAGAGATCAGAAAGGTGCGGATGGACGGACTCTTGCCACTTCTGCATTTGCAACAGGGATGTGCACAGTTCCTTACGCCGTCGTCATGTTCCTGTTGCTGTTGCTGTTGCTGTTGCGTTGGGTGGATTCACTTTGCTGCCTGCAGGTTGTGGCCGACGACACCCTCTACACATCGGCAACTACGTTCGAGGACCTCAATCTGAGCCCGGCCCTGCTCCAGGGCTTGTACGCTGAGATGAAATTCGAGAAGCCCAGCAGAATACAGGCCGTCACTCTGCCCATGATTCTGACACCTCCATACCAGAACCTCATCGCGCAAGCTCACAATGGTTCCGGCAAAACCACCTGTTTCGTGCTTGGGATGCTCAGCAGGGTGAATCCCCTGTTGAACGCACCGCAGGCCCTCTGCGTCTGCCCTACCAGGGAGCTGGCTATCCAGGTATGCCATGCTGCACCATTTTCTTCCTCCGTGCTGCCTGCAGTGCATAGGTAGATGCCAAGGCAAGATGTTGTGTTGCATAGCAGCTGTGGCATCCTCTCATCCTAGCCTGTTGAATCATGTGTGAAGAATCAACAAGTACTTACCAAAATGGGCAAGCACACTGGCATAACCTGCGCTTGTACAGCTTTTGCCGATATTGAGTCAGGCGCAAGGCCAGGGCGCATCACTGACCAGGTGGTCATCGGGACGCCTGGGACCTTGAAGCGTTGGATGACAAAGGATAGAAGCCTGAGCACGAAGACCATCAGGGTGCTGGTGTTCGATGAGGCGGACCACATGCTGGACCAGGTACTTTTCTTGCTTCCTGCTTGTTGTTTCATCCTTGCATTCCTCGGTGGCCATGTTGACGGATGCTGTACGTGTTGCCTGATGCAGGATGGCTTCCAAGACGACTCACTGAGGATCATGAAGGAGATCACCAAGGAGGTGACCAGGCTCAATGCGTCTCTCCAAGTGCGCATCTTACAAGCCTTGTTGTCTGCCTCTAGGATGCGCTCCAGTGTAGATTCAGGTGAAGTGAAGAGGTTTTCCTTGATGTTTTCTTTGTGTGTGCAGGTTCTGCTGTTTTCAGCCACATTCAACGAACGAGTGAAGCAATTCGCTCAGAGAGTGACCGTGAAAGCTAACTACGTGTTTGTGGAAAAGGAGAAGCTTTCACTCGACGTGATCCGGCAGTATCGTGTCATGTGCCCTAATGTGTGCGCCAAAATCGAGGTGCTCAAGGAACGCATCTTCCCGGCCGCGGAGAAGCTAGGGCAGTCCATCATCTTCGTCCGCACCAGGAAGAACGCGAGCGAGCTGCACCGGATCTTGAACGCCGACGGCCACAAGTGCTCCTCCATCCAAGGCGGCCTCACTCACGAAGAGCGCGACCGGGTGATCCGGGAGTTCAGATGCGGGGAAACCAAGATTCTCATCGCAACCGACGTCCTCGCCCGGGGCTTCGATCAAGCGCAGGTCACCTTGGTTGTTAACTTCGATATCCCAGTGAAGGCGGCCACCCCGGACGAGCCGGACTACGAGCTCTACCTGCACAGGATCGGGCGGAGCGGCCGGTTTGGCCGTCGAGGTGAGCGAGCTCACGTCACACAGCGAAGTTAGCGTTTTGTCTTTTGTCCGCTGGCTGCCTGAAGCGCGCGTGCGTGCGTGGGGCTCTTGTGCAGGCGCTGCATTCAATCTGCTGGTGACGGAGGACGACGCAAGAGATCTGGACAGGATTGCAAGCCATTTCAACCGCGACATCCCCGAGGTGCCGTGGCAAGATGAGGAGGCTTTCGAAAGCGTGCTCAAGGAGGCAGGCTTAGCTTGAGGAGGAGAATGAGCTTTGAAGAAGCGAACATTTTTCTGCAACAGGGGCCCGGCGTCTAGTCGCTACATAGGCGTATAAACCTACATAAATTAGAAGGCTGAGAGCATTACAAAGCTCCGACGTTGCAGCAAAACAACGACAAGGCAAATTCTAAATAAGTTTCACGGAGTGGATCGCTCACAACGTGCTTGTGAATTTAGGGGAATGGAGGCTGTCGCATCTTTGTCTCTGTTGCCTTGCCGTCTCCTGTTGTGGAGGCCGCGAGTTTTGTGAGGTGTATCAAGCAGGAATGAGTTGCAGTGAGTGCTTTGGGAAAGTGTTTGCCTTGCATGCCAAGCGCACTGCCTTGCCTTATCTTCTGGCGTGCATGTCGTTCTTCCACTTTTAGCGGGCTGGCTGGTTCGCCAGTGAAGCTGGGACAGTGTCTCGATGATGGTCAACAACCCAACCTGTGGCTCTTCTGTCCCGACGGCCATGGCCTCGCCCATGGCCTGGCCTCGCCTAGCTCCTGCAGGCGCAGGCGCGCTGAATGCGAGGCCAGCCCCTTGCGTCTCGCCCTCTCCACCGTCTCCCTGTGCCTCGACCTCGTACACGTCCACGCCCGAATCTCTACTGCCAGCAGCTGTAAGTGCTTTCAGCATTCAGAATTTGAAGCTGCGAACTCGTAATGGAGCTCCTGCGCAATTTTTCATGCTGAATCCATCTCTGCTGCTTGCGCTTGTTGCTGTGCAGAGGTTGCCGAGCAGGCAGTATCACGGGTGCAGGAGGATTCCGGTTTTCTTGCACCACGGAAGCACAGGCCCTTCAGGTTGTCATTTCCCCGCTCCTTGCTTCCTGGCTGGTGGCCTTGGGTCACCAGATTTCTTTGAATTCGTAACGATGCTTGAAGCAGCCCGATCCCGTCCCTGCCATCCAGTCCACATGCTGAGCAGAGGTGTAATATTAGGTCTATCGCTTGGTCTTGAGCTATCATCCTGATCCTGCGCACCTGTCCAGGCAAGCTGTTTGCGCGAGCTACTAAGCAGTTCGGTGATCAAACACCTCAAGAGAGAAGTGGCATCGCCGCTGTGGAAGAACTGGATAGCAAGAGCCTGTTAGATGACATCATCAAGGACGCCGCTATCCCGCCTGATGTAGAGGAGGACGCCTCACCACTGCCGTCAATCAATAATGGATTGGAAGCGTTCACGGACGATGTGGTACAGACAATTGCGCAACAAGAAGAATTGTTGAAATCGGCTGACGGTGCCAGGAATTCGGAATTTCTCGGGTACTCGGCCGGTACCGAGAAATTGTCAGTCGACACACACGACGACGATTCTGATCCGCCACTGGCACAGCTACTGTCCGCTCAACAACAGGAGTCGCATGCGGAAATTACTCTCACCGAGGACGAGCGCTTGGATGAAAGCTTGGACGAGGGCAAGATTGTAGACGTAAAGTTATTGTTGGAGAAGAATGATGCAAGTAGGATCTTTTCCAACCCAGAAGCTGTGCATGCTGGAAAGCACTTCCATGTCTTCTTTAAACGGAGTGCAACAGCCTTGTCAAACGAACCAAAAATTTTCATTCTCGGTGCATACAATCATTGGAGATGGAATTCGTTCACCACAGAGCTAACGAAAGTTGATGTGCAAGGTGATTGGTGGACCTGCTCTTTACAAGCCCCTCCACAGGCATTTCGACTGGATTTCGTCTTCTTTAACGGAGACAAAGTGTATGAAAATAATGAAGGGAAGGACTTCTTCTTTGATGTTTATGGGGGAATGTCGGAGCCGGATTTTGAGGATTTCCTGGCAGAAGTGAAGAGAAAAGAGGCAGAGAGAGCAGCTGCAGAACAGGCTGAATTGGAGAGAATTGCGACTGAGGAGCGCAGGTTGGCAGAAGAGAAGGCAGAACAAGAAGCTGACAGAGCTGAAGCCAAAAGATTGGTACTGGAGCAGCGTGATAAGGCCAGGGAGGCTCTTCAAAAGGCTGTGGTATCGGTCCCTGGACTGTGGTATGTTGAACCCTCTGATTTCCATGGGGGTGACGTTGTTACTCTCCTCTACAACAGGTCAGGCGGGCCTCTGGCTTCAAGTCCAAGCATCTGGATACATGGGGGCTACAACAACTGGCAAGATATGGTATCCTTTGTGGAGTTGCTCTCTCCTGCCGATTTGGAGAATGGTGACTGGTGGTCTGTGCAAGGTGGGTCAGTTCTGCACCTCTGCTTTTTCTCTTTTGGAACAACGAGAACTATGGTGACTTGGCAATGGCTCTATAGAGATGTCTGCTGGATATGATAGACTGCATCCTGTCTATATTACTCAAAGATCCCCGAGATGAATCCATTACTTTTTGTTTGTCTAATCTGCTTGGAGGTTCAGAGGTCGAGAGATAGTACCTCCATCTGGGACACTTGAAGATGGTTGAGATTAGATATGATGAACCTCATTTTGCTGCTGTGTTACTGGAGCAATTGATCTGGAGTCGGCAAACCATGGTAGCCATGGCAAGCCACGCTAGACATTATCATAAGGTAGCCTGGATTGTTGGATCCACCTTGCGAACAACGGAGAGTACAAGCAATCTCAATCTACGTGGCTGCTGCTATGACACTGAGGTTGCTGCTGTGACACTGAGGTCCTTCAAGAGGTGTTCATGTCGAACTTTCCTTAATGTAGATGGAGTAGTCTCTTTCAGTTGTTCTACTCACTTCATACCGTGTTGGTGGATTGGCCCTTAGTTAAATGTACACTGTAGAAAGGAGTGATCTGTCACCTCTCCTTTTTACTGCATGTGTGGATTGTTTGCCACTTATGGGTGTGCTGTGTGTCTAACCTGGATGCTGTGCACTGCAGTGGCCGTACCAGAGGAAGCCTACATGCTGAACTGGGTATTTGCAAATGGCCCTCAGGACAATGCCCAGGTCTATGACAACAACAACTATCAAGACTTCCATGCTCTAGTCACAAAAAGTGTTCCTGAAGATTCCTTTTGGGCCCAGAAGGAACAACAGATTTATGAAAAGTTGCAGCAGGAGCGGAAAGAAAGGAAAGAAGCTGCTCACCGAAAGGTAATGAAGGATTAGATTACTGGAGTTAGTAAGCATTTGACCTTCAATAGGATGACAAGGTTCTTATGCGCCAAACATGCCTCACTGTGTGTTTATTTGCTGAAGGCTGTGTACAGAGAAAAGCTTAAGAAGGAGATGCAGACGAAAGCCAAGAAGCTATTTCTAGAGTCCCAGGCATACCGTTTCTTCACAGAACCAGCTGATGTTCAAGCAGGACAGCCTGTCACAGTGTATTATAATCCATCGAACACTGTATTGCATGGCAGCTCGGAAGTATGGATCAGGTATTCCTTTAATCGTTGGAAGCATCCAGTGGGCTGTGCATCGATGACAAGGAAAGCAACTGGGAAAGATCCAAACTTCTTGCAGGCAACTGGTACAGACTTTAAATCACTGAATCTTTTTCTCGGTATTTTCGTTGCTATGGCATGGAAGCTCCCTTTTTCGCTGTCGTTTGACAGAACGTCTTAATGCTGCCATAAATTGGAAATCGGAGGGAAGCAAATCTAGCAATCTACCTGTACCTGCCACGCAGCTAATAATGTGTCTTTATTTGTGGCAGTTCAATTACCAGTTGATGCTTTTATTTTTGACTTCGTATTTTCGGAGAGAGGAGGTGAGGATGGAGGACGTTTCGATAACAAGAATGGCTTGGACTACCATGTACCTGTGTCTGGAGGCACATCGAAGGAGCCACCCCTAAATATAGTCCATGTGGCTGTTGAGATGGCACCGGTTGCCAAGGTGATCTATGCTGCTAGGATGTGAACCACGAAGAGAAGCAACTCAGGATAATCAATGTAATCCATAGCTTGAAGGGTTTAATATATTGCAGTGGGCTTGACTTTCATGGGACTTCGTGGTGCAGGTTGGAGGACTTGGGGATGTGGTCACAAGTCTATCCAGAGCAGTGACAGAGCTAGGCCACAATGTGGAGGTTGTCCTGCCTAAGTATGACTGTTTGGACTACAGAAATGTAAGAAGACAATTGGCTTCAGCAGTTCCCTCTGCCTGCTTCTGCTTCATTTCCCTTAATTGATGTGGATGTTTCAGATTGTTGACTTGCAAGAGCGAGATGCATTTCATTGGGGAGGCACAAGAATCAGGGTTTGGAATGGAAAAGTGGAAGGCCTCTCTGTACAGTTTTTGGAACCTGAGAATGGGTATGCTCTCTACTAATCCAGTATGCTTTGTACGGATTGATTTCTTTCTTACGGCGTGCTGGTGGTTTGTGCACGTTGTAGTCCCTTGATGATTCCTCGTTTGTTTTGTTAGAAGTACATTTCTCACGCTTTCAATGTCACAGCATGTTCTGGGCTGGATGCATATATGGGCGGCGAGATGATAGTAGCCGCTTTGGTTTTTTCTGTCATGCGGCTCTGGAATTTTTATCACAAAGCGGACGATCTCCAGTAATACAAGTCTTTGTCAATTTGGCTCGTTGATGTCAATAAGCAAGTCAATTTGTATGATGCCTACAATCTCTGTTGAAATTCAGACTCGTTGACACTATGTACTGATTGGCAAGCTCTTGTTGTATGCATTACTCAGGATATCATACATTGTCATGACTGGTCCTCTGCACCTGTAGCATGGCTATTTCATGAGCATTATTTGGGTAGGCTATCCAATGCAAGAATTGTATTCACCATCCACAACTTGGAGTTTGGAGCCCCTCTGATTGGAAAGGCTATGCAAAACTCTCATCGAGCAACTACGGTAGATACTGCAAAGCTGTCACAATCTCTCTGTTTTGCCATTTCTTGACTCACCTGTTGCCTTGTGCCTGTTGTTCTCCTTGTGAAGGTCTCCAACACGTATGCCAAGGAAGTAGCCGGCAATCCAGTGATATCTCCTCACCTGTGGAAGTTCTACGGTATACGAAATGGGATTGATCCTGATATCTGGGATCCTTTCAGCGACCCTTATATCCCTGTATGTCTCAGAAACCCAGAGAAAGCAATTCAGCACTGTTTGAGGGCTGTTGAAAATTCTTCCTTGAGTTGTCGAGTTGAGGAGCCCTGGGCATGCTTGATTTTGTTTGCCAGTGCATTCTTCTGCATTAGCAGATTCCACATCCCAAGCTTAATGTGCATGACTTCCAGGTGAACTACACCGCTGATGACGCAGTTGAGGGCAAGCTGGCTGCAAAACAGGAGCTTCAGCAGAGATTGGGATTGCGAAAGACAGATCGTCCTGTAGTTGGTGTGATAACACGACTAACTGCCCAAAAAGGCATAAACCTCATCAAGCATGCCATCTGGCGGATACTTGAACGTGGGGGCCAGGTTGGTTCTTGTCCAAGGGCTTTTTGTTTCTGTCATGCTTCCGCTTAGGTCGGTGCAGTAGTTGCAGTGAAGTCCTTACCTCTTTTGCATGGACGCAGGTTGTACTGCTTGGTTCGGCACCTGACCCAAGGGTGCAAAATGACTTCGTGAATCTTGCCAACCAGTTGGGCCAGCAGCATGGTGACATGGCTCGGCTGTGGCTTTCTTATGACGAGCCACTTTCCCATCTGGTAGTGTTTCAGAACTCAGTTGTGCGGAGCTTCCTTCTGGAGTTATCCAATGTTGTCGGGGATTCTCTGAATACAAAGTGTGACTCACTTCTCGTCCGCAGATTTATGCTGGAGCAGATTTTATCCTGATACCATCCCTATTTGAGCCCTGCGGTTTAACTCAACTCACAGCAATGCGCTATGGTGCAATTCCAATCGTGAGAAAGACTGGTGGTAAGTGCGACTTGGCGTTGGTGCTCATGTTTCGTTACGATCCGCTTGCCACCATTTGGGAGCTGACTCGTGCCTGCTTTTCAGGATTGTATGACACAGTATTCGATGTTGATCATGACAAGGAGAGGGCACGTGAGCAAGGCCTGGAGCCCAACGGTTTCAGTTTTGACAATCCTGACATCGCAGGAGTTGATTACGCAGTGAACAGGTGAGACGGTGCAACCCTCCTCCTTTCCTCTTGAGATTACCAAAAACCAGTATCAGGCATTTGATGTCCTATTTGGTGCAACTATCAACAGGGCGCTGTCGGCCTGGTACGATGGTCGAGAATGGCTAAACTCCGTAAGTAAGCGGGCGATGCAACAGGATTGGACGTGGAATTTGCCCGCTTTGGAGTATATTGAATTGTACTATGGAGCTAGAAAGTAAGCTATGATAACCTTTACCATATTGCAAAATTGCACCTCAAGCATCTCTTCAGATTCCTCCGATCCTTCCTTTCAGCTTCAGGCTCACCACGTACGCTCCACTACTTCCACAAAGGAACTTAAACTGAATAGCCTCCTCACTAGAGCCCCCTGCAAGAGAAGGATGAGCGAGTGATGGTGCAGATCTGCAAATGCATAACTTATGAAATAACATCACTGCAGCTCACCTTGGTAAGGAAGACGCCGGGTCCAGCTGAAGGCAGCCTGCGACGGCCTGCCTTTGGCAGCGGCCCACATTGCAGATAAGGTGTCCCAACAGCCTACCCTTCCAACAGCCTGGCAGAGGAGACAACCATGCACGTCAAGCCCTACCCAAAGCCAGGACTGGACAGCATTGCTCCTAATACAGCAATTTTATTTACGCACCTGGAGGACCAGGCGCTTCCCAGCAGGATCGTCATCGCTGAACCGAGAGAAGAGGGTTACCTTGGGATCCAACCTGGCAGAAGCACAAACCCTGCAGTCATTGTTTGCAAGAACGTAAAGCAGACGAGACAGAACGTGTGCAGCGCGGACAACTGACTTATAAGAAAGAGCAATGCCCCATGCAATTCTGGAGGCCAAGTCTGAAGAAACGCTGGTCGAAAGACTCTGCTTGTCCGCCTCTCCCCTGAAACATATCAGGACCACGTCAGGACAGGAGAGAGTCTTCCAGAGCATGAAAAAGAAAACACTGAAAGTGTGTTATCAGTCAGCACCCAATCGTACTCTCTACGCTCAGGCGGTGCCGGCTACGAAGGTCTGTGCCAGAGGTGAACGCAATGGAACCAGCCTGGCCGGCCTCCCCATGCGCCCGCGAGAGAGGGTAAACCAGTCTGACCCGCAGCTCCTTGAGATTGGTGCGCGTGCCTTGCACCAAAGTTTCCATCAACGTTTGAGATCCAAGCTGCACCCACAGAGCATAGGAGAGCAGAGCACAGGCAGCTGGTTCCTAGCTCCGCTTTGCAGCAGGCAAGGCCATTACTGTGAAGACGCAAAATTGGAACCAACCCGCTGCTTGCGAACGAGAAGCACTGCTTGAGGGGCGCTCTCGGAGGGGCGAGAATCCACCCCCAGTTGCTCGGCCCCCTTGACGTGGTTGAAAAAATATTTTGCCACCCCGCTGCTGCTGCTGCCGCTGCCGCTGCTGCTGCTGCTGCTGTTGCTGTTGCTGCCGCGGAGTGCTTCCAGTCCTACCACGGGACGCTGCTGCTGTGGCCGCAGCTGCAGCTCCGCGGACTTGGCAACCGGGTGCCCTCCGGGCCACGGCTTCGCCGAGCCATGCCTGCGATGTTGCGAAGGCATCACCGCTCCCTTATCCCCCTTCTCCAACTGCGGCTACATTGGCAAGCCCATGTTGTGGAGCAGCGCGCCAGTTGGAGATGGCGCACCCGTACCTCAAGCGTTCGGACTCATCATAAGGCGGACAGGCCAGCTACTTCGCCAGTTGCCTCCACACTCTCCATGGATGCATTCACAAATTTCACCCTCCGTCTTCGGCCAATATATGTCGAGTGGTGATAACGGGCAGAGAACATAGAGTCACAAAGAGCCCTGCGCACCCGATGTGAAATGCGTATACCAGGGGTGAACAATGAGGCTTCTATCCAACACAGTGCGCGTCACATGCTTCCCTGCCTCTTCGCAACATAACGTCATCTTGAAATGACTTTAGCTTCAAATCACCCTCTTAGTTCAGATGACTCTTGACTGGACGGGGTGCGTTTCTACTACTCATGACGTCTCGACACGTTGAAGAAGAAGAAGAATTTTATTTAAGTTCACTAAGGACGGATTTCCATCATGGGACTGAAATATAATAATTATATAGATTGTGATAAAATAATCTGGATTAATATAAAAGTAAAATTTAAACAAGACAAATAATCTTCAATTAGTCAACAGTGTCAACGAAATTGCATAAACGGAGGGCCAAACACCACCAATTCATCCCCACGAAAGAAAGCCACTTGACCTCTAGCACGAGCTGCTCTGAAAGCGGGTAATTTCTCTTTCTTAGTCTTCCATTGCGATGGTGTAAGATCCTCATTGATATATAATTGAGTTGTCCGTAACATAGACCTAGCCTTCATAACCTGGAAGCGATCATCCATAGAGTGAAAAGTCATAATCAATATGCTCTCCCTACCAGGATCCTTTCCAAGCCAGAAGGCTCGAGGAACGACCACATTGACCTCTAGCCTATTGAGAAACTCTTTTGCAGCCACAAGTGGTGCAACAATGTCATTACCAAGACCAGAAATTCTCAAGTTCAAAGCACGACGAGCACGGTCCGCCGTCATTCTCAAGTTCAAAGCATGGCGAACACGGTCCTCTGTCTCGGAAACAACTTCTGATATTGTGTTGCCACCAGGACAAGAAGGAGCAGGGGGATCATTAATCCCCATAAGGTTTTTACCAGTAAGCTTCTCCATATATATAGGTAAAACTTATTTCATTGAAGTGAAATGATTTTCCAAATTTATGGCTTTCTCCTCTATGGTCCGTGAAAAAACTTAATTTTGTAACCCTTGCTCCACCAACCTTTCAGAGAGTCTTCCAACCTGATTATCCAAACCCTGCAACTTTTTGGCCATATAACTGTGCATTTCTTCCCTCTGTGCACGAATAAGCTCGAGAATAACCTTCTTGTAGCCTTCCAAACTAGGTGCCAGATCTGCCTTCGACAAGCAACCCACACAAGGAATAGGAATTTGCAAGGCATTGACTTGCAAAAGCAATGAATCAAACTTGACATGGAAAGACGCCTCAAAATTTTTAGTCCATGAGCTTGCTGATTCAAGATCGTGTTGCAATTTTCTAATAATAACATCCTGACTATTAAATCTCTTATCTATAAGATCATCCATTACGGAATTGAACTCATCCCTCTCGTCCTCCTGGCCCTCCTCACCCCCCTCGTCCTCCGAGTCCCATGCTTAAGATTGGTGTTTAGCCAAAAGAGACTCATATTTTTCCCTTAAGGAAATATTCTCCGCCTCAATTTTAAGTACTCTAGTCTCCAATACAGATACCACGTTGTCTTCGTATTTTTCTTCAATACTATGTAATCTAGTCTCAATATTGATACCCTGTTATCTACATATTTAACTGTTTTATGCTTAGTAATAATAGAAGTCATAACCTCAAAAAATCAACAAAAATAAAAACATGGCCTGTTTTGCAACACGATGAGAACCATGTGCATATCATTCCTGACGAGAATGAGGATCTATACATCTATAACTACATGTACACAGCAGGATCTCCGGTTGGGATTTCAGGGTGTTTGAACTAGAATACATAGTTCCGATATCTTTCTGACCTTCGTGGTCTGATTGCTCTGATATACGATCATATGGCTTCTAACAACTCCCAACTCCCTTCCCTGCTTAGGCCAAATGGACACACATTTATAAGAACGCCGTGATTAAGCATCCTGAGCTTGGATCGGTACTTAGATGGGGTGCCTAAAGGGCGTGGATGGTGCAAGTAGCTTAGGCACACCATGGTACAAGTTATTAAGTACCAAGTCCCATGACGGAAATGCGTCCTTAGTGGACTTAAATAAAATTCTTCTTCTTCTTCCACTACTTCAGGACGGCCCTCTTTTTTATTCTGAGAGCCAATCCGTTTGCTTGCCCTTACCTCAAGTGGTATCGTAGATTCAAATCTGCACAGCACAAGACTTCAGTCTCCTCAGTTTGTATTCACAAATCCTGCACGATGTGGGATTTGTTCAACTTACTTGTATGAAGCGATGCGATGCACGTAGATGTGGGATGTGAGACAAGACGAAGCGATGCACGTAGAGCAGAATGTCCAGCTTAGCCAGCTTCATGCCCGGGCACATCTTGTTGCCATTTCCAAAAGGTGTGAACGTATTGGCCTTGGGCGGGGTCTGCATTCACACAAAGCCCAGAACTTGTTCAACAGCACTCACGACATGTGTACGGTACCGGTGAAAGCAGTTTTGCAAATCTGTCAGTTGCATAGATGTCCTTATTACCTTAAACCGGTCAGGATCAAATCCGTGAGGATCAGGAAAGATCTTGGGGTCGAGGTGGAAAACACGAAACCATGGGAGCACCGTCCAGCCTTTTGGTTCCTGCACCATTCACTCCATACCGGTTAAGAGCGAGTCTCGGAAAGAATGGTACACAGGGGAACCCCTAAGATGGCAAAGTCTTCTCAGGACCCCTTGAGCGGTATATACCGTTATATACGACATCCTCAGCTGCCACCCTCAGCGTGAAGGGTACAACGTTCTTAGTTCCTTGGCTTCCCTGAATCACCTGAAGTTCATAATCACACAGGTTCCTGACTCAGCCTGGTGCCTCAGGCTCAGTCTGCAAATACAAGATCAAATCTCTCATGACGGCTTCAATCGCTCACTGTCAGTTTTTGAGCAGTTACCCGCATAGTTAGAGGCAGTTGCTGCACGTCAGACCAGGAGAAAGTGTCATCACCAGAAGACGTTCGCTTTCGTGCAAGAGCATCGTGTTCAGCCTGCAATTGACAGCAACACGTCCAATGTACGAGTGAGATCATCACCACACATACATGTGCAATGACACACAATACCCTTCAATTACGACTCTTTATGGTATCCCTGGCATCCATTGCAGTCTACATACCTGGACTTCTGCCAAAATGTCACGGTGCACACACAGATTGTGCAGCACCCAGGCCAGGGTGGTGTCAAAGGCGGCAAACAAACCGAAAGAAATGTTGTCCAGCATGTACTCGAGGCCGAGGTCGGCTTGAATAAAGAATCGATCAAGTCCTCATAGTGCTCTAATTTCGCTCCCATCTCTGGCGCGGCGCCGGCCCGCCTCTTGTCGATCACATCGGTGAAGTATTCGCGAAGCTCCTTCCGTGCCTACACATCCATGGAAGACATAAGCACCACTTGAACCAGAATCTTCAAACGTGCCTCCCACATCATATGCATCTGAGAGTGCTCAAAGCTGCAGCACCTACACGAAGAGCCTTTCCGTATGTTGTCCACGGAAGATCCAAAGGGAAGCTGGCAGACACGCCTTTGTTCAGGCGGCAAACGGCTTAATAAATCTTGGAAAAATCAGCTTCGGGTACAGTTTTGCAAATTACTTCCAGCGCCGTGCGAAAACTGAACTGCATTGAGCAACAACAACAGGATGGGATCATTGTATCAACTTCCGCCTTGCCAATGTTCCACAGAATTGTCCTTCATTGGATCAACTTCCGCCTTGCCAATGTTCCACAGAATTGTCTTATCTCCTGGAATCCATCTCATCCCTACAACAACTCAACTTACGGCCCTCCTCAAACGCGATGATCTCCGCAGAGCCCGTGCTGGACAGCGAAGCCTCCCAGCTCTGGAAGCACCAATTCACGGCGTGGTCAATGTTAGGAATGAACCGCTTCAGGTTTTCCGCAGAGACATCAGCAGCTTCCGGATAGTCGCGTGATCGTCCCCCGTCAGTCGCATGAGTGCGCGCGGGTCCAGGACAAAGGAGGCCGGGGACTTGCTGAAAACCTGAAGAGCTCCGGAGACTTGAGCACGAACTTGACGCCTTCCACAGAGGTGACGCAAACAGCAGGATGCCCGAGCAGGTGCGATCGGAAGATTGGACCATATCTGCGCACACGCGCCAGTGCACATGCACCATTACATTGCGCAATCCACAGATTCCACACCGCAACCAGCCAGCAGACCTACTCGGCATCTCCGGCCGGAGTATGGCATGGATGCACGTTCTGATTCCGATTCGCGGCGACATTTTGTGATTCTTGTCCCACCCGCTTGATGCGAGGCAGCGTGAAGTTCTCCGGAAGGGCGGCCCGGAAGAACTCTACGCTTTCACCAAAAAGCGGCAGCTGCCAGAATCTGCCTCGCAAAGGCCTGCCTTCCTGGCTTTTGCTCGCCGCCAGCTTCAGCGATTGCGAGTACCTGAAAACGAAGGCCAGGAACAGCAGTGGAATGCCCGAGGCCAGAGTGAACCACACCTCTGCTCCCCACGCCGTGCTGAAATCCACTCCCGACTTTCGGTTCAGGTGGGTACGAACAATCAACAATCTCGGTATGGAAGGAGTAGAAGAAGAAGAAAATTAATTCAACAACTCAGATGCCTTATCTGCTGCCTTGATTCGTGTGGTGTGACGACAAGACCTTTACCCGGCGCCGCTAGGATCGACATAACGACATTTCTGTCCAGAGCTCGAAGGTCGAGAATATCATGCAGTATCTTTTATGGAAGAAAAAGTAGTCAAAAAAGAGTGTTGAAAATGCTGGCAAATGATACCCGATGCCGTTAATGCTGGCCCGTCCTCGCTTGAGCCGGGACGGATCACTATTAGTATTGGGTCTTCTGCTGCCCTTGGTGGCATGACAGGAAAAATGTGTCCATTTGGCCAAGTCTCATGAGAGGAATAATGTGTGTCCATTTGGCCAAGTCCCATGAAGAAGAAGAAACATGGCAGGAAACATTCATCAACCAGGCCATGCCCTACCTTCTTCAAGAGGCCCATAGTAGACAGCCCATGCCCTAGCTTCTTCAAGTGGACTAAAACAGACTTCTTCTTCGTTTATGGGCTCGTCATCCAGCCCTGCCCTACCTTCTTTCCGATGCCCATACCGGCGCGATCCTCCCAGGCCCCATGTCCGATACCCTATGCCCTAAGTCGCCGCGATGCCCTCATGGCTCCATGGCTCCATGGCTCCCGCCGCGAGGCTTTAGGGCATCACCGTTAAAATCCTTCATCAATATATATTATACGTTATCTGAGTCGATTTTAAACTAAACGAGTTCGAAATCTTTTAACCTGCCCTTATATCAGGGCTTTTCTCCACGTTGGTCATTCCCTCTGCCCTATATGGCACTGGAATTTGGGGTCCCGGTCTCTCCCCATCCTCTTGGGCGAAGGTGGAAAAGGTTCAAGTTTCCTTTAGTCGAGCTCACATCGCCTGTAAGCGCTCGACCCCTTTACCTATCCTTCTTTCTGAATTTGCCACATTTCCTCTTGAACTTGACGGTTTTTTTCGCTAATCCAATTTCCTCTAACACCTTCAACTCCTTGACATTGCCAACCCCAATCTTTCCCCTTACTACCTCCTTCCCTACAGGTCTTCCCCTTCGCTTTGGCTCAATACTATTGTCAGGCTTCCTTTTGTTGGCTCTCTCAAGCTGCTGATTGGCTTAAAAGGCTCAAGTTTGAACTTTTTATACTCCAATCTTAGCCTACTCCCTACTCCCAGCTTCCCCTCTCTCACATCCTCCCCAACTACCATATCCAAAGGGACCTCAAATTCAGATACCCTCGTCTCACTTGGCCTCCTCTTGTTAAGACTAGTAAGAGTTACATAACCCTAGCTAATAGTCAGGCGAGTTAGGCTAACCCCGGCTCGTTAAGCGAACAGTCGCACCCCTACGAAGGGGTGCCCGGGCCCCTAACCTATGTACTTCTTTATCTTTTCTAATATACGCTTCCGCTTTTGTCCGCACTTTAGGAAAGTTCACATGGTATCAGAGCCCACGCTTTTCCGAGATTGAAGGCGGGGAGGAAGCCGGGGCAATGGCACGGCGTCCTCCCCCTTCCTGTTTTTTTTCCCTGTCCTGCACAAAAGAATCTGACCAAATCTTTAGCACTCTAGCCTTCCCAATAAAGCTAGCATCCTTTGATCTACATGATCACCTTTTTTTTCAAACAAAGGAAGAGAGAAAATCACCTCGGGTCGGCACCTCACCCGGGTGCTGATCGACAGGGGGGGCGCTTGACTGCGGAGTTCTTAACTGTGGAGTTCTGATCAGAACTCCGCCACTGGTCCCTTCTGTCCCCCTTCCCGAGAATACTAGCGGTTATCTACCTAGATATGTAGAGGTAGGCCAACCATGAATTTAAGGAGTAACGGGAGGGAGAGGCATTTGGCCTCCCCCTCCTTCCCCTTCACCATCGCTGCGCCTTGCTCCCCACACTTCGCTGCAGGATGGCAAGGAGATCCTCTCGCCGGAGTGACAAACGCGCGTCCACTCGCGCTCTCCACCCAGCAAGAGGGGCGCGACCCCGCCCCCGCCATCATCCCCTAGTACGGGCGCCGCGGTGCAAGCGGCGGGCGGGAGCGAGATCTCCAAAGAACGCCCCATCCGAGGTGCCGAGATTCCTCCTCCACGCAATTCGGACATCCATCAACTAAGAAACATTGTGATTCATGCGAGGAGGATCGGATTCACCCCAAAGCAGAATCATTCTTGACTTCTGTCCCAAGCGGTACTGCATGTCCAATCGCCATCTGGGAGCAAGATCGCCAGCAATTCCCAAGCGAAATATCGCGCCACGGCATACAAAGATCGGGCCGCTCAACTCCACCATCTCCCTGGAAAAATTCCTCCAGCCTCCTGCAGATCCTGGAGGCGCGGCCGCAGTCGAGGAGTTGAGGCAGCCTGGGCTGCAGCCGTGGGCGCCCGGTGCAAGCGGGCGGTGGCGTGGGGAGCGATGGCGGGCGAGCCCAGATCCGACCCGGCGCGCAACCTCCGATGGGCGCGCTGCCTCCATCGCGAGCACGGGCCCAGCCATGGACGGTCGCGGCGTGGAGGATCGCGGGGCCCAAGCGCGAGGCGGCGGGGGCACGGGCGGTGCAAGCGGCGGGCGAGATCGCCCGGCGCCGGCCAGGTCGGGATCACCGTGCGGAACCCGACCCGAGCACCGTGAGGGCGGAGCGGCCGGATTCGAGCGCCGCGGTGCAAGCGGCGGGCGTGGACGGCGCGCCCGCCCAACCGGGCCCAATCGAGGAGCAAGACCGCTTCAACGGCGCCCCAAGACCTGCTCGTTTATTTAACGCCCCGGCATTATTACTATCTTGATAACAATTTTCAGCCCCTATTTTGCAGCTCTCGCCATTTCCTCTTGAGCACCCGACGGATCTCCACCGCGCCAAGATCCGACCACCACGTCAAGCTCGAGCCTCCTCCGCCACCGGGTCCCTTCTCGTCCCTTCCCGAGAATACTAGCGGTTATCTACCTAGATATGTAGAGGTAGGCCAACCATGAATTTAAGGAGTAACGGAGGGAGAGGCATTTGGCCTCCCCTCCTTCCCCTTCACCATCGCCGCGCCTTGCTCCCCACACTACCGCAGATGGCAAGGAGATCCTCTCGCCGGAGTGACAAACGCTGGCCCACTCGGCCTCCACCCAAAGAAGAGGGCGCGACCCCGCCCGCCATCATCCCCTAGTACGGGCGCCCGGTGCGGCGGCGGAGCGAGATCTCCAAAGAACGCCCCATCCGAGGTCGCCCCGAGATTCCTCCTCCACGCAATTCGACGACATCCATCAACTAAGAAACATTGTGATTCATGCGAGGAGGATCGGATTCAAATTTCAAACAGAATCATTCTTGACTTCTGTCCCAGCGCACTGCATGTCCAATCGCCATCTGTGGGAGCAAGATCGCCAGCAATTCCCAAGCGAAATATCCCGACGGCATACAAAGATCGGGCCGCTCAACTCCACCATCTCCCCGGAAAATTCCTCCGGCCTCCTGCAGATCCTCGGAGGCGCAAAGATACCGCAGCTAGTGTGTTCGAAGGACGCCACAATTTGCTGCAGCCTGTGAGGCGCCACCCCGTAACCCGAGCGCCGCGGTGCAAGCGGGCGGTGCCCAGATCCGACCCGGCGCAACCTCCGATGGCCGCCATCGCGAGCACGGCCCAAACGGCGCCGCGGTGCAAGCGGCGGGCGTGAGGATCGCGGGCCCGCGCGGGGGCACGGGCGGTGCAAGCGGGCGAGATCGCCGCGGTCGGGATCACCGCGGAACCCGACCCGAGCACCGTGAGGGCGGAGCGGCCGGATTCGAGCGCCGCGGTGCAAGCGGCGGGCGTGGACGGCGCGCCCGCCCAACCACGATGGCCGCCATCGCGAGCACGGCCCAAACGGCGCCTCAAGATTGCTCGGCTTATTTAACGCCCCGGCATTATTACTATCTTGATAACAATTTTCAGCCCCTATTTTGCAGCTCTCGCCATTTCCTCTTGAGCACCCGACGGATCTCCACCTACGCAGATCCGACCACCACGTCAAGCTCGAGCCTCCTCCGCCGCCACTGTGGACGACCCCGCCCGCCATCATCCCCTAGTACGGGCGCCGCGGTGCAAGCGGCGGGCGGGAGCGAGATCTCCAGCAAACGCCCCATCCGAGGCCGCAGTCCTGAGATTCCTCCTCCACGCAATTCGACGACATCCATCAACTAAGAAACATTGTGATTCATGCGAGGAGGATCGGGATTCAGCCCCAAAACAGAATCTGTTCTTCGGCTTCCTGTCCCAAGCAGTACCTGCATGTCCAATCGCCATCTGTGGGAGCAAGATCGCCAGCAATTCCCAAGCGGAAATACTGCGCCGACGGGCATACAGCATCGGGCTGCTCAACTCCACCATCTCCCTGGAAAAATTCCTCCAGCCTCCTGCAGATCCTGGAGGCGCGGCCGCAGCCAGCTTGTGCGAGTTACGAAGGGCAGCCACAATTTGCTGCAGCCGTGGGCGCCCGGCCCCGAGAACCAGCGGTGGCGTGGGGAGCGATGGCGGGCGAGCCCGGAATCAGCGCAACCTCCGATGGCCGCCATCGCGAGCACGGCCCGCCATGGGCGGTCGCGGCGTGGAGGATCGGATTCGAGCGCCGCGGTGCAAGCGGGCGGCGGGTGCAAGCGGCGGGCGAGATCGCCGCGGTCGGGATCACCGTGCGGAACCCGACCCGAGCACCGTGAGGCGCGGAGCGGCCGGATTGAGCGGCGGCGGCCGGATTGAGCGGCGGCGGCGGGCGTGGGCGGCGCCCACTTGCAATGCCGTTCGTGGGCCAGGCGCGCCCGCCATCATCCCCTAGTACGGCGCCCCGCACCCGTTCGAGAAACGCCCCGGCATTATTACTATCTTGATAACAATTTTCAGCCCCCTATTTTGCAGCTCTCGCCATTTCCTCTTGAGCACCCGACGGATCTCCACCCTGCGCCGGCATCCGACCACCACGTCAAGCTCGAGCCTCCTCCGTCGCCACCAGGGACGACCCCGCCGGCTCCAACCCTCCTTACCCAGGAACTGTGGGCCCAACTGGAGAGGAAGGCCGACGAGCTCGTGGACCTCGTCTTCCGACTGCGTCGACTCACGGAGCCAGATCCCGGCACCCCTCAAGCCCCTTGCTCACAGATTTTGAGAATGTTTGCTTGAACTCAAGATTGAACTCTCGCGGTCGCAACCCTCTGCTGTATATACTTTCTAAGGAAGGAGCTAGCTTCTAGGCTTGGCCTTTGATGACCACAGGCCCCAACTCCTTTTGGACCAGCTGATCCAGCAGTTGAATTCTCTTTCTTTGAACACGCCAACCACGATGGCCAGCAGCATCAGCACTTCGACCCCCGCACCCGGTGCTATTCCAATGTTCACCGAGCAAATCGAGGAGCAAGACCGCTTCAACGGCCAGCGCTACCCTGTGTGGCGAGTCCGGATGAAGTCACTGCTCATCGCAGAGGCGTGTGGAAGGTTGTGGACGGCAGTCACCCCAAGCCATCAACCACCTCCGTCCCTCCACCCTCGACTGCCGATGTGGAGCGATGGGACTTCCTCAACGGAATCGCCATCGCTCTCCTCGTCAACGGCCTGGACTCCAGCCTGGTCCCCAGCATTGAGTTTCTCACTGAAGCTTCCGCCATTTGGGACCAGCTCTCCAATACCTACAACGTCAACAACGTCCTGACCCTCTACAGCGTCAGGCAGGAGTTCAACGCCCTCAAAATGAAGGAGTCTGACACGGTGGCGGCACATACCTCAAGATTCCGGCGATTCACGAGGGCGGTGGCATCTCGGCTCGACCATGACCGAGCGACCATCACGCCCAATTGCTGATGAGCTTACCACCCTCCTATCAGCATTTCGTCACCAGTTTGATGCTGATGTCAACACGGGGTGTCACCGGCTCCACCTCTTCTCTTACAGTGGAGGAGATTATCGGAGCGCTCTATCAACACGAGCAGAGCCGCCTTACCTCAGCAGGCGGGTCCAAGCCCAAGGCTGATAAGGCGCTCGCTGCCCGATTCCAGTCCGGGAAGGCGCAAGGGAAGCAAGCAACACCTCCAAGGGTGCTTCGACCTCTGCTACACCTCACGGACGGGCAATCAGAACGGCGCGTGAGGATCGCGGGGCACGGGCGGAATGCCGGAAGAAGAAAGCTGGGGAGCCTCAGAAGCCCGGCCTTCGCCAGACTGCAAATGTGGCCGTCAAGGGCAAGACCGAGGATGGCAAGACGGTGAAGATTCTTACCGTTTGCTTGAGCACCCAGCCACAACAGGATCAGGGGTGGTACCTGGACAGCGGTGCCAACGCCCACATCTGCAACGACGACACCCTCTTCTCCCAGCTGGACCGGCGTCCGACCAGAGAGAGGGTACTCCTCGACGACGAGCAGAACAAGTCAAGCCTGCCATACTCGGCCAAGGGACTTGCGAGCTGCCCCTATCTGATGGAACTACACTAACCCTAGAGCCTGTGCTCTATGTGCCACAGATGGGGAAGAACCTCGTGTCCCTCAGCCAACTGCTGCGGCATAGCCCACTGGAAGTAACCTTTTCCCGTGACTCTTGCTGCTTTTATAGACCAGCCAGTCCTGACTTGTGCCTAATGGGCGCCATCCCCCAAGATGGTCTGTATAGACTTATTCTGAATAGCAAACAAGGACCTCTTGCTTACGTCGCTGGACAGTCACCCGAAGACCTGGCTGCCCTGTGGCATGCCAGGCTGGGCCATATCAACAAGCACAAGCTCATCTCCATGTCCTCACAGGGCCTTTACCAAGAGCCACTCCTTAGATGTTTCCAACACCTCTCAGTCTGTGAATCCTGTGTCATCGCCAAGCAGAAGGAGTCTCCCTTCCCGAAGAGGGCGCATCGGGCCGAGGCCGTACTGGCCTTAGTTCATGCTGACATATCCGGGAAGATTCATACTCCCTCCCTTAGCGGTGCTATATACTATCTCACCCTCACAGACGACTTCAGCAGATATTCTTGGACCTTTCCAATGCATCTGAAGAGTGAGACGTTCACATACTTCAAGGAGTGGCTTCCAGTGGCCGAACGCCAGACTGGACAGAAGCTGAAGACCCTGCGGAGCGATAACGGCACAGAGTTTGTGAACCATGAGTTTGATGCCTTCCTCCTGGAGCGAGGAATTCAGAGACAACTCACGGTACCCTATACTCCACAGCAGAACGGAGTAGCGGAGCGCAAGAATCAGACGCTCCTGTCCATGACCAGGAGCATGCTGCTATGGTCCGGACTTCCACAAGGCTTCTGGGCGGAGGCGATTGTGGCGGCCACCTATATTCTGAACCGAGTGATCACAAGCTCAGTTCTTGGCCGCACCCCCTATGAGGTATATTGGCGATGCAAGCCCAAGATTCAGACCCACGGTATTCGCCACCTTTGCTCACATCCCCCGAGCGGCGCAAGTTGGATGACAGGGCAAAGAAGCTTATCTTCGTGGGCTACAGCGAGAGCTCCAAGGCCTATAAGCTCTTCGACCTGGAGACGCACGACATCACCTTGGCGCCAAGACCGCCACCTTCTCGAGCCACCAGGCCAGAGGGAGATGTGCCGGTCGACAATCCACGGTATCTCAATTCCTAGAGACACCGGGCAAGATACCCCACCAAGACGGTGACCTGTGCCACTTGAGAACCGGACGACGGCCCCCCTCGAGGACAACGAGCCTATCGCCCCAAGATACCTCAAGACCACAATGGTACCTATCCCATTGCTCACTGTGATGATGCCGCCGACGACCACGGCGGGATCTCGCCATGGAGGAGCCTGCCTCTGCGGAGCCCGTGTTGGCTGACGATGAGCCTATGCCGGCCGCTCCGGCACTCAATCCTGGCCTCGCCGCAGATCGACCGAGCACCACCGCCTCGGGCGAGCCGCCCCTACCGATCCATTGACTTGATGCCTTGACTCTCTATCCGCGGCCTTATCTCCTGCGGCTCTTCCAGAGGAACCGACCACTCTTTCCCAAGCCCTTGCAGGACCTGAGTCCTCGCAGTGGCGGATCGCAGTGGAGGATGAGTACCAGAGTTTGCTTCAGAACAAAACTTGGGAACTCGTCGACCCGCCCCCTGGAAGGAAGCCCATCTCCTGCAAGTGGACCTTCAAGCTCAAGCTCAACGCCCAAGGACAGGTGGCTCGTTTTAAGGCCCGGCTGGTGGCTCGTGGATTCTCCCAGGTTGAAGGCCTGGACTATCAAGAGACCTTCTCCCCGGTGGTACGTGCGCAATCCATACGGATTTTGCTTGCCCTTTGCGGCTGAACTGGATCTGGAGCTCCACCAAATGGACGTCAAGACCGCCTACCTCTACGGCATCTTGGACGAGGAACTCTACATGGATCAGCCGGAGGGCTACGTCAGCAAGGAGTTTCCCAACAAAGTGCTCCGGTTAAGGAAGTGCATATATGGCCTCAAACAGAGCGGGCGAGTGTGGTATATTACTATGCACATCTACCTGCTCAGCATTTCCTTCGTCCAGAGTGCGGCCGACGGCAACGTGTACACGTTGACTCGAGGCCTTCACTTTGTCATCCTTGCCTTGCATGTGGACGACCTCATCCTCTCCGCTGACAACCTCGACTTGCTAAGGGAAGTTAAACAGCTCTTAAGCTCCCGTTTTGAGATGAAGGACATTGGGGAGCTTCAATTTTGTCTTGGAATTCAGATTTTAAGGAACAGAGCCGAAAGGAAACTGGTCATCCATCACTACAAGTACATCAATGAGATACTGCGGAAGTTCAAGCTGAATCAAGCTGTGCCCACATTACACCCTATGTGGGCACTAAACTCATCAGCAAAGGCCCCTGCATCAAGAAGAGACCAAGGAAATGCATGGGATTCCCTATCGCCATGCCGTAGGAAGCCTTCTCTTCGTTAGTGGTTGGACAAGGCCTGACATCCATTACTCCGTTTCCACAGTATCTCAATTCCTAGAGACACCGGGCAAGGCGCATTGGGCCGCAGTCAAGAGAGTGTTTCGCTATTTGAAGGGCACCCTGACATACGGGCTAATGTACCAGAGTGGAGGAACTGGCAAGCTCCTCCTCAGTGGCTACACAGACGCCGACTGGGCATCTGACCCAGACTCGAGGAAGAGCTTAAGTGCTCATTGTTTTCTGCTATCCTCAGCTGCTGTGAATTGGAGTTGTAAGAAGCAGACCTCTATAGCACTCTCTTCTACAGAGGCCGAGTACAAGTCACTCACCGATGCCTCCAAGGAAGCTGAGTGGGAGAGGGCCTTCCTAGCCGACACTGGCCAGAGACAAGACCAGCCGACATCACTCTACTGTGACAATATGTCGGCCCTGGCCCTGATCTCAAGCCCCAAGTTCCACGCCAGGACGAAGCACATAGAGATTCAGCATCACTATATCCGAGATGTGGTTGAGCGCAAGGTGGTGCTAGCCAGCTACGTGCCCACCGAGGACAACTTGGCAAACGTCCTGACAAAGGGCCTGCCCAAGACCCGGCATTACCAGCACATGCAGAGCATGGGGCTAATCGACTTCGCCCCCTACCTTCCCAACACTTGAAGACCAGAAGATGTTTCCCTGACAGAGGGAGTTGTAGCTCAGGTTATGTTACCCTTAAGAGGGAGTGTTAAGACTAGTAAGAGTTACATAACCCTAGCTAATAGTTAGGCGAGTTAGGCTAACCCGGCCTGTTGTGACCGCACCCTACGAAGGGGTGCCCGGGCCCCTAACCTATGTACTTCTTTATCTTTTCTAATATACGCTTCCGCTTTTGTCCGCACTTTAGGAAAGTTCACACCTCTCTCTTCTGCCCCTCCTCTTACACTTAGACTTTGTTTTTACAAGGAGGAGTTTCGTCTCAATCCCCCCTTCTGGTTTTCTTGCCCTGTTATGCTACCGTAGTTCTTCCCTCTCCTTCAAACTCTGTACACTCATTGGACAATTCCGTATTAGCTCCCACCACCTTCGGATCGAAACCGACCGCTGGCTCAAGCCCATACCTCCTCAAGAAGAATGAATTTGCAAGCTTTGGTCCTTGGACACTAAATTTGAATTGCATTTTCTTTTATATTGTCTTGCCTATGCATTCTCTACGCACATGGACAGTAAGGTTAAGCACGCATTCCCCATTCACATAGAGACCAGGAACATAAGACTCCTCACCCATGTGCCGCAACATAATAGGGCCTCCTGTTGCAGATGAGGTGCTTACCCCCTCCTCCCGTGGGCTACCCCTGGCCGCCTGTCCTATGCCCTCGAAAGATGCCACGTCGCCTCATGTTGCGCCGCTCATGGTTGCCTCAGAGGTGGGTTCTCCAAGGTCGGTGGAAATTTCCGCTACCCCGGTAGTAGACTCCACGACAGTCGTTTGTTCCACAACCATGGTAGGGGTTTTTGCTACCGCGGTCGTCTCTCCCTTCCTTCCGGTAGTGCCTTCCACTACCTCGTGGACCCGCTGCCTTCCCTTCTCCTTCCTTCCTTCCTTCCTTCCTTGGGTTCCGCTTGTACCGGTCCGCCAACTTCTGGACCTTCTCCACAGAGGCTACCTCTTGCTCTTGGGCCCGCAATAGTTCTCCCTGCATTTCCTGATTTGCTTCATGGACATCCTTAATCTGGGCCATGAGCCCTTCCTGCTGACTCGTCATGGACTGTAACTCCTTACGAGCCTTGCGTAAATCCTCCTGAATTTTGATCCTCATCTCCTCCAGTGCCTGCTTGTCTTCCTCCAACTGTTTTCGCCTAGCCTCCTCCTCATCGAATTTGGCCTTCACCACTTCCTCTTGTTGCCCTTGCACACTGAGCCAAGTGAGTGCTAACGCAGCCTGGTCCAGCATGTCCGACTGGGCCCGAATCATGGCTGTTGTTAGCTCCTGCAGATCCACTTGTTGAGGGGGGGCCGTGCCGGACGCCATTCCCCTATCAAGCACCTTTTTTCCCAGCAAGGTGTGTACCCGAACTATCTTCGCCACATCGACCTCAGTCGCCAAGGGAGCTCCCTTGAAGATCTCTTCCCACTCTGGTGAGGGTTCCGTTGCTGGGGCCAACCCTAATTCTTCCGGGGCCTGTTCATCACCTGCATCCAGGTCAGCAAAATTGTCTTCCCTAGGTCGCGCCTCTTCATCTGACAAATCAATCCGTCGCTTGGCGTTCATCTTCTTCGCTTTTTCCTGCAGCGCGACCCCCGCCTTCGACCTGGTGACGCGCACGTCCACCTTCCCCTTCTTTGCTGAGCCTCGCCTGACTTCCTCGGCCTTCCTTTTCTTGTCTGTGGCGACCTCCTTTTCTTCTCCAGAGCTTCCCGTTGCCGCAGACTCCCAGTTGCCAGATCCCTCCTCTATTTCTTCCTTGGGTTCTTCCGCTTTCCACTTCACCTCCCTAACTGGCTTCCACATGTGGAGGGAGGCCACAATCTCTATCTCAGGCAAACAGTTAGAGTGTGCATACAGGTGAACCAGGAAGGGCGAAATTAAGGAGGGGCGAGGGGAAGGGAAGGTCAGGTTCAGCCTCTCCTCACACAGCTTGTCAAAAATAATCCGGCCCCAATATATTCTTGTACCCTTGACAACCTCATGGAGAAAAAGCAGCAAATGGTCAGAAAAATAATCCTGCTTCTTGTGCTGCAGGAAACAAAGGAGCCATCGCACGACTATAAGCAAGCAGACCATTTCTCGGGTAAACCATCCATTGGGTTCCCGAATTATGCCTGCTTTTGACTGTAGCTGGGCCGCTGCTCCTCTTCCGGGAGGGCTCAATTACCAATCCTCCCGCTTCCTCCTCGCTGGGCCCATACACCTCCCTGGCCAACTCGACATCCCAATCCTGGGGCCTCGCTCTGATTCCTTCCCTTGGTTGCTTAGCCGTCAGCTGGCGAGCACACTCCTGCACCAAACTTGGGCTCACATAGTTCCATCGTTTCTCCATGAAGCCGAGCCCCAGCTCCCTCACCAATCCTCTAGCTCGGACCCTCCAATGGTCCATATTTGGCCTTTGGGCGGTCGAAATTTCCGCTGCGGGCTTGGGCGCCATGCTCCTGCAACAACCTTACTGCCCACGGTGCCTCGAACTGATGACAGCTCGCCTCAAAATTTCCAACCTGGTCAGTCCCCCAAGGTTCCTACCTCCACAGCCTCGCGAGCTCGTCGCCGCCAGCAGCGCCTTCCTTTTTCAGCCCCGCGAGCTCTCCGCCGCCACCAGGGAGGGTCCGAAGCTACCTCCCTCCGTCGCTGCGCCTCGCGCCTTCCTGCTGATTGCGGCGCTCCTCCTCGCCTCAGTATACACCACAGCTCACTCTAGTTGCTTCACGCCCGCCCGCCTCGACGCCGCTTGACGCGCCCATCACGAATGCGCCTCCGGCATTTCCGAGTTTTCTTAGGTAGGGTTATATCCCCCTGAAGTTCCCCGACCACTAGCTGGCTTCCGCTACCACTTCTCCCTTCCGCGACCGCCCTTCCAGTTCTTCGACCGCCTTCGGAGCATAGCTCCCACACACCCCAGTCAATGACCACACACCAGTTCCACTACCGCCCCGGTTGGTTCGACCACTAGCCTATGGACTTGATAACCTCTGCCAAATATGAGGACCCCCTTCCCCCATATATAGACTTTTTATTAGATATTCCGAGACCAAAGGCCAAGGAGTATCGAGTTTATAGTCCAAGGACCAATTATTATTTAACCTAGAAAACAACTCAAACCCATAGGCCAAGGACACTTTCTAGTATAAATACCCCTTTCTACTGACAACCTAACTCGCTTAGACACCAAACTTAGCAGAAAAAAACAAAAAATCACTCAAAGACACAACCCAACAGGGAGTTTCGAAATTCAGATCGTTTACACCTGTCCACAAAAGGAACACTGGAAACAAGCAATCATGTCAGAATTACAGTCTTTAAAGGAAAATAAAACTTACTAACTACCTTACCTAAAGATAGAAAACTAGTCGGTTCTAAATGGACTTTTAAAATAAAATTAAATGCTGATGGTAGCATAGAAAGATATAAGGCTAGACTAGTGGCAAAGGGACACTCACAGAAATATGGCTTCGACTATGACGAAACTTTCAGCCCCGTACTTAAAATAACATCAATTAGAATTCTTATGGCCCTAGCTGCCCATCATGACTATGAATTGATGCAGCTAGATGTAAAAACCGCTTTCCTATATGGTGACCTTCAACATACCATCTATATGGAGATCCCGGAAGGACTTAAAGTCAACAAAGAATTATACAATGCCTATTTATTATTAAAGGCCGTATAGGGACTCAAGCAAAGTGCCCTAGAGTGGTATTTTAAGCTACATGGTGCTCTAGTGGAATTAGACTTCACTAGGCTTTCCTTTGATAGTAATATATATATCAAGAAAGTTAATAACCATTTTCTCATGCTAGCAGTTTACGTAGACGATATTGTCCTCATGTCAAACTCCAAGGCGCTTCTAGAAGACACTTCAAGTTTTAAGGCACAGAGAAACTTGAAGTATTTTCATCCATCAATCTAAGTACATTCAGGAAATTCTAGTTAAATACAATATGCTAGACTCTAAACCTATCTCCACACCTATGGAAGCTAACATGAAGCTCAACAAGAGTGAAGACTCATGCTGTAAATCAACCTCCTTAAGCAGCAATGAGCCGCCATATTCCTCAGCTATTGGGAGTTTAATGTACATCATGGTCTGCACAAGACTTGACCTCGCATATTCAGTGGGAGCACTATCTCAATTCTTAGCAGCTCCAACGCAAGCCCACTGGAAGGCGGCCAAGCGGGTATTCAGGTACTTGCGAGGGACCTCCAACACAGGACTATTATATCAATCAACAACCAAGCAAGGTGAGCCCCTGCAACTTGAAGGTTATAGCGACGCCGACTGGGTAGGAAACCCCGACGACAGGAAAAGCATAAGCAGCTACGTCTATTTGCTCGGAGGGACAGCTACGAGCTGGAGTAGCAAGAGACAACAGGTGGTCGTACTCAGCTCAACAGAAGCTGAGTATTGCTCACTTACTTATGCGTGCAAAGACGGGCTTTGGCAACTCTTAGAGATAGCGAAACTTGGAGAAGCTCAGAAGATACCGAGACCATTATATTGTGATAATCAGAGTGCCATAGCACTCACCTATAACTCGAAGTTTCACGCGAGGACAAAGCATATCGAAGTTCAGTTCCATTTTATCAGACAAGTAGTAAGTGACAGCAAGTATATAGTTCTATATCTGCCAACGGAGGAAATGACCACGGATCTGCTCACCAAGGCACTCACCTCTGCCAAACACTACCAACATATAGCTAGAATGGGACTTAGAAGCCTGGCGCAAGTTATGTCCAGTAACTCAACAAAAACCATGAAACCTAAGGTCTAGGTGTTAAGTGGGAGTGTTAGAATAATAACATCCTAGCCCTTAGGGCACGTTTCGTGCAACTTACGCTAGATGCCAAAAGGCACTTACGAACAGTTACGCATAAAGCATTTCACCTCTATACATAACGTTCAATGCCCAATGCAAACACATTCTGCACATTCACATTTCGTACCCCGAGGGCCCCGATCTTTTGGCAAGTGCCCCGGGTGGCTAATGGGTCCGACTTAGTAAAATGTTCGCATTCATTTTGTATTTTGTAAGGTGTTGATCAATGTTAATTAAACATGTTTAGCAATAGCTAAGTGGATAAGCACAAGTAATATGCTTTAGGATATTCCTTACATATTATGGTGTATTCTTAGGATATTTTTGGCATATGCTGATGCCAATAGGATATCTTAGGAATATGCCGATGCCAAGGGCTAGTATATAAGACCTAGAGGACACCTTAGATCATATAGTGAGCCCCCCTAATTGGGAACTCTATCAATGAGATTCCTCTTTAAATGGGATCTCCCATCCTACTCCCTTTAGTTTATAGTGTAAAAAATGGGATTTTTTCCTAAAAAATAATTGGGACCTTTTGACACATACATTCATATTAGTTTCACTCCCTAAATAGGATTTTTTTATTAAAAAACTTTTTAAAAAAGAAAAAAAGAATCGATTATTTCAGTGCACAATAGACTTTTAGGTGTTATTGAAGACTCCTAAGCTAAGCTTTTTCTTTTATGATAGGTAGAGGTATTTTAGTGGTGCTTAGAGAGAGTGCTAGCTTTCAAGAAACTATGTAGAAAAGTGGTAAAAATTATTTTTAGTGCCTATCAAATCAAATTTGATTTTTTGAGTATTTTCTTAAATTATAATATTTTTCTTATTTTTTAAATGCGAAAAAATAGTCGGGACACCTCCCTTAATGGGACCTCTAAAGGCCTCCGAACCAGTTCCAATTAGGGGATATGGATTGTAATTTTTCCTCTAGATAAATAAAGAGTATTGTGAAGAGGCTAAAGCTGTAACTCCCAGAGCAATGTGTAAGAAATTTGCGTGTTCTTCTTATAGATAGAGTGTGTCTGTGCCGAAGTACTTATATCAGTGCAAGCGCTTACCTCGTGTGACGTATTAGAATTAGAATTATTTATCTTTCACCTTGCAAATGTTCCACAGAATTGACTTATCCTTGGAATCCCGTGACTTATCCCCTGGAATCCGTGTTAGCATCAAAACGACTGACCTTCTGGCCCTCCTCACACACCTTGATGTTCGCAGAGCCCGTGCTGGACAGCTAAGCCTCGAAGCTCTCGAAGCGCCACTTCGCTCCGTCGTCGATCCTGGGAACAAACCGCCACAGCTAGGTTTTCCGCAGAGACACGAGACATAATCAGCTTCCGCATCATCGAGCGATGGGGCCCGGTCAGTCGAGTACGGAAGCAGCAGTTGTCGGAGTTCTTTAGTGCCATGAATTTGAGTTTCAGCCTAGGATTTGACTTGGATGCTCAACCAGAAAACTATGCACTTGTCCCTCCACGTCTGTCCACCAGCTCTGACCCGGCTGCTTCCAGGCCCTGATTCTCATTCGCCTTGCCTGCATCTCATGTGCCTGATCCCACATCTGGGCACCTGCGTATATGTTGGACATCAACACATGAGCTACGGCATCCTTGTGGTCCACCTTCACTGCTTCATCGAAAGCATGACGTCCCACATCCACGTTGCTCCACTTACTACAGGCACTCAGCAGAGTGTGCCAAACTGCAGCATTAGGGGGTATATGCATTGTCCTTACCAGAGCTAGTGCCTCATCCAATCGGCGGGCACGGCCCAGGAGGTCCACCATGCATGTGTAGTGCTCCAGCGTGGGAGTGATGCTGTAGTGTCTAGTCATAGCCTCGAAATACTGTGTCCCCTGCGTCACTAGACCCACATGACTGCATACTGTTAGTACACTGAGGAATGTGATTCCGACTGGCTGTATGCCATCCTCTCTCATTCTTTGGACCAAGTCAAAGACCGCTTCACTATCTCCTTGACAGGTATAGCCTGCGATCAGTGCACTCCAAGCAACAACATCCCTTTCTGGCATGGCATCAAACACCTGCTGCGCTTCGACAATGCTCCCAGATTTGCCATACATGTTTATCAAACTGCCGGCTAAACATGCGTCCACTGGAAGCCCTCGTTCTTCAATCTGTGCATGAAGCTGCCTTCCCGGATGCAGAGCTGCCACATTAGCACACGCCTGCAGGAGGAACATAAATGTCACTGCATTGGACACAGCGATCCCTTCGTCTTGCATGGCACTGTAGAGACGGAGGGCTTCCTGCTCCATGCCCTGCTGCGAATACCCTGCAATTAGGACAGTCCATGTCACTACATTCTTTTGATCCAGTCCGTCAAACACTCTCCGGGCATCATCAAGGCTGCCACACTTTGCATACATGTTTACTAAACTGTTGGCTACTAACACATCTGCTTCAAGGCCTTGTTCCCTAATTTTTGCATGAAGCTGCTTGCCCTTCTCTAAAGCTTGGCTGCCCACACTCGCACATGCCTGCAGGAGGCATGTGCAAGTCACGGAATTGGGTACAGCAATGCCTACTTCTTGCATGGCACCGTATAGATGAAGGGCTAACTGCCCCCTGCCCTGCTGGGAATATCCTGAAAGCAGAGCAGTCCACGTCACCACATCTTTGTGATCAAGTCCCTCAAACACTCTCCAAGCATCCTCCATGCTGCCACATTTCGCGTACATGTTCACCAAACTGCCGGCTACAAGCACATCAGCTTCATGACCCCGTTCTTGAATTTGCGAATGAAGCTGCTTCCCCTTCTCCAAGGCAGGGGCGCCCACACTTGCACAAGCCTGCAAAAGGCATACAAATGTCGCAGAATCTGGTGCAGCCACTCCGTCCTCCTCCATGGCACGGTACAGACGAAGAGCTTCTTGGCCCATGCCGTGCTTGCAGTATCCCGAGATCAGAGCCGTCCACGTGACAGCATCTTTTTGACCAAGACGATCGAACAGACCCTGAGCATTCTCTAAGCTGCCACACTTTGCATACATGTCTACCAAACTGTTTGCTATGAACACATGCGCTTGAAGTCCTCGTTCATTGATTTGTGCATGAAGCTGCTTTCCCATCTCCAGAGCCTGGTTGCCTATACTTGCGCATGCCTGCAGGAGGCACACAAAAGTCACAGAATCTGCAGACACGTCATCTTCCTGCATAGCACTGTACAGACGGAGGGCTTCCTGCCCCATGCCCTGCTGGGAATACCCTGCTATCATAGCATTCCATGTCACCACATCCTTTTCACCAATCCCATCAAATACTAGTTGAGCTTCTTCCAAGCTGCCACACTTTGCATACATGTCCACCAAGCTACTGCACACAAACAGATCAGGCTCAACGCCACTAGCCAAAACATCAGCATGGATCTGTTGCCCACTTTTCAAGTTTAATCCCCTTGCACAAGCCTGGAGGGCCGCCACAAATACGTGGGGATCTGGCTCCACACCTGACCGGCGCATCTCTTGATACAGTCGTATGGCCTGCTTGTCTTGCCCGTGTTTAACATGCGCAGATATTATGGAAGCCCACATGAAGGCATCTCGTTTGGCAACCATGGTGAACACGTCCATCGCATCTTGCAACCTGCCGTGAGAAGCATACATTCGCAGAATGTGGTTGCACAGGAACGTATCTGACTCATACCCAATTCTCAGAGTGAAAGCATGGACTCGGCGACCCAGAGCAAGGTCCTTCTTCGATACACACTTTTTCAGTACTGTATAAATTAGAGCCTGGGAAACACAGCAGTCTGCTTGCACTAGAATGCCCAAGACCTCCACGGCCTCAATGAGATGGCCGTCATGACACAGCCTTTTCACGTTCTCAGCCGTGACAGCCCTTTCGTATCCTGCTGGCCTGCGAGGGTCAAAATCATCCGGCGAGCTCCAGTTGGCTTTCGTGGCACAACGACCCGTCTGCAAATCCCGAGGACCACGCTGCTCATCTACCCAAACTGGCTTGAACGAGAATTCCTGGGTCTCCATTTGCATAACACAGATCACAGGACGCAGCCCCATCCTCCCCCGGCCAGGTTCACCTTGGCCCCCACTGATAAACCGGCTCCTCGATGGTGCCTCACGCGCAAGGCCCAGATGAACAAGGGAATCCATAAGCCTGAACGAAAACTGGGATTCGAGCTGGTTGATGACTTTGAGCAGTTGTCTACAGATTGCTGGGAGGAATGCACTGTAGACATCCTCTCTACGTTTCGCCTGCTACTGTTAGCGTAGGCACCGAGGGAGCCGAGGCCCGAGGGCCCTCGTCCAGAGATGACTCTGAAAGGATTTTCCACAAGACTGCACGGATCTGACCCCGTTTTAAAAGCTACAAGGTTTTCCTACTTCATCTTGATGAAATCATCCAAGAGAGGGATCCGGTTCAATGCAAGAATATGGCACCAGCTATGCAGCTGGAACTGACCTGCGGCAGTCATTGTACAAGACTTGGGGCACTTGGGACGTTTTTTTGGTGAACTGGTCGAGTACTTTGGACATTGTCATCGAAGTCCTAGCCGTTGAAATTCTCATTGAAATTTCTGCCTCCAATTCAAAATCATTAGGAAAATATCTCAATCTTCGACAAGCTCGTGTTCTCCACTCTGCAGTCTGCCCCTTACCTCAGCAGTCGGACGTTGTCGACTAGGTACGTGATCTCCGCTTTGACCCGCAATCCTATAGGATAGGTAAAGAGGTCCTGATTAACAAATGTTCCATCTGACTAGAATTGAATCTGAAGTTCTTTCAGCGCCCGGCAGGTTCTCAAAGAGACAGGAATTCGATGTCCCAGCTCTAGCACTCCACTGGCTTCAGATGCTTCCGAGTATACTCCCACACCGCAATGGCTCCACTCACATGCACATTCAACGATCGGATCACGCCCAACTGGGGAATCTCTAAGCAAGAATCTAGGGCTTGAATTATCTCTACTGGAATACCTTCTCTTTCTCTTCCCAGAACAAGTACCTGGCAGTAATACCAGCATTAAGAACATGAGCACTGCAAATCTGTTTACGATGACCAGCGGAGCACGCAAACTTACTGATTTTCTGGGAAAGCTGTAGGTCTCGATAGAGATGCTGTTTGCCGTCTGCTCTAGTCCCAGGAGAGCAAAGCCCTCTCTCTTCTTCTGCTTAAGAAAGTCCATGAGGGCGCCTTCTGGGACCTCGAGAATGGGAACCCATTTTTCTGCTGTGACACTGCACATGATAAACGAATTCAGTACGCCATAATGTCAATTATCCTTATATACATTGGCTCTGGCCTCGTCCACACCTGATGAGCTGGAACTGCCTATCCAGCGTGACCCGTGCATCAGCTACGACTAAGCTTGCTGCCTTGAACACCTGCACTACCGCCAACTCTGGTTTACAATTCGAGAAAGAAGCCTGGAAGCACAGAAGAACACATGCTTAAGCCACCACAGAATGAGACCGTACTTCGCATGTGCGGGCAAGCCCTGCAAGATTAGGGATCCTTCCCAGGAGTGAAGCGACCACTATCAGCTCCTGCCGGCCACCCCGCATCCTTGAGATTTCCTGTACTCTGGATTCCATAGTCGACAGCAGTATCTCCTCTTCATGCTCGGCTGCAGTTCACCACAGCAGAATCTGACTTAATTCAGCTCTTTAGACACCAAAAGAATGCTGTTCATTGATGGCCTGGCTATGGCGTCAAACCTTCTCGTTGTGAACCAAAACCTCCACTGAACCTCAGGGATTCTATTTTCTTCTGGAAGTCCAAGGGACTCGCACTCGTTTCGGAGTAGGAGATTGCATGGGCCTCGTTTTCTGAACCAGACGAGCTAATTCTTTCTTCTGTAGCTACAGATCCCTTTTGTTGCTGAAGAGCTTCAGCATTCAACGCAATGGCATCTGCAGCCACAGCATCCCGCAAACTTTCTCTGGCCTCCTATGAGACCACATTCAACTTGTCATCAGCAGAATAACTCTTGTAGTTGCATGAAAAACACGATTGGAAGGAGAGGTAGAAAGTAAAGGACTCACGTTCAGAAATTCCGCTACTTTGTCCACGACTGCAATTGAAACACACTCAAAAGGAGGATCTTCTGGAGTCTGCCAGAAAGTTTCAGGTTACTACTTTGATGCAGCGTTTCCTGCATGTGACGAGCAACCATCACCAGGCTCATACCTTTCCACTGTCTGGTTCCCCTCCTCTGCTTGAGAATATGCCACGTGGAGTTCTTGCTGAAGCTGGATCACAATAATCGAGGTACTTCTCGACAGAAGTACGAATTCTGAATTTGCCAGAATAGGAACGATGTAAATCAAGAGCTCACAGTCTCTGTGAGATGGTGAACCACCCACATAAGCTGTGCAACAAGAACAGGTTGAGGGACACAGAATATGTACCTTACGCAGTCTGAATTTGCATCCAAGAATGCAGCTATGGATGCCAAAGACTCATTCCCGAATATATCAGGGCCACCTGGGCCTAAGTTAATAGCCTTGAAGTGCGTTATCAGCCGATGTATAAGCACCTGTGTAGATTCAAACCCATTCCACATGTCACTGAGGTTTATACCACTTCTAATACTTTTTGCACTCACTAGGTGTCTATCTAAACCAGAAAGCTACTTTGAGATAGTAGCTACACTTGTTAACTTGCCTGTGTAAAACTTCGTAGATTATGATGATGGCTTGTCATGTATGGCAATATAGCTGGGAATACTTCTTGAAGCAGACTCATTTGAAGTGCTTGAGATTGTGAAAAGATCAGCACATTTGCTGCCACTAAAACATATGATGACAGAGCCTACTCCATGCACAAGTTAAGGCGATAAGTCCCTTCCGCAAGACGGATGTATTTCAGTTATTGCTTTCATACACCGTTAACATCAAGGTGAGTACTCATAAACCTGGGTCTTAAGGTTGTAATCTCTGAGAAAGGAAACCAAGTGCTCTCTCACCTGCAACGCAGGCAAGACAAAGCAGTTAATACCGATCAGCAGTGTTCTTGCAACATCACGACAAGATAATCCTTGCTGCCCAGTGTGCAATGATAGCAGGAAGTCCCTTTGCTTCCTGAATGCAAGCAGAGAATGGCACCATGGTAATTATAAATAAATCTGCATCCCTCAAAATTCTACAACGCTAACATACCAGATGAGGAAATCGCAGAAACATTTGAAGCGCAAAACCTTCAATGTACTGGCGCACAGTTGGAAAGTTATTTCTCTGCATACGAGAAACATGAGGCGTGGCTCGCTCGAGCAGAATGGCACCATGGAGATGACGCCCACAAACATGATGCGTGTCAGGTCAGGCCACTTACATGTAGACATGTTTCAAGCAACGACATGACGTGCAAAACAACATCATCATCGATAAATCTTGAGAGAATGCAAAGCATTTGCCACGCTCGAACTTTCTTGCGATGAATCTGCATAACGCCAGCCTTCAAGTCAATTGAAACCAGACCGAATAAGACAACTATCTCAATTGGGAGACCATCAATCAGGAAAGTATGGCTCCTTACAGCACTCTTTTTTTTATAAAGCTCCTTCGACAGAATTGGATCTTCAACCTTTAAGGCAAAGCAGATATGCGATGAGTTTTCATCAAAGGCCTGGAAATCCTAGATGCTGGTTTAGAACAGAGCATTCAATGGCACTAGCAGCAAAGCTCAGAATACTCACGACAGCATGCAACAGGGAAACTGTAAACGTACGCCCCAAATCAGCCACCAGTGAACTAGTAGTTGATGTTGTGCCATCCCTTGCGTCCTCAACAATTAGAGCAAGCTCATGGAACATGACTGCCACTGATACTCTTACATACATCTCTGAATTTGTGAAGGCCTATCAATTAGCACAGCAGAACGTAGGCTATGAGCAATACCCAGCTATATGCAGTGTGGTACACAGTTTGAACAGTGTCACTGTGTTGAGACTAGGTGCAAACACTACAAAGAACTATGCCCATAGTACAAGAATATTAAGCTTGCATCACAACCTCCAGAAGTTCAGGATCTGAGCTCTGAATTAAAGTACGGTATTCCCTTGCTGCTGCCTGACTGGCACGTATTTCTCCATCCAATTCCTCGTCCACAGTTTCTGGGAATCGATCCATTGACTCTGAAAGTCAGCTTGTACAAGGAATCAAGTGAACCAAGAACGTAGTAAGCAAACTGACCTCCACCATGCAGTGTCAGAAGCAGGATATCACTGATGTAGTAGATCAGAGTCGCTGGAAATCGAAGCCACATTCCAGTCACATGTAAGGTAGTCAAACGCATTATGCGTGGGCTCCGCTCACCTTCTTTAAATAACCTGCTTAAAAGCTGAAAGAAAAACGTCAGAAATGTACACATACTTCAGGAGACTAAGCCTGGGTTATGGGTTTTTGTGATGCACATACCCACTTTAAGGGACCCATTCCCTGATTCTCCCCTCCCCTGTGCATTTCGACGTCGTGAAAAATTGCTGGATTCAGAATTGTTGATATGAATGCAGAGATGGGTGCAACTTTTCGCTTGTTGCAATCCACTATTGCCGCCCAAGCAGCATTGACTACTGCCCACACAACCTGCATGGTGAGGAGTGTATAAAGCCAATGAAGAAGGTCAAGAGCCATTAGTTACATACAAGTGCCACCAATCTACCTAGGTCAACGACACAGTCTGCGAGGGGAACATATAGCAAGGAGCCAAAGCAGCAGCGAACCTGCAGTCTACTCTGTCCGTGTACAGCTTTGAAAGCCTTTGTGTCATTGAAAACACCCCAGACCATAAGCCACCTCATAACCCGGAATAGCGGAAGTAGGTACTCTTCACCAGCGCTCTCCAAGCTTAGGCAGGCAAGAAAGAGTTTTCAGCAATCATGAAAGTTCACTGAAAAAAGAAGCTCAAGCTGTCATGCGAGCAAAGAAAGTGAGGTGGATCTCTTTCAGAACTGAGATGCACAACAAGATTCCACATAAGGAGAACATTATCAAGATCACAAATGAAACAAGCACGATTTGAAAGAGGTTGTATACCTTTCTATGCCGTCCTTCAAAATGATATGAAGTGTTGAACTACTAATTGCAGCACCAGAATAGCTGTCGGGTGGAGCACCTCTTACACAATTGAAAACTGTGCTGCGAGATACTGACAGAAGAGCATCCAGACAACACCACTGCAGGAAAACAGAGGAATCAGTGTAAGAATCTTGTGGACCTGACCACCTGACCACAAAAACTTAAGGAGTTTGGAAAAAAAACTGCAGACAAGAGGTGGTCAAAGGTAGAAAACAAGCACACGATTACATAGTCAAAGGCTGAATCCCACAAATGGAAATCACAATTGCGACTAACTCAAGTCAATCCTGGCCTTCTTGCAGCTCTTTCAATCCTTCCCTACTAGTAATCTACCTCCTCTTCATCAACCTCCATGACAACAAGAAAAAGCTCATAATCACTCACCTTGAACCGGGCAACAACAGCTCGACGACTCCTTGCTAATAACCCTGTTCTCAGAAGATTTTCGACTCCATCAAGGAGAGCCTTGACTAGCTCATCCACCAATATTCCAGGTTGCGATAGTTCACTTATACAAAACGATTTTTGTGCTTGAATTGCTGCATAACCATGGGACAGTCCCAGAGGAGAGGCAGCTGCAGCTAAGGCACAGCACACAGATGATAGAGCTTCATATCCACCAAGTATAAGCTCTGCATCAACCTACCAGCAACATAACAGATCTTCAACCAAAAATTGACTTTGCAAAACATTTCAAGAGCGTGACAAAACCTTACTCATGGCAAGTACACCACACATCAACAAGGACGCAGGAACAAACCTCTGTGTCTATTCTCCTGAAAGTAGCGACTTCCCAGGCAAAAGACCAAAGAAACCTTTGAACTGACTCAGGAATTGCTCTGTTGACACTTGAATACCAGACACACGAATCAGCAACAGTGGTAATTGCAAGCACCTGCGAAAGACAGGAGCCATATTGTCATGAACTGAAAGCACTAAACACCGACAACGAGAACACCGAGAATGTTTTATGCACACCGCTTGCAATACGGAAGACGTCAAGCCTGCTGGCAGCCGTCGCTGGCTGGGTCCACCAAGTTTCCC
Organism: Anthoceros angustus; assembly: GCA_010909165.1. NCBI lineage: Eukaryota > Viridiplantae > Streptophyta > Anthocerotopsida > Anthocerotales > Anthocerotaceae > Anthoceros > Anthoceros angustus. The sequence goes on from VJWM01000219.1 coordinate 265,110, forward strand.
TGTCACAGATCCTGGTAGAGGAGCCAGAGTGGAGCCGCCATGTTCCCAGAAAATAAATGTCGACCTTCTTGCGTAAGCTAGAAGCTCATCCTGTCCAAGTTCCACTACTTTGGAATCATTTCAAATGCGGAGGATAAACACTATCGGAAGGGTTCTTGAAAGGTTCCCAAAACACCTCATTTGAACTTTTGTTACACATAGACCAAGAGGCGGAGGCCTTACAAAGGTGGACAGCAGGATATTAGCAACTTCCTCTGCAAATGAGCCGTTGGGGTCATGGCATTCCTGAAGAGATGTGTGTACAATGGCAGCACACGTCCTGTCAACTTTCTCTGACGAATCTTGCTGGCACTCCCTTACAAGACTCCACAGCAACACCAATATCTTTTCTGGCCGGTGAGTTGCCATGTATGCACGATGGTAGACCTCGGATGCCTGTTTTTCCACATACTGCCCAGACCAGGGTAACCCTTTAGAAAATTGATGACCACCCAATCAACAGGTGCCACAAAAACACGAGGCCATTACTTGTGAGTGCATGATCTGTAATTGAATCTCAAACAACCTGGAACCATCAGTGGTAACCAGCACCGTATTCAAGAAACTGGAGATCAGTGTAGGGAACAACACCTTCACTAGCATCAGCTGTTGAGGCTTGGATAGCACACCAACTGAAAGCATCCTGGCCCACCTCTCCCCTTCAGATTTCCATGAGTCAACATCGTCATCACTAAGCACCAGAGAGGCTGGCTTGTTTGAGCACAAAAATTCCTCAGCCATGGCACAAAGGCCCTCAAACATCCATGTCGAAGGGTTACACCTAACTTCAGTGCCTACATTCTGGGGTTGCAGCCAAGATAAGAGCATTCCATGCAAAATCCCTGCAAGCAGACAACTCAACTTACGATGTCATCACTATAAGCCCTCGTGCCCTAGTGTCCTTAATCAGTTATCCGTTGAAGAAACACAGCTACATCATGAAAGGACACACATGTTGAATAATTACCTCCCTGGATTAACAGATCTCGAGGGAATGATGACAAGAAGTAGGCAATCCTGCTCACAGGTATGTCGAAAGGTGACACAAGGGAACATGTAGCTCGAAGGAGGTGTCCACAAACTACGTCCATAACCAAAGTTCAAGATCATCAACCATCCTACGCAACATCTGCCTTACAACACCTCAATGAATCTATATGAGCTTCAACCTTGAGCTCGATATCTTGGATTGAAGTGGCGTCTGCTTGTGTCAACCATGAGCTTTAGACCTTCCATAAGTTCTTGAAGCTGCGGCTCATCACCAAGCTGTATGATCCCACCTTCACATGCCATGGACGATACAGGAACCAACTCCATCTGGTAGGTTTCATCCAGAAGGTGGCCTACAGCCACAACTTCAATCCATGAAGCCATTCCCATCAGACCTGCTCGGCATGGAGACTGCAACACAGCAGCATTGGCCAGGTGGAGCACAAAGCTTTGGCGTTTCCTGCAAGCATGGTGGGACTCAACTGCAGTTCACGATATCTCACTTTGGACAGTCCATGTGACGTTCACCCACATACCAACAACAAACATATGGCATTCTGCTTGTCCAAACCTGAACTGAAACGTCCTTGTATATGCCCTAAAGAAATTAGCTGCACTTTTAATCGTGTCTGAGCTATAGAGTCCCTTAGTTCCTGCCAGAAAAGAGCCACAACTTGTTGGCAAATTCAACCAAATCAGGCAGAAAAACAACCCGGGCAGGTCACTGAGCCGGATACTTTCGAACATGGACGGTGGTCAGAGAGCATGCAGAGGATCGCCAAATTTTTTTCATCTCACCAAAGTCCTTGTGATGAACCGAATCATTCAGTGCCTGAAGCAATGGTCCAAACACAAACTCCTCCTTAACATACGAAAACTCGACTGTACATTCTGGGCTGTTCTTGAAAAATGACTGCAAAACCAATTGCCGCACTGGTGCCAGTCTACTCTCAATTTGACGTTCAACATACTGTCACACAGATTAGAAGCCCTGGACTTGCAGAAGAAAAGAGAAGTTGCCACCCAAGCAAAGCCTGGCTGACATGGAGATGTTAAAAAGCTGCAAAGATAGGAGAAAAACATTATGCACCTTGTGGATTTTTGTGAGCAAATCCTTGCTGCCACAGTACTGAGACCCATGAAATGTCAAAACCCACATCAGAAGGCTGAATACGCTGATTGTGCTTTAGAGCCACTTCATGATCCGATGTCTCTGATGCCGACAATAACAAGGACATCTTTGGGAGGACAAGGAAAAGCATAAGCGTCTGTCAGAGATAGTTTGTCTGCACTAAGCTAAGTTAAGGAGTGATGACATCCTTGATTACCTGCAAATCCCAAGTGGCCTCAACAAGATGAGTGCCATATTCTTCCAGTGTATCGTACAACAGAAGAAATGCCTCCCATTTGCATTTTTTAAGATCTGTAGAAGCTCCAATCCCCAAAGACATTGCTTCCTTTTGTGCCCACTTCTCTCTTTTGTTCAAAGGCTGCACCCCGGCTGGAGGGTGATTCTTCTTCCCAGTTGAGGCCTGGTTCTGCTGAGAAGATTGAAGCAGTGTCGTCTGTGACGTCAGCACTGCTGAGAGCGCACGCTTTAAGAGGAACAGAGCTCTCTTCCTTATTGATGAATCTGAGTCCACCTAATTCCACCAGACAGAACTCAGCAGCAGTTGAAAAAAGGGAGCTAAACTACTGGGCAGATTGTTGTATCGGAGTGACTTACAAGCCCTGACTTTACAAATTCCCAGAAGTGTGGATCATTGCGAGCATCAAACTTTCGCCCACACTTGAAACTCAGAGCCAACTGATCCTCATCCTCCCTACCGAGGAGAAAATCAACCAGCTGCGCAATGGTTATATAAGCATCACGGCGTTCAAATACGCCCTGCGAAAGCAAAGATTTGCAAGCAAACCAAACTTCCTCGACAGCACATTGCCTACAGAAGAACCAATATTTCAGTGAGCTTCCAACAAAGGTAACTAGCGTAATGAAGAACTACAAAGCTGAAACGCTTCATCAGGTTCCAGCCAGGTCTGACAACTGATCTTAACAGCAGGTTTTCGAGAAGATAAACAGTATCACAGGCCAACATGAACCCTGGTCCTTCCGTCTATTGATGCTAGCAAAGGAATTGCCTTTGAAGTTGATGGACATACCCTGAATCCTCAGATTCGGAAGACCTAGCAGGTCGACAGCAGTCCCTAGGCACTTTTAGCAAGGCAGGAAGCAGTGAAAGAGAAGCACACTGCCGGAGAGATCCACTTGAGGTTTGAGAGAGCATTGCAATGGCGACTGGAAAGAAACCGCAAAAAAGAGCCTTGCAGAAGTGCCTAGCCATCAGACACTCCTCTTTTTGTCCATCTGTACAATCCTCGCCCCTCAAAAGTTCTGAAGCAGTATCTGACAGGGTAGCCAGCAACTGGCATGCAACTGGAACAGTGAACAGCTTGTTGTTTACATCAAGCAAGTCATTGTGAGCAGTTACATTTGATACACGTGCAACGGTGGTGGTTTCCAAGCCCCCCGTCCCTGAGATCCCATGGTTGAGAGACAAAAGGCAGAGAGGAACTACAGACTCCTGGATATAACTCCAGGCATTCCTCGTTGAAACTGCTTCAGCCAACATACTTACAACCTGCAGAGAAACAATCAGAGAATCTGATAAGAGAAAAAAAACCTACACTGTGACAGCAGGCAGTTTAGTGCTGCACACCTCAGCCTGCAGAAGAGACAAGTTCAGACTTGTGTTTTGCAACAGTGGTATCCACCAGGTAAAAAGAACCCGAGCTAAATCACTCGGTGCGCTTTCTGCAGCAGAGCGAGTTTTTGGGTAAAAGGTTGAATTATGATTTGGCATGATTCTCATTTTCTGCAAGAACTACAGAAGCCAATTAAACATGCACGAAAGAGCATAGGAAAATGCTATTTTGGAACTGTGAATGAACCAGGATGTTTGAGAAGATGCATCTGTGCAGCCATGTATCTCTTTGCCAGCTCCTCGTGGGCCTCAACTTGCACAGGCTGACAAACAGCACAACACGATCAGCACCACAGTTGACTATGTATGGCTCCGAAGTGCTTTGTTTTGTCCTGTTATGATTCAAACCGTATGCAAAGTTCAACAGCAATGATACATTGTTGGCCTGCTGGACAGTGTAGAGTCGTCGTGAAACCCATGAAATCAAGAAGAAATTCAGGCGACCCGGTTCATAGATCCAGACACGAAAAACATTGACCAGTGTTCCACAATTGCAAAACATTTCAAAAGCACAAGCATCGAATATCTTGAGAATGACTGTTCCAGAAACTGCACCCAGTACAAAAGGTCAGTCGAGCTGGCATAAGAGTGTCCACCAACCTCGATGGGCTGCTTAAAGGGCGCGTTGTCGAGGAGCTGTATGAGAAGCAGCGACGGACTGCAGCCGCTGGTGGCCTGCATGAGTGCGTCCAACAAACTCGGCACGCCATTTGCAGGCATTGTGGGAAGAACTTGCAGGACAGCAGCTGCGACTGCAGCTGCTGGAGTTGAGGAGGACGCAGACGCATACGCCATGACATCAATGTTGGTCAACGACGACTCAAAATCTTACTAAGAAGGAGCAATCCTGGGTGTGTCTCACAAATCCCTTGGCCCAGGGGGTGCGGGATGATCCATGCCAGCGCCTTTTGTAACCAAGAAGCCAACTGGAAAATGGGCTTCAGTATCCGGGAGCTGCATCGGAGAAAAGCGAATTGATTTCAGGTTTTTCTGCTCTCGAACATGAATTCTTCAATACCAGGCTCATGACTTCTGGTCAGTACCAGCAATGAGCTCAGACGCGCGTCTCAGACTTCTCCTGAGAGATTTGAACCAATGACACCACGGGCACGTTACACAGGCAGTAAAATCGCCACCCGAACGCGCCTAGAAGTTTGAATAGGTTCTTCCATGAGCGTGTCCGGGAGCGGAGCACTTTGTCAGCCGCGCTCAACTATAATTTTCTGCTGGATTGCAATTTCCATTCCATTATTCCATCTAGTGGTCTTTTTCTCTTCATAGCACACGCCCTGGACCCGCACACTTAGATGTGTCACACTTGGAGTTGGGTGACCACGGGAAGGTTTGAAATCATTTCCCAAATTCTTAAAGAGAACCCGGAGGTAAGTTATAGGTGATCTACAAAAACCTCATCTCCTGCACTCGTAGAGGTTCACAAAATTGGAGATTTTATTAAAACGAAGAGATGGAAATCCATGTACCCCGAACCGAGGGGACAACCATTAAAGGGCCAAGAGCCAGGGGGCCTAGCCCCACAAATGCCAACCCCCAAGCTACCTACGCCCCGATTATGTCGTGGTCGAGATGTGGAAAGGCCTATCTACAACTAGTCCCACAAATGCCAACCCCGACGCTACCTACGCCCCAATTATGTCGTGGTCGAGATGAGGAAAGGCCTATCTACAACTAGCCCCACAAATCGCTACGCTCCGATTATGTCGTGGTCCGAGATGAGAAAAAGCCTATCTACAACTGATACTGATGATGCCACGTCTCATGTGCTCATTGCCGTCCTGTAACTAGCTTTGGCCAGCGCCCTGAAGGGCGATGGATACCCGCTGTCGAAAGAAAGCACATGCCTCCGTCGTCCTAGCCCAGCACATGCCTCCGTCGTCCTAGCCCAGAGGGTTGAGGGACATATCAATGTAGGGGAATGGCTAGGGAGCACCTTGGAGCGGAAGGTGTGAAATGGGTAGGGTTAGCACTTCCCTAATATGGCTCTAAAGATGGCCCATCATATGTAGACTCGAGCAAGGAAGGGCGTTTAGTGGAGGTGCGCCCCTGGAGCTATAGTCGTGGTATATGAGCATGCTCATGAGAATTGACAATGAATTATGGAACATCATCCTTAGCGAACGAATATGAACGAAATGATTGAGAAAAGATTATCCTTTAGCCAGAAATATATTCAATCATTTTATTATATTAATATAACATTAGGTTTTCATTTTTCATTTTATTATAATAATATAATCTTATTTTTTTTCAATTTTTGTCCAGTTTGATGCTCCGTCTGTGGGGTTCATTGCCGTAGTCACCGTTCATTTACCAGTAACAATTCAGTAGAATTTCTAGACTGGACCGTTCAACTTAGAACTGAACTAGGTGGAACATAGTTGGTGCACATGAACGTGGAACTGGCAATTCGGAAGAGTCCTTAGAGGACAGGAAACAGTAAATGACCCAGTACTAGCTCAACCGGGCGGGGGCGCTAAGAGCCACCATGTGCTTCGCGGCTGGCTGCCGAGCCACCGTTTTCTGAGAGCGAACTTCCAATCCATTGCATCAGTGACCCAAGCGATGTTGAAAACTGGGCCAGGGGGACATGACGGCTTTCAGATCTCATGCTTGCATGACCCCAGTTTACGTCTACATTTCGCCGACCAGACCCTCCACCACCGGCTCCATTGCCAGCTGATTGAGCGGCAGCAGATGCTGGTGAAGGGAACCGGCTTTCTGGGGTAGCTCCGCTTCCTGGCACCTCATCTCCTTGTCTAACCCCAAATATTAGGTTCATTATGGCGGAAACGACGTTGTTGAAGTCCGGAATTTCACCAGATGAGCCACTAGAAAAACGCGCTCCCTGGATATCACAGCACCCAAAAAGGACGCAAGTAATAAGTCAACAACAGTCGCAAGTCAGCGATGTATACAGAAGTCCGGACAGCCACAACCTGCCCAGAAGTGGATCCACTGTGATGCAGCTGTTGCTGTATTGTGCTATGCAATTCTTCCGCAAGTCCGGACAAAGCAGCCTACACAAGAGGCAAGGAAGGCTTTTGAGATTGGTAAGTGGTTGCACAAACATGTACACTTCCAGAAACAGCACAATCTAGACGGACACGGGCATCGTCGTCTTCTTGGTCAAAAACCCCCTGATAAGAAGTTTGAAAACAGAGCAACATCCCCCTCCCCCGTTTGCATATGATGCTACAAGGGCACAGCCCAACTATTACTTTACCATACCTGTATATTTTCCCTGGCGGAAGGGCTTGTTGGATCCAGCGCAAGGGCTGCAACAAAGAACCACAAAGGAAAATAGCTGTTAGATGAATCTCCCACCAACTATCATTCCCTCTTTTTCAACCTCATGGCACTGCATCGGAAAAATATGAGAGGTTACACCAAGGAATGCGATCTGTACGGCTCAAAGCTATGAAGATCTGGAGACCATATCGGACCTTTTTGAAAACCATTTTGTATTGCCTCTAGGTAGCGCCCTTGAGTGAGATACACGGTACCCAATCTGCTGTAGGCTTTGCTGTAGGACGGATTGAGCTTTATGGCTGTGTTGCAGTCGGCAATTGCCTCCTTATAGAGTCCCATCTGGGTATGCGCTGCAGCTCTGTAAGGTAGAAGGCCCTTTAGGATGTATTTCATGCTACAACTCGTCGTCACACCTCAAAGGAGATGGAAAGTAGTGCATCTAACCTGTTGGAAAAGTATATAGCGTTCTTGGTCGACAGAGAGATGGCGAGAGTGTAGAGGTCGACGGCTTCACGGTATCGCTCAGATGACATCGCTGTATTACCTGCCAGCAGATGCCAACACCAGCAATGAGTTGACATTCTGGTCTACAACTGAAGTTGGCAGATGCTACGAACACACTTGCTCGAAATGCACCACCAAACACCTTGGATCTTATACGCTTCAGCTAATGCTTCTACTCGTTTGTTCCGCGCATGGACTCCTGCTGGCAGAAACTACAAAAGACGAACACAAGTCAGCTCAACTTCACGCCAGGCATGTCCTTCCCAGGGGGAGAGCATACACTTAGGTCCGATACAACCCATCACAGCTGCTTCAATCGGACGCAGTCGTTCAGCTCAGACTCTCGAATCAAACCGTAAACAAAACAAACGAAACGTGAGCCAGAACTCGCAAACACCAAAACCGTACATTAATTGCCCTCTCCAGAGTCTCCCTCGCATCTTGCAAGCGCCTATCATATTCAGCACTCCCTCTAGCAACACCTTCAAAATGGCTGGTACTCTCCAGGCCCTCCACGAATTCCTCAAACAAGCCGTCCAGAGTCGCATCATCTTCAGGCAAGACAAACCCACGCACCTGAGCCGCGCACCAGCGTGTGACCAGCAACAAAAACCGGTGAGGCCAAGGCAGCAGGAGGAGAAAACCTCACCTCCATCCCTCCCGTGCCCATTCCCCGCTACATCATCCTGCAGCAAACGAAACCGCCGACCTCCAACACAGTTAGCACTGAACCACGCAAGCTCCAACCTTTAAAACTCCTCACTCCCAGCTTCACAATTCACATGCCCGACCTGATTCCCAGCAGCACTATCACCCCCATCTCCGTCTGCAATCCCGCCCTGCCCCTGCCCCTGCCCCTTCTCCTTCCCCTTCCCCTTCCCCTTCCCGCCCCCAGCATCGGCAGCAGCGAAGAGTTGCGGCAAGGACGGAATCGGATCGTCGAGCCGCAGGCCACGGAGACTGAACGCATCCCGCAGGCACTCCTCCGCAACCTCCAGTCCCTCACGATCCCCTCCAGGTTCAGTCTCAACTGCAGCGCATGCAACGAGATTAGGTCAGGGCGCGGGTGCAGGCTCCTTGCGTTCGCTCCACGACGCGGTATGTGCCGCAGAGGCTTCCGATGCCCCCATCCGCAGCCGCGATGCGCAGGAATTGCAAGAAACCAAAATTCAGAGGCACAGCTGGGAGAAAGCGCACACCGGAATGGAGGAAGTCTAGAAAGGCGAGCACAATTCGCTGCGAGATCGGAGAGTTGGCGCGCAGAGGCTCCATGGCTCGGTGGTGCGTGCTCTGGTGTCAAAGCCGCGAAGCGGAATAAAAAGCTTGGTTTGACATGTTCAACATACACACATCTGTAGCGCATGTAAGTACATAAATAGCATAAATGTAACACGCTTCTTGTCATTTGTTTACATGCCTAGGTAGATGGTTCTTCCGCGAGACCTCGAGCTTAATCCTCATGGAATGGAGAAAATGGTGGGCACTAGACAATAGCATTGGTGGAGAAGGAATCGAATGCTCTCTCTTCCAGTTCCGTCCAGGACAAGCAGGCTGCTCTTCCAGACAAGCGGGCCGCGCTGGAAGAGCAGGAGGAGGCGTGGAGGAGGAGGAGGAGGAGGAGGAGGAGGTCGAGGAGGAGGGCGGCCATGAGCAGGCTGCTGCAGCACGACTACCAGGTAGCGGAGGTGGTAGGGAGCGGGGGGTTCTCGGTGGTGAGGAAGGGGGTGAGCAGGCACGACGGGAGCAGCGTGGTGGCCATCAAGACGCTCAAGAAGCAGCAAGGGCAGGGGTTGCAGCAGCAGCAGGGGCAGGGGCAGGGGCAGAGGGAGCATGAGGGGCCGGCGAGCAAGAAAGCGAGGGTGGGGGTGGGCGGGAGTGGGATGACGGTGTCGGAGGCGCTGGTGGCCAACGAGATTCTGGTGATGCAGCGGATAGTGGAGGAGGTGTCGCCCAATCCCAATGTGATCCACCTACTGGACGTGTACGAGGACGCGGGGGTGCACCTGGTGCTAGAGCTGTGCTCGGGGAGCTCTTCGACAGGATCGTGTCGCAGTCGCGCTACTCGGAGCGGGAGGCGGCGGCCGTGGTGCGCCAGATCGCCAACGGGCTCAGGAGCCTGCACGAGGCGCACATTGTGCACCGGGACCTCAAGCCCGAGAACTGCCTCTTCCTCACCTCCGACCCGGACTCCCCAGTGAAAATCATGGACTTCGGGCTCAGCCATGTCCAGCAGCTCACCAGCCCCATCGTGGGCATGTTCGGCTCCATCGACTATGTGGCGCCCGAGTCCCTGCTGCGCAAGCCCGTGCTGCCCGCTACCGATATGTGGTCGCTCGGGGTCATCCTCTACATTCTGCTGTGCGGGTATCCGCCCTTTCATGCGCGCACCAACCGGGAGAAGCAGGAGGCCATTCTTGCGGTAGGTACTCTTTTTGCTGCTTTCCTTCCTTCCTTCCTCCCTTCCGCTTGGGCTTGTTTCCTTCCCTCCAGCAAGAACAGGATTGCTTGCCTTGTGCGGTCGGTAGAGCCAGCATTGATGTCGGACTGGGACTGGGACTGGGACTGGGGTCCACCCCCAACTCTCTGCCTGCTTCATGTCAGGGTCGTTTTGACTTCACAGATCCTACGTGGGCCACGGTCTCCCGATCTGCCAAGGAGCTCATCTCCAGTTTGCTGGCGGTGGCTCCGCACCAGAGGCCCACAGCCCAGGAGGTGAGCAGCCCAGCCCAGCCCAATTTCCAATTCAATCCACCCAGCATTGCATTGCGTGATTGTGTGTAATCCCACGGTGGCCATGGCAGCTTCTGCAGCATCCCTGGGTGAGAGGGGAGGAGGCCAATCCGGAGCCGGTGGTGCCCCTCATATTCCAGCGCTTCCAGAAGTTCAATGCGCGCCGGAAGTTCCGGGCCGCGGTGCAGGCCAGCGTCATGAGCAACAAGCTGGTGGGCTCTGTGCGGACAAGCAACCTGAGAACCCTTGTGGGCTCCAAGGCTCTCAGCGCGGAGGAGCTGCGCAATCTGCACAAGCATTTCAAGGCCATGTACGTGAGCAGTCTCTTGCACCCACTGCCCTGCTCGTCACTGCCTTGCCCGCCTCCTCACATGCACAATGTTGCCTTGCTGCATCCAGATCAGGCAATGGCTCCAGCGTTTCTCTCAAGGAGTTCGTAGACGTGCTAAGGGCCATGAAGAAGGATGCGCTGGTGCCTCTGGCTCCTGACATCTTCAAGCTGTTTGACGTGAACCGGGACGGGTCGGTGGACATGAGGGAGATCATATGTGGCTTCTCTCCTCTCAAGAAGCCTGAAGGCGACGAGGCCCTGCGGTTATGCTTTCAGGTGGGGAATCTGCCCTCACCCTGGCCATTGCTAAGCTAGGACAGGAATTCTGGAGGGAACTCATGAACTGTGTCGTGGCTTGTGGCAGATGTACGATACGGATGGATCAGGAGCCATTTCCCGAGACGAGCTGGCCGCGATGCTCAGGGTATGTTCAGCAGATCCCTCTTCGATAATATGCTCCTCGGCACCTGTCGAATGCGCTGCTTGACCTCCAGACGATGCTGTTGCGGCTGCAGGCCTTGCCCGAGGTGTATCTACCACCTGATATAACGGAGCCTGGAAAACTGGATGAGATATTCGACCACATGGACGCCAATAACGATGGTCATGTAAGCTTTGACGAATTCAGAGACGCGATGCAGACCAATCACAAACTCAGAGAGGGACTCCTCTTTCCACTTGGCCAACCCTAGCCTGACCACAATTCTGCGGACTATCCTTGTAATGTTTGAACTCGTTGTCATTGTAATTCCCGCCCCCCAATATCACCTTTCCGGACAATTCCCCCATCGTTGCAAGGACCACGACGGAAATCTGTATGACAGGAAGGAGGCCAGGGTCCACAGGGAAAGCACTCCTAGCAGCTGAAGGACCGATAGAAGCGTCCTTAGAGACCCGTTGATGGCCAGGGTTTCCGCAGTGGTTTCAGCTCCCCTGAGGGAGAACACAAGCCCTGCCACCAGCTGCGCTGCCCTGTTCAACTGGTGCAGCCGATATACCTGGTGAACGAAGGCAGGCAGGACAGCCTTGTAAGGCATTTTCCCCGTGTACATACATACAGGATCAGCAAAGCAGGAACGATGAAGAGGTGAGAAAGCAACCTGGAAGATGACTGGCACAACGGGCCACGCCATGGAATTATTGGCCCTGGTGATCTGCTCCAACGATAGCTGGACAATCAGTCCGAGAATATATGGAAGCAGAGCGGCAGCCGCGGCCGGTCCCGTCCATGACCACACAACGGCCAGGGTCACCACCGGCAGAAGGACTCCTAATGCCAAAGACACAGCGGCGGACACCTTGTATCCCAGGGGTAAGGACGCGGCAACGGGAGGGAGGCTAATCTTGCTGTCGCTAATTCCTTGCTGGAGCTCGCTGGTGAACTTATCGGCAAGGTACAGAAACACCAACGCACCAGCGTAAAAGCAGGACTCCGTGAAAAAAAGGATGACGAAATCTGCAAGCCAGCGACTTCATCTTAGCGCCAAGTGCAACAAGAACAAGACCAGAAACGCGGCCTCGGATTGCGGCTACCTAACCTGTGAGCAGAGAGTCTTGAAGCAAGGCTTCGGAGATCTTCCTTAAGTACAAGGGCGGCAATACCACAGACGCCACCAAGGTGAGAGGCCCCAAAATCCACAGCAAACTTCTCCAACCCCTGGCAGCGGGAGATGTCTGGACACTCTCTGCTTGATCCAGTGCCTCCGTCGCAATCTCTGTGAGCGGGACGCCGGCTTGACGGAAGGACACCATTCCACTCTTCCCGTTGTAAGACAAGAAGTCTGCACCATCTGCACTTGGCGGGACGAAGCCATTCTCCGTTCCCCCTGGTACAGCACTACTAGATTCAAACGGGCTCTCAGCGCTTCTGTCCGGCAACTCCGATGTTATCGGAATCTGAGAAGCCAAGCAGAGAAGAGGCGGCCGGCGATATCTTCCCTGCCTCTTTCGGAGCCCAATTTTCAGAGCCCCACTCCCGATCCCAAGCCCCTGAATTCCAGCATTCTGCTGCGCAATTCTTTGCGCAAAGACGGTGGTAGGTCGCCATTGGCCAGCAGCGCCACCTGAAGTCCTTTGCAAGCTGCACACACAGTCAATTCGTTGAGCGCAGGCAAAAAGAAAGCAACAAGAGAAGCCAGCGGCAAGAATCCGATCACCTTAGTTTGGAAAAAGCTTGGCCTGGAAAGCAGCGGAGAGCCGAGGACTGCATGCCAGAGACGCTGTCAGCAGCGGCGTTGGTATCCACAGTGCCGGCAAATCCGCGAAGAGAAAGGGAGCCGATGCCGGCAGCGGTTGCCACGCTCATCGTGTCAACAGGACTATCTCCGCAAAAATGCGGGCTGTGAGAAGCAGCTTGCACAACCCTAGTATGTATATCTATGGTCTACCTGAGCTTGCTGTCTTGGGAGTTCCCTGTTTAGGAAGTCGGAAGTCGGCAGTCGGATAGTTTCTTTAACACGTCGACTCGTGTCCTGTACCTGGGTTTAGGGTACATTGATAGGTACATCAACACATGTACACTCCGACAAAACAGATTGCCCGATTTCCCACCGGTAATCACATGAACTCGTTTTCCAACATCTGCTTCAGAGTTTCTAATCTCACAATTACTGCCGGGTTCATCAAACTTTGAGCTTCCTTGATGAGAGTTCCTTGTTGTTGCGTTTTGTAGGCATCCAGCACAATCTGCACCCACTTCAACAATCGGTCCGGTTTCCTGCAACACAAAAGCCGCAACACAGAGTTACCACCAATACACCAGGAAAAACAGGTAAGGAAGCAAGGGTGGCTAGTGGCAGATGTCCCTACGTGTAAAGAGTATCACTCTCCTTTCCTTCGAGCTCATCGCCGGGTGAGAAAGCGTTGGTTAAGGCAGCCATCCGTTCCCTGGGATCTTCGATGGACAAAACATGGCGGATGATACGAACCTCCTTGGGTACAAGCCTTTGCATGTTACCTCTTGCAACCAGGTACAGGTGATACATGATATCTTTCACCTGACCAAACACAACAAATTCATCAACATTTACAGGTGGAAGACAAAATATTCTCGTAACCAGCTGAATTCACAGTGCTGCACACACACCTCATCCTTCATCATGGTCGACTCCTTCGCTGCAGCCCAAGCCTTGGTGATCATGAGCATCAGCGTTGAGTCGAGCTCCTGTTTTTTGGCGAGCTGGTCAATTTTCTTGGATGCAGCTTCCAGAGAGGGAGAATTCAGTATGTCGTCAAGCTTCATCTGCGCCACCTTAATAGCATGCTCATCTTCGGCAGCATGATCGTAGGCCTGGACAAAAGTCAGAATTTTGGTTGCAAGCGCCTGGAGTTCTGCCACGAGGTTACAAGAGAAGGGAGTGAGCATTGAGTTCAAGATCAGGACATGTCCTGAAAGACCATTGTCACCAGAGGCAACTGCAAGTACCTTCTCTTCGATTCAAATTCTTGTAGGCGGCTTCACACAGCGTTTTTAGATGTTGAAAGAACTCGGCTGTGAAGTCCTTCCGCCGTCGTGCCACAATGGCATCCAGTTCTGCGGCGTTTCCCTCTATTTCTGCAATAAGCTCGTCGTGTCTCATCATATCGTCATCAACCTGTGGCCAACTAGGTAGTAAGGGACAAGCAAGTTGCCCGCACAGCAGAGCGAGGATTCACTTCCCAGCATGACCTACCTCCTTGAGACGCCTTGCCAGCTTCAGCAGGTCTCCCTTTTTCTTGGGCTCCTCCTCCGTGTCAGCCCTGGTCTTGCACCTCTTGTAAAAGTGCGGCCGGATCTTGCTCCACTCCTCACTGAATGCAAGCAGTTTTCTCCATTCTTCTGGCTGAGGCCTGTCGACCATGAACACATCTATCAATTTATCACAAACCCTACTCATCTTGTACCCCTTCTCCAGCTCTATATCCTCCTCGTCCCCCTCCACATCCTGCTGGCTAGGCCTTTCCCGACTCGGCAGGTGCTCCACAGCAGGGGTCACAACGGGTGCTGTCTTGGCCTTAGGTTTCCGGCCCCGCTTCTTCTTCCCTGCCTGCTGCAATTCATCGCCGTCGGCACCCGTGTCTGTGGTGCGGGGAGTATCAGCAACTGCGGAAAGGAAGAGCCAAAACCACGATCAGGCAGAGGCTTTTCAGCATCAACACAAGGACACCAACGGACATCAAAACAAGTTGGAGCGGCACCATTGCAGACGATGAAATTCGGAGTGCGCGCTCGCCGGGTGTGCGACAGAGCAGCCCTGCTATGGCCTTGCCGCCACCAGGAAATGGCAGCGACATGCGCAGCTGCGCCATTGGCTCGGCTGCCGAGCTCCGGATCGCAGAAGGAGGCCGAGGCTGCGGGCGCGGCCGGGCACAGTCTCAGCAGAGCAGTTGCCGCCATCACAAAAGAGTGGATCCGCACGGGAAGAAAGCTGAAACCGAACGAAAGAAGTTTTGGCATGGAATAAAGGCTAATAGGTAATGCGTAAGGTAAAAATAATCTTCTGCAGGCTAATCGAGGCCCGCATCCTTGCTTCTACAAAAAGAATGAAGTGCCGTGAGCACCACAACAATCGCTTGTTTAATCACCCTGGTTTGGACAAGCCAGTATCTTGCGAGGCCCATTTCCGTGTGTTCACTCTTCTTGGGTCTCTACTGCTACCTAGATAACTCGAGGACCTAAAATGTACTTACAAATTTGCTACCTACTAGATATCTTCTTCCTGCCTGCCTGCACGCCTGCCTTTCTGCCTACAGGTTGAGAGGATCCGTTTCGGAATCATGCTCCTTCTCGATCGCCCAATTTTCCACAGGCTCTGCACACAAAGCATATCCAAAAAATGTCTCACTCACACCATCCTTCAGTCCATTTTGCTGAAGGCCAGGAAAGGCAGAAGTGAAATTACTGCTTCTTTGCTTCTCAGCAACTTGGTGGAGGCGGCGTTGGAGGACAGAAGCCATCAAGAGGAAGATGGAGCACATTCCAAACATGACGGTGATGGGAAAGGCATTGACCTGCATACATGGAACCAAGGAGGGCACATCATACAGCAAGTCCCAAGACAACGACGTGCTCCACCAAACTTTTCCATGGTAGAAACGGACATGACATAAACTGAAACTCTACACGAATGCTTACGTTGTACAAGACGATGCAAACAAAAATGTTGAGAGGAATCCGGAAGAAGTTCATGATAGTACTTCTCGACTCCTCTGGAATGTACTGTGATCGCATCTTCATGATGGATGGCCAGAAAATCCCAACACAAACCTCAAATACACAGAAACCCAGAAGCTGCAACTGCCCACCAGTGGTTATGCTGTGCCCTCTTGGAGTCTCTACCAGAAGCTGCAGACGACATACTCCACAGTGAGCAAAATCACAGCGTGTCAAAGAGGGAGAGAAGATAGGGGTGAGCAGAAGCATACACTGCTGATGATCACAGGGAGAAGGAGAGCTCCCGCGGAGATGAGGAAGATGATCTGCATGTACTCTTCAACCTTGAGAGATGCTCGTGCCATAAGGCGAGCTGCAAGGGAGCTACCGATCATGGAAGACAACATGAAGGTGGCAAAGATGAAGCCGTGCGGGATCTGCTGGCCCTCAAGGGGACTAAGAGCAGGTGTCCAAAGGAACACAAAGGTGTACATGGAGCCCTCGAAGAGAGACTGTATTGCGCCAAGGAGCGCAATCTTTTCATCTGCCACAACAAAGACATGACATTTGTAAGCCACCTGCGCATGACCAGCCCGGCACAATGCACAACGGTGGTGCATCCAGAGGGCAACACACACATACCAGAAGCGATGGCGGTTGCAGCTTGCTTGAACTGCATGAGGAGCGTCTTGCCCTCGGACGGATCCCCAAAGTTCTCAGGCCAGCTGTAAATGATCACGGACATGCCAATAGCGAGAACCACAGCCGCAGCGTCGAAGGGCGAGACGGGGCCGAAGCCAAAAGACGAGACGAGAGTGTTGGCCACCAGCCCAGCCAGAATAGCAGCCAGCCCATTCCCCAAAAAGATTGCCTTGGAGAAGGTGAGCGACAGCCAGTTGGCCTCATACCCCCTCTGCAAGGCAAGAACCGGGGAAAGGGTGAGGCCGGCAGATCCAGATCCGGGCCCAGATCTGGCATGCAATGCAAGAGCAGCCCTACTAGGAGCAGGAGGATTACTTTAAAATGCTCGGCCACGAGCCAGGACTCGAAGGCGGAGAAGAGCAGCGAGGTGGCAATGCCGCCCAGCACTCTCCCCAGCATGAGCACCCTGTAGACCGGGGAATGCTTGGTGAAACAGCTGAGGATGTAGGTGACGCAGTAGGTGATGCTGGCCCTCTTCCGCCCACTGCAAGCGCGCGGCGGCGGCGATGAGCAGACGCAGAGGCAGAGGCAGCAAGCAAATGAGGGGAATGGCCTCACTCACTATCTATCTGCAAGGGATCCGACCACGGTGCCGAAGAGCATGGAGGAGCCGAATCCGGCGATGAAGAGCCTCCCGATGTCGCCCTTGGTATACTTGTAGTGCGCGTAGAGCGCGTAGACGTAGGGCCCCTGCAGCCAGTCCCCCGCTACAGCCCACAGCCCACAACCCACAACATCAAACGCCAGATCCGCCGCATTGCACACACCACAGCCCAGCATTGCATTGCATCCCATTAGCCCAGCCCGCGCAAGAAGGGCCCGGCCCGCGTACCCATCATGAGCGAGTAAACCACCAGATAGTTGTTCTTGAAGGCGTTGAAGGCGGGGGTGGTGGAGATGCGATCCTTCACGCCCTTGCTGAGCTCCAGGCACGCCAGGACCGCCAGCTGCGCGCCGAACACGGCGTAGTAGTACACCTCCATGGCGGCAACTGGGGGGCTGGCCGGCTCCTGGCGCCGATCAGGCTGTGAGGGGCGGGGCCGGGGGCAGCAGGAGGAGGAGGAGCGGGGAGATGGCGGCGGCGGGAGATGGAGCAGGAGGGAGAAGCGGAGTCGGAGTGGCACCACACTCTCCGATCCGATCAGGCGCTGCTGCTGCTGCTGTTGCTGCTGATGCTGCTGCGGCTGCTGCGCATCATGGCTCCTCGGAGTCCAGCTGACAGCGGCTCCGTCAGTGCGGCCTCCTTCTTGTGGTAAGCGGCTCCGGCGGTTTTACCTCACCGCGCTAGCTAGGGGAGGCGCCAAGGGAACAGCCTGTTGCCCGCTACCGTCACGTTCGCGTGCCTGTCGTGCAGCTGTCACCGGAAGAGCAGGTCGGCCGCGAGCGACCGACACGCGCCGGGAACGGCAACGGGGAGGGGAACGGGTCACGCTCGGGGCTCCGTGCGACAACATTGCCTTACCCATCCCCCCACGTACGCTCCACGTACAGCCTCTTATTACATACTCTTTCACACTTTTCACAACTTCATTAACCATATGCTCGGAACATAAACCATGCTACGGCCCGCACTCCTAGTAACCGGAATCATCATCGCTGGGTACAACGTTATGAGCGTTTATGTGAAGCTTGTGAAGTTTTAAGAAGGGGACTCTTCTGACCAGCCCCTCTAGTCCTTACACCCTTGTTAGACTTTTTCTTGCATATTATTCTTTCATCTGAAAAATGGTATGCACTCCCTTGTTTTGAGAGCCTCCTATGTTTGAAGGCCTTCATATTCTGTAGGAACGCCCTTTTCTTCAACAAGGATATGCTTGTGCAAGGGATGCAAACTCAATAAGTTCTACTAAATACATCTAATTTCTCTTATCGCTGTAACAAGAACTCTCCTTGAATGGCTTTAAATATTCTTATGGTGGATGCTTCAAGTCTTGTGATGCTTCAAGTCTTATGTGATGTCACAAAAGTGAGTAAATAGGCCGGGCTTGTAGTGAACCCTAAACCCCATGCATAAGGTAGATTTGATAAAATGGAGCATGGTGTCCTAGCAGATAACCACTTCTCTATCAAAGGTAAATGATGGGTTGACGCCAAGGTGGCTGATGGAATGGCACATGCCTCTCAGCCACCAATAGGGCTCATGTTTAATAGGCAGTAGGCAGCAGGCATCTCGAATCACAGGTGTCCTTTCGGCTTTTCGGACAGTTTGGGCGTCAGCAACTCAGCAACCTCTTCCATGGGATTTAGTGGTCATCCAGTTATCAAGGCGACTTCTCGACTTAGCTGCCATGCAGCACGAAATATCTTTCGTTCGAGGAAACCCTGACACATCTAGCGAACACCTAGCAAACGGTCCAGGACAGAGAGTTCTGATATCGCAATTCCTGCCACAACTGTAATAAGAAGGGATACTGCCTGTCTACAGAAGCGTTTTAGGTCCGTGGCGTTGTGCTTGCACGAGTGCGTAGCCAAACAAAGGTTACATGTTTTTATTCTTAGACCTATTAGGCTTTGAGTCCATGGAAGTGCTTATGCACCGGAAAAGACACTTGTGAAACACAACTTGAGTACCGTACCCTCTGATGCATGGGTAATCAATCTAGCAAAACCCCTAGCTGGAGGATCACGTGATTGCCTGCAAAGGTGACTAGCTATAGTTCCAAGTCGCAGCATGCATTCTCATCAAACATCATATCCTCAAAAACATGCCCACGCCATCTACCTTCCTGAACGATGGCAAGAAAACACCATTGCTGCTGTCTAGTGGGACTGACTGCCCTGGTGCTTAAGTAGGCTCTGCTCCGAGTGACTCACCAGGCGGTCCATTCCTTCGAACCATTTCATCAACACCTCCCAGACTTCATACCACATACCGGAAGCAGGCAAAAGTGGGTAGTATCCTTACCTTCCTCCTGTTGCACCGCGCAGCCCTAAGAGATCAGCCAGACATGTTTACGCACTACAAGGTTAGTCACACACAGCCAGAGACCCTTTCCATGACAGCATACCAGGCAACGAGTCCCATGCAGAGACCCGAAACACCGAATCACAGTACACAGGGTATCTGCTGGACAGTGAAACCCATGCTGCAACATGCCCAGACGCTAACAGGCGTAGGCGTTTCCCCAGAAGATACTAAAACCAGGGATACTTTATCCGCTGGCCACAGCGCCAACATCTGCAACTCGGGGCTTTTTACTGCTGGGAGATTCCTGTGATAATGCAAACCTACACACAGTCACCAAAAAAAAAAAATCAGTAAGAGAAACAACAATTCGTCGTCACCCAGTTGCTTATTTGCGCGTTTATGAATTGCGAAGCCATCCTTACATACGCTGTTTCACAGACTAGGAAGCCTCACCTTTCAGCTCGTGCCTTCCTCTTCTCGATTTCTGCGGAATCAGATTTTACTTCCAGACCAAACCTTGCCGCACGAGCTTTCTTCTTCTCATCATCCAGAGCAGGTGATATTACCTTAACCTCCTTCCCTTGGACAGCACCAAACCTGTACCACATGGAAGCACATTTTACAATTCCAACCTGCAACCCTAATAGATTTGGCAGTTGAAGGCCAGTATGACAACAAAGGCACAACAAAGCGATCTGGCATGAAGTAACCAAGCACACACACTGTACCTTGCTGCTCGTGCTTTTCTCTTCTCAGACTCCGCTTCCTTCGAAGCAGGATTGCTGCTCTTTAGGCCTTCCTCCGTGCCACCGCTGTTAGCCCCAAATCTGTAAGCGTTGTATATTTTGTCAGCGGATCGACATGGTCAAGACGGACAAAGATAAGGCGTGGAATCCACAAGCCGGGGGAGTACGACAGCCAACCTTGCTGCTCGGATGTTACGCTTCTCAGACTCGGATATCTGCAACTCAAGGCCAAATCGTTCCGCTCGGCGTTGTTTCTTCTCCAGATCGGAAGAGGGAGTAACAGCAGAGGGACTCGTTCGTGTATCTTCATGCGATGCAGCAACCTCTACTGGGGCACCGCTGCAAGGTTCGGCGCCCTCATTCGACGGGGCGCTAGCAGTAGCATCCGCCAGTGTGTCCCCTGCTATGCTGGACTCGACGGGTTGATTTTCAGCCGCCTCCGCAGCTCCTAGTCTTGCAAGGACCAACTTCTTGGTCTTAGGGCTGATTTTCCTTTTGTCCAGATCCAATGGTATCGCAGGCACACCTTCTTCCAAAGACCTGCTAGGCTTCTCTTGCACCACCTCTGTTGAGGCAGGTTTGATGCCCCCGGAGTCCAACCCTACTGCGGTAGCCATAAAACCGTGTCCCACGAGGAAAACACAAGCCAAGCCTACAAGTCTCGGCAGAAACAAGGCAACGCACCACGCTCCACCTTCCCGGCCTCTGCAGAGACCTCTCACGTCGTCAGTCGGCAGAGAGCGTACACGCAGGCCCAGCTCACCGTCTAACCCTAATCTTGACGCGAGAAACAGCGGACCTACGCTCGTCGTCACACCCTTCAGGTACCGACAGAACTGTTGCTCCAGATATCGGACTTACAGAAGCTAGTAATACCCAAATAACAATAGAATTAACAATGCCCCCAGCTGTGTTTTGTGAGTGCAGCACGTTCTAAATTTATTTCCGTACCACTATGACGTTATATAGCTGCCCGACTTTGTACACGTGTTCGTTTCCTAGGTTTCTTTATTGTGAGATTTTAAGTTTATAACTCTCCTAGATAATTTTTTATACTAGGCACTTAGAATATCTTCAAGAATAACATATAGCCACCGCTGTTAAGCGAATACAATTAATAGAATTTCGAGCTTTACAAGCTTCAACAAAAACTAGCATAACCAAGTGATGGGATTGATAAGGCTTGATGAGGTCTCAAGTCTTTATATAGGGGAGAGAACATCTCAAGTTTAGAACTTACTATAAAAAGCAATACCCAACATAAGTCTAGAGTATTCTAAAATATTATTTGATAAAATAAAAATAATTATTTATAAATCATTAAATAGATTATATTTTCCAAACTATATAAGTGCATGTATAGTATTCAAAAAAGGATAAAAGCTTTGGCGATTTAAGTCTACCATATTATTCTATATCGAGGTAGCCAGATCCATTACTCGATCTCTTTCTATTTATAACTATAAGCCTACTTTTAACATATATAATCATGACATTATAGGAATCATAGGCAATTTTTAGATTCGGAGCATAATTGCTCCCTCTTGCACTAACCCTTGGGATCCCTTGTGTTGTCTTTCAAAGGTAGATGAGTTAACCCCCACCTCTTCTCTTTTAATGAAAACCATCATCTCTTTTTTTGCTACCTATTCAATTATGTACTTTCGAAGTACTACCAATAGCGTCCCTCACTACGCAGCCAGTAAGGAAGCGGCAAGTACTGGCTTCCTAGTGGTAGAGACTTGCATAACTCTAAGCGCTCTCAACCTCACGATGCAGCACTAGGCTCCAAGTAACCCGCTATCAACTGACGACTCGTAGGCCACCTCCTCAAGGTAGTGCTCTTTATTCATAGAATACACACTTGAGTCTGGCTATCTATACCAAACTGGCTATAGCCCTTGACTCAACGACGAGCTCACTAGCTAAAACAGCGTCTGTTTAGAAAGGGGTCTTGGAAAAAATCCCAACCCTATTTCGCCGGAAACTGAAGTTGGTTTGGTTTTTGTAGGTGTTCATCCATCGGTTTCGGGCATTCTCGGCTCCGGCACCACTTCCTGCCGAGTCATTTACTGTACCGGCGCCTTATACTCGAGTTCATGGCGATTTAGTCGTGTGATGAAGGGCCGATGACCTCATTGTTCCATAATTTCGTCATGTCCGTAGTTTCTGCATTTTGTGTGGTTTTTTATGTTTTTGTATACCAGGGGGGCCTAGGCGCGCATAAGTGCACACCTAAACGACGCTATGTGCAAACTTGTGCAGTACTTGCCAAGAGCGAAAATGATCTTCTAATGGGAAGCATGTCCTTTTTCGCGAGGATGTCTTAACTCCCGACAAAATAACAAGTAGCAGACATCGGCGGAGATTCACCTAGACCACTCTTATATACCTATCCTATGCCCTAATGCGACAAAGAACACCATATCCCCTTTTTATTCTTTACGGTGTTTCCGTCTCTTTCGACGGCGACCTAGTACCGGGTTATCATCAAACATGCCAGGGGGGCCCAACTAGGTGAACAAGTGCATGCACCAGGGGGCAAGGAGGTCGGAAACTGTCGCAGCTTACATCTAACAGCAACATCGCAATCATTACAGTGTTGGACGATACAAACATTTAGAGTTTTAGGGCTTTGCAGAATTCAGTGTAAACTTGTTTGCGCTAACCTTTCATTCATACTAGCCAATCCTGTGACTATACTCGCCTCAGAATTTTGGGACTTTTTCCTTAGACATTGGGACAATAATATCTTCTTTGGCTGATGCTCTTGATCCACGTCTAGTGCGAGAATGAGAGTGGCATGGTGCACTTAGAGGCGACCTCGCCAAACATCTCAAGATTCAAAAGATGCAAAAGGTTCTCACTACTAGTTCAAAGTTTTAACCACTAGAAAAGATGAGGTTAAGTAAAGATAAGAACATATCCACATTAGGGAGCTGCACAAAAAAGGTTGAAAACGTCGAAAGGAACCCTTTAAAACAATAAAAATATCAAAACAAATACAAAAAATTGTCAAAATTTGAAAGCAAGTGCGCGCACTTGCCTCAAAAAACTGGATTTTTTTGTAATTTTTTTAGGGGTGTTTAGGGTTTTTTTAGACTTTTTGCTCATTTTTTCTTTGGATGAACCGTCTGGGAATGCACTAGGAGGCATGAACCATTTGGGTTCATGCTCCCAAGCCCTTCTTGACCTTGGGTGCGCGCACTTGTGTGCACACTTGGGCCTCCTTGCCACAGTGCGCGCACCGGCATCCTGCCCAGTGCGCGCGGTGCGCGCACCGGCATCCTGCCGTGGTGCGCGCTGAAGTGCGCGCACCGGCATCCTGCCCAGTGCGCGCACAAGTGCGCGCACCGGCATCCTGCCCAGTGCGCGCGGTGCGCGCACCGGCATCCTGCCCACGGTGCACGCGCTGCGCGCACCGGCATCCTTGCCCCTGCGCTGCAAGTCGCTGCCTGCCCCTGGTGCATGCACAAGTGCGCGCACCGGCCGTCCTTGTCCTGGTGCACACAGGCCCCTTGCCGTGGTGCGCAATCATGTCGGTTGAAAAAGCCGACGAGAATGGGACTTTAGGTTTTGCCACGCTTGCAATCTACAATCTCAAATAACGTGTATCAAAACAATTATTCAAAAGGTTGCGGGTAACATGTCTGTGATATCAAAAAGCAGATTATAATGCGGATTTTTCAAGTGCAAGGGCCCAGCCAGTCCGTGTCGAAGGGTTTGAGAAACCCTAACGACTGTTCTAAGGTCTCCACAGCTCTTCATTTAGTGGTTGTAGCAATTCCTCTCTAATATGAGATTGCATGAAGCATGCAACACTACAGGACAGCTACTAATTAGCTTCTTACTTCTTTTGACTTTTCACCTTTCTATCTTGTTTCACTAGTGCCGTTACTCTCTCCCCCACTAGGAAGATGTCATTATCCTCAATGACCTCCAGTGTAACGTGAGATCATCCATGACCCTTGTTGCACATCTTCAAGTGAAACCCAGACAGGATCTGCATTACCATGAAGCAATTACCAGAACCTCTGGTACATAACCATGAACAGTAGGCGCTTCTCTCTCTGCCAGGAATTCAAGAATCTCCCGCAGTACATGAGGTCCGTGCTGAACCAGGATGACAAAATCCTTTCTGTTCATATCCTCACTCTTTTTCGAAATCATAAATGGTTTCAACAAAGAGACATGGAACACATTATGAGAGAAGATCCATTCAAGCAGTTGTAGTTGTAAGCCACATTTCCAATGCGCTGCAGAACTATCAAAGGTCCTCCATACTTAGGCCTAAACTTTGAAGTCAACCCTTGTGGTAGTGGAAAATTTTTCAATTTCACCCACACCTTGTCACCTACTTGAAATTCTGCCTCTTTCCTATGCCTGCCAGCAAATTTCTTTTGCCTTTCTTGAGCTTTGGCCAAAATCTTCTTAGCAACTTTATGACTAGCCTTCAATTGCTTTATAAACTCACAAGGTTCTCTTGTTGCTACTCAAACACTTCAGCATTCAACATGTAAATTATGTCCATTGCTTCATTACCTCTCATCTGAAAAGTTGTGTAGCCCGTGGAGCTATGTACAGTGTTATTATAACAAACCTCTGCATCCTCGAGATGTTCACTCCAGTATATAGTGTCGTAAGTATTCTTGGATTTTGTTCACCCTCTGTGTTGATCCATCTGTATTAGGGTGGTACCTTGTGCTCAAACATAATTGCACTGCTAAGCTCTTCATAAGCTGCTGCCCAAATTCTGCAGTGGATCTGGGATTCTATCACTCACAATCTATATAGGCAGTCCATGTAACACATATACATGCTTCTTGAACAACTGAGCAACTTCAAAAGCTTTCACTCACTTCTTGGTAGAGATTAAGTGTGCTTGCTTGTTGAACCTATCAACCACTATCATGATAGTTGTGTGTCCATTACTGGATGGTAATGGCATAATGAAATCCATTGACATACTTTTTCAGGGCCCACTCGGAATAGGCAAGAATTGCAACAAACCCCGCGGATTTGTCTGCTCTACCTTATCCTGCTAATAATCTACACAAGACTTAACATACTCTACATTATGCTTGTACGGGTGCATGCATGGATGGGTGTACCACTTAGAGTAATAATGCAAGTAACATCTTAAAAGTCTCACTTTTTGTCACTATGAGGAGGAACCTGTTGTATCTCCTAAACTACGAGTTCAATGAAGATAAAATACTATGAGCAGAATCAAATACGCATATCAAATATACCTAGCAAGTTTCAGCTCTATTGGAGAAGCAAAGAAGAAGAGAACGTTCGTCATATTGTTATACCATATGGATGTTCGTCTAAGACTCTCTAGGGAGCTCTTTGTTTTTCTTATCCGCTTCTACTCCAGGCTCCAAGTGTTGCAGGCACACACTAATCTGCAGGGCTAGAATATATTTATCACTGATGATTTAACCAAGTTGCAGGTCAAGATTAAGCAGGCCCAGATGCCTGCCTTCAGGGAGGCTCTTGCAGAAGGGAAAATCGCATTTTTTCATGGTGACTGCCTAATTATCAAGGATGCCTCACGTGACAAGGATGAGTTTCCGGTCTTATGAGGATCTGCGGCCCGCAAGGCCTACTCCGGGTGCGTCCTCATGCTAACAACTGTGTGGAATGCAAAGTTTGGGCAACCAATCCAAGAGAGCCGGAGGAAGAACGGGCTCGATTTTTTTTGGCTAAAAACAATTGAAGGGGATCATGCCGGGAATTTTCTGGAATTCGTGAAGCTGGAGTTGTAGGATACTATTAAGAAAGCATAGAGGGTATCCTGAAAAGCGAATTGACGACCCTCAAAGTAGACAGGAAGGCGTCAAAGGCGGTAGGGTGAGACTCGCCGTGGGCACCACACTATGCCTGTGGTGAAGGAAGAACAGACTACCATGGTAGGTCAGCGGACTCATGATGGGTCTCTAAAAAAGGAAATTAGGTTGGGGGATATCCACTATATATGCTCACCAATAGGGAATAAATAAATAGAGTTAATTAGAAGGTGATTAATTAGAGGTTGCAAATAGGATAGGGAAATAGGTAGTTTAGGTATGATTAGGAATTTTAGGATGTTGAACCAGATCGAGGGTTGGGAACTCTCCAGGTGGCAGCAATCCAAGGAGGGCAAAGTGTAGTTTGGGCAGCACCAACTCCCTCTTCGAACTGAGGTGTCCTCACTTCGCGAAGAGCTGAGACTGGAGCTGGACCGTAAGCACAAGAGGAGAGGAGAAAGCCGCCATCTCCCTCACCATCACCACCGCGGTTGAGTCGAGCGCAAAAGGGAGCTAGGCCCGCGAGCTGAAGAAGGAGAGGAAACCCTAGCCGGAGCAAGGAGAAGAAGAGGAAGGTGCCGAGCGCTGAGGAGCATTCTATGAGGTCAAGGAAGGTGTGGAGCCTGGTTGGGCACAAGTGCTAGAGGCGGTGGTTAAGGGCAGGAGGCGCGAGATTAGGGCACCCAGAACGTCGCAGCTGTGGGAATTAAGAGCGCAAGGAGGAACGCCCGACTACCTTACTGGCGGCGCCTTGCCCTGGGGAGGACCACAAGGAAGAAATTGGCAGCAGCTGGAGGGCGCACGCCAATACTAACGGTTGCAATTGTGTCACAGGCAGGGTTTGTTGCCAGTCGCGAGAAGGAGAAGCACTTGAGAACGAAGCCCTGAGGCTGCCGGAGGCTGGAATTGGGGAGTAATTCCTTCCACACTTTGAGCCCTTGGGAAGTAAGACGCCGCCATGCCTCGAGCAGGGAAAGGCAAGGGGAAGGAACCGCCCGCCAAGGGCTCGTCCTCAAGAGGAGGAAGAGGAAAGAAGGCGGCAGCGGAGGCTGCACCGCCAGGAGGAGGCAACTTCGAAATGCCTGGATGTAGCCATCTATCAGTTTCAATCCTGAGACGGTGAGACCCGACACGAAGATGACCCGTAATCATCCTCATTAGGCTTGAAAGACACATGGGTGCGAAGATAGAGAGGAAGCACAGGTTTCCCGGACTTGGAAACGATGCGAAAAAGCTTTGTGGGTCTTGACAGTGGGTAAGGGAGAGAGGAGACAATTATAGGACAAATAGGTAGTCAACAACAAAAAGGTAGGCAAATAGGTAGTCAAATAGGTAGGCATAGCTCACCAAACCAAACCAAACCAAACCAAACCAAACCAAACCAAACCAAACAAACCAAACCAAACCAAACCAAACCAAACTTGTCCAAACCAAACCAAACAAACCAAACAAACCAAACCAAACAAACCAAGTATACACCATGTAGCATCTAGCTAAGACCACGATCCGCACACTCCAAATCCAACTTCATTCCACCTCATCAATATATAGGCCAAACAAGTTTGGAGAAGATGGATTCCATGGCGGACTACCATATTGCTAGGTAAATCCAAGAGGCATGCCATGAGGTAGAGAAAAGCGATGATGGACGGACACAAGGTCCCGAAGGCATGCCATGAGGTAATAGTAGTACGATCAATGCATGATAATAGTAGTAATAGTAGTAGTAGTAGTAGTAGTAGTAGTAGTAGTGTAGTAGTACACGACTCTCCAAACGAAAACCTAATATTCCAGTTGAACAAAATCATACTTGGAAGTAATCGCAGGCATGAAAAGGGCCACCATCCCTGCGACCGCCCGCGCGAGAAAGAGGGGCACCGTGACGTGCGAGGGGCCGCGGCGTGGAGGGTGGAAGCAATGTGAGGTATATGGCATGTGCAGGAGAAGGAGCGTGGTGCTATGCTACCAGGCAACGACACCGGATCCCATCGGATGAATGGCCTGCACTAATTTATAAAATATTTTATCGCGGATGATTTAATTAAGATGTGTGTCACCCGGAGTCTCGCCGTGGAGGCTCAAGGGCGTGAAGATAGCATTTTTTCATGGTGACCGTCTTATTATTAAGGATGCCTCACGAATGCAGGATGGGTTTCCGGAGTTATGAGGTTCTGCGGCCCGCAAGGCCCACTCGGGGGGCATCCTTAGGATGGCCTCCTGGAATTGCAATGGATCTTTATGGGCACAACCAGGTGGTATGCTCCACCTTACAGCGGGCCACGACTTGATCTTTCTCACGGAAACTCACGAACACCAGGCCAGAAATCTCCCCACTTTTCCCAATTTCCTTTCCTTTTCTTTATTCAGGAATTATGTTTCTTCCAAGACACCCAAAGCTGCGGGTGGTGTGGCTTGCTTTTTCCGATCTTCTCTCTCACAATTCATCACTGTGGCAAGGGAGGACTCTTTGGCGAGAGTTTTGTGGATCGGGGTCTCGGCAATGATTCTTCCATCTAATCATTTATTCATAGCATGTTGCTATTTTCCACCTCGGGGTTCTCCCATGCAAAGGCCGCCCTCCTATGACATTTGAAGACCTTTGAAGATCTCATGCATTTTATGCCTCTTGGGATATCTTGTTGGTTGGAGACTTTAATGCTTGGACATCCTCGAGCAATCTCCTATCTATGCACGGATGACCAACAAAAGTTATTCCACTTGATCTTCGAGGTTGGCCTCGAGAAGGTCGATGATCCGCACTGGTTAATGTTTTGGCGGGGCTCTTCTCAACTGGTGGAGTCACACAACTATTTATTTTCAATGGACTTCCTCAATGGCACGGGAGTGAGAGGATTACCCACTATGCTCCTTGGTCAACTTCTGCCCTTGATTACGTCATTGGAGGCTTCCTTTCTTCTATTCACCAATTGCGGTCTCGACTTCAAGCCTCTTGAGTCGACCATGTCTTCATTCTTGGCATATATCCTATGACAAACGATGCTGCTCCAATCCCACAAGTCTTCTAGAGTCCACTTTTCCCTCAACCATCGCCTTGCTTCCCAATACTCCTCTCTTCTAAAAAGTCCTTGGCCATTCCTCTTGGCCTTCCCTTCTCCCAACAAGCCACGCTTTCACCGCCATGCTATCTTACGCATAAAATCTTTCCCCTAAACCTTGTCATCTGTCAAGCTCTCCAACACCGCTCCTCGCCACCCTTGGTTTGATGATGAATGCAAACGCCCGCCCATACTCATAAGTGCCTCCGTGCTCTCAATGTCCCATCCAAGTCTCATCATTCCCATGTACAAGGCAATTGTCAAGCCTTATAAGGCTCTTATTGCTCAAAAGTCCGCTTTTCCTCCCAGTGATCGCCTCTTGAGGCTTCTCGGAATCCCGGTGGCGCTTTTTGGAAGGAGTTTCCATTCTCATCGAACAATCTTATTGGAGGCCTCCCCGAGCTTATCAAGTATGTGCAAACTCTTCTTCCGGAATCCCTCCTCCTTAGGTCTCGATCCGGGATCAAGATGTTCACTCGACCTCATCCTCAGCCATCAACAACTCGGATCTGGGAGAGCCTCGACCGCAGATATCCCGGAGAACTTTTCTCATGCCTCCTTACTATTGCTCCTCCTTAGCGCTTTGTTCAATGAGGCTTTAGTCCATGGTTTTCTGAGGCATGGTGTTGGAATGACATCCATTCCATCTTCAAGACAGTGATCCAGCCCCAATTACGGTATATCATGGTTGAGTCCATCTTTGCAAAGATCTTTAGCGCTCTTGCAAATTCTCACTACTTCTTGGGCCGAGAATGTTGGATCGAGCACAGGCCAGTGGGTTTCGTCCGAGCGGAATACCCAGGATAACCTTTTCACTCTTATTGCTATTATCCAGGAGGCCAAGAGCAGGCGGAGGGATAACAAACATGTCTATGTTTGTTTTGTTGACTTCAAAAGAGCTTTCGACTCCATCTCCCGCGAGAAGCTCTTTGCCCGGTTTCATAGGTTGGGGATGCCTGCTCATCTTTTACATGCCATACAGGTTCTCTATGAAAAGGTGAAGGCAAAGATCCGCACTCCCTATGCTGCTTTTGACCTTTTGGATTTGCTTTGCAATTTGGGAGTGCGGCAGGGAGATCCATCTTCTCCCAACTTATTTGGCTTATTCATTGATGAGCTGGAGTCTTGGATTGCGGAGTCTGGGGACCCTGGCTGCCTCCTCTCCTTGGTATATATAGCTATTCTCCTGTATGCAGATGACATTGCTCTTTTGTCCCATTCTCCTGAGGGCCTCCAACAGCAACTAAACACATTGTCCCGCTTCTCCGCAGAGAGAGATTTGGAAGTGAACTTGAAGAAGACCAAGGTCATGTTTTTCAACCAACATCTGTCAGACAATTTGAAGTTCTTCTATAATGGTGAACTGTGGAGGTTGTTCGATCTTATGTCTACCTTGGAGGCACTCTCTATGGCCCAACACTCCGATGGAAGCTCTGCCTCTGCCGCATTGTCAAGGGTGTGGCATCTGCTTGTGGGGTTCGGAGACAGTGCTCTAGGATGCACATCAAGGACATCCCCACTCGAATGGCTCTTCAACACGTTGTTGTTCCTTGACTATGTATGCGAGTTTTGGGGACCCTATCTCCCTCGACGATGCAAGGTGGAGGAGATTCAACGTCCTTTCTTGACCCCATTGCATGTAAGAAGTCTCCCTTGCCATCTTTCTTGCGAGTTTGCCACTTTCCGCTTGAACTTGAGGGTCTATTTCGCCTAACCAACTTCCTATACCGCCTTTACTCTTTAGAAGAAGCCCATTCTAATCACCCCACCTCCACTCCCTCATACCTCCTTCTTGCATTCCAATCCTCCAGTTAGCCTCCTCGGGCAAGACTGTTGGTATGCTCGTCTTCTTCTGGTGGAGAAGTTTGGATTACATCGAGAGTCTTCCGCCCACCCCTCTTCAATTCCTTCCCCTCCTCGAATAAGTCCATCCGCCTTGATTTGCAGACTACCTATTTGTCGTATACCTGGTCTCCTATCTCTCCCTTACCTACTAAGCTAGAAACTTACAAACAACTTTTTCGTATCCTCTCCAACTCTGGGAAACCAATGCTTCCTCTCTATCTCCGCACCCATGTGTCCTTCAAGCTTAGGATGATTATGGGTCATCTTCGGGTGGGGTCCCACCATCTCAGGGTTGAGACTGATAGATGGCTACGTCCAAAGCCACCTAAGGAGACCCGAATATGCAGGTTATGCAACAGGGATGTTGAGACTGAGGAACACTTCGTTTTCCTGTGTCCCATATATGAAGATATCAGACATACATTTATCAATCTATTTTTACTGACCACTGGGTTTTCAATTTTCGACCCTATTATTGCGGAGTTTGCTTGAAACAAATGTGGAAATGAGGACCAACCAACTTCAACTTCTCAACTTGCGGATATTTGATTATGCCTCACAAGACTATTCTCCACTCATAATAGCAGTTAAATTTCATTCTAGTCTCTCTATATATGTCGGATCGGTCCATGACAAAATCCGTCCTTAGTGGACTTAAATAAAATTCTTCTTCTTCTTCTTCTTCTAGAGAGAGTTCTTTGCAAACTCTTCTTTCCCCTTTTCGGTCTCCAATTTTATGCATGCTAACAACGCATAGAACAACGACAATTTACTTTATTTAAGTCCACTGACTTGATTCGCCATGGCACTCATTTGATAGAGTTACACTAAGGGCATTATGACAATTAACCGCTATTCGAGTCTCGCTTGAAACTAGTCTTTGTGAAGCACAATCAAATATCCCAGTTGAAAAGTTGAATATGTTGCGTTCTTATTTCCCACATTTGTTTCAAGCAACCTCCGCAATAATAGGGTCGAAAAGAGAAAAACCCACCCCAAAGTGAAGACCAAGTCGTAAATAGATTGATAAACATCATGAATGGGACGGAGGAACACAAAGTGTTCTTCTCAACACCCTTGTTGCATAATGCAAATTGACTACCGGCTTTGGATGTAGCCATCTATCGCCTCAATCACGAGACCCAACACGAAGATGACCGTAATCATCCTCATTAGGCTTGAAAGACACATGGGTGCGAAGATAGAGAGGAAGCAGGTTTCCCGGACTTGGAAACGATGCGAAAAAGCTTGTAGGTCTTGACTTAGTGGGTAAGGGAGAGAGGAGACCGGTATAGGACAAATAGGTAGTCAACAACAAAAAGGTAGGCAAATAGGTAGTCAAATAGGTAGGCATAGCTCACCAAAACCAAATAAACCAAACCAAACCAAACCAAACCAAACTAAACCAAACCAAACCAAATAAACCAAACCAAACCAAACCAAACCAAACCAAACCAAACCAAACCAAACCAAACCAAACCCCCACCAAACCAAACCAAACCAAACCCCCACCACCACCCAGCACAACCACCTACTGGTCGCCTACATCTATCCACGATCTGCCTCCGATCCAACTTCATTCCACCTCATCAATATATAGGCCAAACAAGTTTGAGAAGATGGATTCCATGGCGGACTACCATATTGCTAGGTAAATCCAAGAGGCATGCCATGAGGTAGTGCACAAAAGCAGCATGGCGGACTCCCATATTACAAGGTAAATCAAGAGGCATGCCACGAGGGGCACCGATCTCCAAACGAAAACCTAATATTCCAGTTGAACAAAATCATACTTGGAAGTAATTGTCGTGCATGAAAAGGGCCACCATCCCCTGCGACCGCCCGCGAGAAAAGAGGGGCACCGTGACGTGCGAGGGGCCGCGGTGTGGAGGGTGGAAGCAATGTGTGAGGTATATGGCATGTGCAGGAGATGGAGCGTGGTGCGGTCATACCAGGGCAACGACACCGGATCCCATCAGATGACTCGCGCTGCACTGGTAGGCCAAACAAGTTTGGAAGATGGATTCCATGGCGGACTACCATATTGCTAGGTAAATCCAAGAGGCATGCCATGAGGTAGTGCAGTCAAAAGCGGCATGGCGGACTCCCATATTAGGTAAATCAAGAGGCATGCCACGAGGGGCACCGATCTCCAAACGAAAACCTAATATTCCGATGAACAAAATCATACTTGGAAGTAATTGTCGTGCATGAAAAGGGCCACCATCCTGCGCCGAGAAAGAGGGGCACCGTGACGTGCGAGGGCGCGGTGGAGGTGGAAGCAATGTGAGGTATATGGCATGTGCAACGGAGAAGGGCGTGGTGCGGTCATGCAGGGCAACGACACCGGATCCCATCCGGGCAGCCCACCCTTGCGCCGGGCTATGACACTCAAACGGACCTCCCCTCTTCGGCTGGCTGCGGCCTCCTTCTTGCCTAGCCACTTGACTCCTCGGCCTCGGCTCTAGACATAATACCGACCCCCCTCGGGAGTGCTTGCCGTCCCTTTCCGCTTTCGTCTCCGGCCTTTACACAGCCGTCTATCTTCTTTAGGCCTTATTTAGCTCGAGGCCTGCGAGGCAGACCAACCTCGGCGGCGGCGGGCTCAGCTCCACACATGGCGTTGTCGTGATAGCTCTATTCACAGCGGTGAGACCTGTGGCGGCGTTGCATGATGCGTTGAGAGAAAAGCCCACGGCCTCCCATAGGAGGAGGTTAGGCAAGGCCGTAGAGACTCGAAAATGGGTGCGAGTTCTGTCTTGGTTCTCTTTTCTTCGCTCTGCATACATAGTGGCCGCCTTTGGCGCCTTTCTTGCACCACCTACTTTCTCGAGGATATTATGCTTGAGAACCCGTTTTGGACTCCATAGACTTCGATCGGGCTCTACATCTTCCAAGGAGCGAGGGGCAAGAATAAAATCGAGAGGTTGTTCAAATCCTTCCAAGTTGATATCAAAGTTGCGATCAGGCTTCAAAAGAAATGCCACGAACTTAAAGCGGAGTTCAATTTCAAGCAACATTTTGAAACAAAATTGGGCCCAACAACTCGATTGTTGCACAAATGGGCGAAATTTCACATCGTGCGGATATTGTAGATCAACACCAAATTGCTTCCCTCAATAAGCAATTGCCTTCTTACCTTCAAAGGCCCCTCAATTAAAAGCAACCAACATCAATGATTGGACCAGAGAGTTTTCCACATTGACTCCCGTGGCCCTTCAAACAAGATATTATGCGCAAACTTCCAGAGTTAAATGTTTGGAGCTCAAATTCGTCAAGGAGAAGTGCATATGCAATGTCCATTTCAAAACTAATCAGATTGGCCAAAACAATTTTATGCGGAAGAAGTTGGCTGACTGTTGGTTCCTCCTCCTCAAGCGCGCCATCCTTGCCTTGAGAAGCCGTTGATCGCATTCTGAATCTCAAGCGGATCACGCTCCCTCAATCTTGAGTGGCGGGCTTGTCGAATTAACAGCGAAGTCATATCGATTCTTAGCCACGAAGCTCCATTTACGGGCATATCTTCCGAATGCTTGGGTGGTGGTAAGGACCATGCTCGTCCTTGATCTTTCTTATAGTTTCCATTCTCTCGGGATAGGCTCCAAGTCTTGCGACTAATCTCAGGCCATATTTATAGGAGATGATTTAACCAAGCTTCGGTGAAGACCAAGCAAGCTTTGATCACGCTTGAGGAGGCTCTGGGAAGACTTTCTTCCATGGAGATCGGTGATTGTCAAAGAGCCCTCCGAGTTCAACGGCTCTTGGCCTTATGAAGTCACTGCTTTGTGCCCACCCAGGAATCATCAAGATGGCTGGAATTGTAATGGATCTTTATGGGCACAACCGGTGGTATGCTCCACCTTCAGTGAGCCGACTTGATCTTCCTTACGGAAACTCCACACACGAAATCTTCCCACTTTTCCCAACTTCCATTCTTTTCTCTTTTGAATTATGTTTCTTCCAAGACACCCAAAGCTGCGGGTGGTGTGGCTTGCTTTTCGATCTTCTCTCTCTTCATCAGCAGGAGGACTCCTTGGCGAGGTTTTGTGGATCGAGGTCTCGGCAATGATTCTTCCATCTAAGTCATTTGTTCATAGCATGTTGCTATTTTCCACCTCGGTTCTCCCATGCAAAGGCCACCTCCTATGACATTTGAAGACCTTTGAAGATCTCATGTTTCATGCCCCAAGGAGATATCCTCTTGGTTGGAGACTTCAATGCTTGGACCTCCTAGCAATCTCCAATATATGCCCTACCATCACAAAAAGTTATTCCCTTGATCTTGGCCTCGAGAAGGTCGATGATCCGCACAGTTAATCTTTTGGCACTTCTCAACCTCGTGGAGTCACACACAACTTATTCATCTACAATGGACTTCCTCAATGGCCTGGGAGTGAGAGGATCACACACTATGCTCCATCAGGTCAACTTCCTGCTGTTTTGGATTACGTCATTGGACAAGCTTCCTTTCAGTCTTCTATTCACCAATTGCAGGTCTCTGACTTCAAACCTCTTGAGTGTGATCATGCCTTTCTTTCTTGGCATATCTCTTATGACAAACCGATGTCGCTCAATCCCACAAGTCTTCTAGAGTCGCTTTTCCCTCAATAAGCAATTGCCTTCTTACCTTCAAAGGCCCCTCAATTAAAAGCAACCAACATCAATGATTGGACCAGAGAGTTTTCCACATTGACTCCCGTGGCCCTTCAAACAAGATATTATGCGCAAACTTCCAGAGTTAAATGTTTGGAGCTCAAATTCGTCAAGGAGAAGTGCATATGCAATGTCCATTTCAAAACTAATCAGATTGGCCAAAACAATTTTATGCGGAAGAAGTTGGCTGACTGTTGGTTCCTCCTCCTCAAGCGCGCCATCCTTGCCTTGAGAAGCCGTTGATCGCATTCTGAATCTCAAGCGGATCACGCTCCCTCAATCTTGAGTGGCGGGCTTGTCGAATTAACAGCGAAGTCATATCGATTCTTAGCCACGAAGCTCCATTTACGGGCATATCTTCCGAATGCTTGGGTGGTGGTAAGGACCATGCTCGTCCTTGATCTTTCTTATAGTTTCCATTCTCTCGGGATAGGCTCCAAGTCTTGCGACTAATCTCAGGCCATATTTATAGGAGATGATTTAACCAAGCTTCGGTGAAGACCAAGCAAGCTTTGATCACGCTTGAGGAGGCTCTGGGAAGACTTTCTTCCATGGAGATCGGTGATTGTCAAAGAGCCCTCCGAGTTCAACGGCTCTTGGCCTTATGAAGTCACTGCTTTGTGCCCACCCAGGAATCATCAAGATGGCTTCTGGAATTGTAATGGATCTTTATGGGCACAACGGTGGATTACTCCAAAGGAACCGACTTGATCTTCCTTACGGAAACTCACGAACACCGGGCTAAATCCCACCCCAACTTCCTTCTTCTCTTTTGAATTATGTCTCTTCAACAAGGCTGCAATGGCGTGGCGATCTTCTCTCTCTTCATCATTGTCGCTGAGGACTCCTTGGCGAGGTCTTATGGATCAAGGTTACCATCCTTCCATCTAAGTCATTTGTTCATAGCATCGCTTTCCACCTCGGGTTCTCCGCTAAGAATATCTCTTTACGTTTCAAGACCTCTGAGATCTCATGTTTCATGCCCCAAGGAGATATCCTCTTGGTTGGAGACTTCAATGCTTGGACCTCAACAATCTCCTCGTCACCCGGTTTGATGATGAATGCAAAGCATATCCTTCCTCACAAGTGCCTCCGTGCTCTCAATGGCACAGGCGAGGATCACCCACTTTGCGCCTTGGTCAACTTCCTGCTTTATTCTTGATTACGTTCTAGGAGCCCTTTCTCTTGGGCATCAATTTTATGTTTCTAACTTCAAGCCTCTGAGTCACCATGCCTTCTTGTCTTGGCACATCTCGTGTCATAAGATAAACCATTCTACAATACCACAAGTCTCCAGAGCCCAATTCAACCAATCTCCTCTCTTTTGAAAAGATCCTTGGTATTCCTCCGTCTCTTCCTTCACCCCCAAACACGCTTTCACTTGCCATCTTCTTGTGCATCAAATCTTCCCTCCTAAACCTTGTCACCGTCAAGCTTTCCAACCGCTCCGTATTGGTTTGATGGCATGCAAACCCATACTCACAACTACCTTGAGCTCTCAAGGTTCCATCCAAGTCTCATCATTCCAACAAAATTGTCAAGCCTTATAAGGCTCTTATTGCTCAAAAGTGCATTCTTCTCCTCCAGTGATCGCCTCTTGAGGCTTCTCAGGAATCCTGGTGGTGCTTTTTGGAGGAGTTTCATTCCCATCAACTATCCAATGCGTCTCAGCTTATCAATATGTCCAAACTCTTCTTCCGAATGTCCTCCTCGATTAGTCTCAAGATCACAGGATCAAGATGGCTGGAATTGTAATGGATCTTTATGGGCACAAGGTGGATTGCTCCGGCTTTTAGCGACTTGATCTTCCTTACGGAAACTCACGACACGTAGACACCTCCCACCTTTCTTCCATTCTTTTCTCTTTTGAATTATGTCTCTTCAGGCACTGCGGTGGCGTCGCTTGTTTTTAGATCTTCTCTCTCTGATTTCATCAGTCGCTAGGAGGACTCCTTGGAGGGTCTTATGGATCAAGGTTTGCAACCATCCTTCCATCTAAGTCATTTGTTCATAGCATCTGCTACTTTCCACCTCGGGTTCTCATGCTAGGCCAACCTCTCTTGTCAAGACCTCAAGATCTCATGTTTCATGCCCCAAGGAGATATCCTCTTGGTTGGAGACTTCAATGCTTGGACCTCCTCGACAATCTCCTATCTCACGGATGATCGACATCAACTATTCGCTTGAGTGAGACTGGCTTGCAGAGAAGGTCGATGATCCGCACAGTTAATCTTTTCGGCGGGGCACTTCTCAACCTCGTGGAGTCATGGATTATTTAGCGGACTCTCTCAATGGCACAGGCGAGGATCACCCACTTTGCGCCTTGGTCAACTTCCTGCTTTATTCTTGATTACGTTCTAGGAGCCCTTTCTCTTGGGCATCAATTTTATGTTTCTAACTTCAAGCCTCTGAGTCACCATGCCTTCTTGTCTTGGCACATCTCGTGTCATAAGATAAACCATTCTACAATACCACAAGTCTCCAGAGCCCAATTCAACCAATCTCCTCTCTTTTGAAAAGATCCTTGGTATTCCTCCGTCTCTTCCTTCACCCCCAAACACGCTTTCACTTGCCATCTTCTTGTGCATCAAATCTTCCCTCCTAAACCTTGTCACCGTCAAGCTTTCCAACCGCTCCGTATTGGTTTGATGGCATGCAAACCCATACTCACAACTACCTTGAGCTCTCAAGGTTCCATCCAAGTCTCATCATTCCCATACAAAATTGTCAACCACAAAGCCCTTTCTTCAAAAATGCTTTCTTTTCCTCCCACGTGATCGTCTTGTCAAGCTCCAAGGAATCCACCTTTTGGAGGGTTTTCATTCCCATCAACTATCCAAGCACTCAGCTTATCAATATGTCCAAACTCTTTCTTTGAATCTATCCTCGATTAGGACCATGGATCCAAAGCTTTTCACTCGACCATCCTTACCGCCATCAATAACCTTAGATCTGGTAGAGCCCGACCACGAAGACATTCACACTTTTCTGTATGAAGTCCTATGGTGATTGCTCTTGTGATTCAGCGAGCTTTGGTCCATGGATTTCGATGGTGGTGGAATGACATCCATTCCATCTTCAAGACAGTGATCCACAGCTCGCCCAATTCTGTATATCATGGTTGAGTCCATTTTGCCAAGATCTTTAGCTCTTGGAAATTCTCACTACTTCTTGGGCGAGAATGTTGGATCGAGCACAGGCCAGTGGGTTTCGTCCGAGCGGAATACTCGGGATAATCTCTTCACTCTCATTGCTATTATCCAGGAGGCCAAGAGGGATAACAAACATGTTTATGTATGTTTTGTTGACTTCAAAAGCTTTCGACTCCATCTCCGAGAAGCTCTTTGCGGTTCATAGGTTGGGGATGCTGCTCATCTTTTACATGCCATAGGGTTCTCTATGAAAAGGTGAAGGCAAGATCCGCCTCCTATCTTGCTTTTGACCTTTTGGATTTGCTTTGCAACATGGGAGTCGCGAGAGATCCATCTTCTCCCAACCTATTTGGCCTATACATTGATGAGCTGGAATCTTGGATTGGTCAGGGATCCTGGTGCCTCCTCTCCTTGGTATATATAGCTATTCTCTTGTATGCATGACATTGCTCTTTTGTCCCATTCTCGAGGGCCTCCAACAACTAGACACATTGTCCACGCTTCTGTGCAAGAGATTTGGAAGTGAACTTGAAGAAGACCAAGGTCATGTTTTTCAACCGGATCATCGTTGACAATTTGAAGTTCTTCTACATGGTGAACCATGGAGGTTGTTCGATCTTATGTCTACCTAGGTGGCACTCTCTATGAACACTCCAATGGAAGCTCTGCCTCTGCTCGCATTGTCAAGGGTGTGGCATGCATGTGGGGTTCGGAGGCGGTGCTCTACATGCACATCAAGGACATCCCCGCAATGGCTCTTCAACTTGTTGTTCCTTGACTATGTATGCGGAGTTTTGGGGACCTCTCCTCGGCGTAGTGCAGGTGGAGGAGGTTCAAATCCTTCTTGACCCACATTGCATGTAAGTCATCCCCACCATCTTTCTTGCGAGTTTGCCACTTTTCCCTTGAACTTGAGGTCTATTTCTAACCAACTTCCTATACCGCCTTTACTCTAGAAGAAGCCCATTCTAACCACCCCACCTCCACTCCCTCATACCTCCTTCTTGCATTCCAATCATCCGAAGTTAGCCTCCTCGGAAACAAGACACTTGGTATGCTCGTCTTCTTCTGGCTGGAAGTTTGGATTACATCCAGAGTCTTCCGCCCACCCACCCCCAATTCCTTCCCCTCCTCGAATAAGTCCATCCGCCTTGAGCGACTACCTATTTGTCTTATACGGTCTCCTATCTCTCCCTTACCCACTAAGCTAGAAACTTACAAACAACTTTTTATCCTCTCCAACTCGAAACCAATGCTTCCTCTCTATCTCCGCACCATGTGTCCTTCAAGCTTAGGATGATTATGGGTCATCTTGGGTGGGGTCCCACCATCTCGGGGTTGAGGAGGCGATAGATGGCTCGTCAAAGCCACCTAAGGAGACCCGAATGCGGGTTATGCAACAGGATGTTGAGGGAGAACACTTTGTTTTCCTATGTCCCATATATGAAGATATCGGGCATACATTTATCAATCTATTTACAGATCTTCACTCGGGGTTTTCAATTTTCCGACCCTATTATTGCGAGTTTGCTTGAAACAAATGTGGAAATGAGGACCAACCAATTCAACTTCTCAACCTCGTGGAGTCATGGATTATTTAGCGGACTCTCTCAATGGCACAGGCGAGGATCACCCACTTTGCGCCTTGGTCAACTTCCTGCTTTATTCTTGATTACGTTCTAGGAGCCCTTTCTCTTGGGCATCAATTTTATGCATGCTAACAACTCCATAGAACGACAATTTACTTTATTTAAGTCCACTAAGGACTTCGTCATGGCACTCATTTGATAGAGTTACACTAAGGGCATTATGACAATTCGCTATTATCACCCTTCTGAAGCACAATCAAATATCCGCAGTTGAAAAGTTGAATATGTTGCGTTCTTATTTCCCACATTTGTTTCAAGCAACCTCCGCAATAATAGGGTGAAAAAACCCACCCCAAGAGATTTGGAGGTCAATCTCAGAAGACTAAGGTCATGTTCTTCAGCAGAGGGATCCTGCAACACAATCTCAAGTTCTATAACGGTGAACTTGTTCGATCTTATGTCTACAGGTGGAACTCTATGGCGACACTTGATGGAAGCTCTGCCTCCCCTCGCATTCTCAAGGGTGTGGCATGCTGTGGGGTTGAAGGCGGTGCTCTCGGATGCACATCAAGGACATCCCACTAATGGTTATTCAACACGGTGTGTTCCTTGCCTATGTATGCTTGAGTTTTGGGGACCTATCTCTCTCCCGATTGGTGCAAGGTGGAGGAGGTTGCATCCTTTCTTGAGTCCCACATTGCGTGCAAAGTCATCCCCTTCCATCTTCTTGCGAGTTTGCCACATTCCCTTGAGTGGATGGTCTATTTCGACCTTCTTCTACCTCTCATTAGAAGCCATTCGATCACCTCCCTCCCTCATACCTCCTTCTTGCTTCATCCTCCAGTTAGCCTCAGATAAGACTTGTTGGTATGCCTCCTCATCTTCTTCATGGTGGAAATTTGGTTTTGTCCAGAGTCTTCCCATCCTTTTCTTCTTGCCACCTCCTCCAAATAAGTCCATCCGCCTTGATTTGCGGACTACATACTTGTCTAACTTGGTCTCCTCTCTCCCTTACCCAAGCACTTAAATTCGTGTTTTATCCAATTAAACCATGCTCCTCTTTACCTTCGCACCCTGTCTTTCAAACTAAGGATGATTATGGGTCATCTTGGGTGGGGTCCCACCATCTCGGGGTTGAGGAGGCGATAGATGGCTCGTCCAAAGCCACCTAAGGAGACCCGAATGCGGGTTATGCAACAGGATGTTGAGGGAGAACACTTTGTTTTCCTATGTCCCATATATGAAGATATTAAATTTATCCCTCTATTTACAGATCTTCACTCGGGGTTTTCAATTTTCCGACCCTATTATTGCGAGTTTGCTTGAAACAAATGTGGGAAAGCGGACCAACCAACAAAGTTCAACTCGACTTACATAATGCCTCACTATTCTCGCTTGAGGCTTAAATTTCAATATCTTTTTTGTATGTCCAATCGTCCATGGCGAAATCCGTCCTTAGTGGACTTAAATAAAATTCTTCTTCTTCTTCTTCCATGAACTCCAGCTTAGCGCCCTTGGGCGGATCGATCTTGGGATGGGTGACCTCCGGAAGTCTCTTGCTCCCTTTTTCTATAAAATTCCTTTTATTTTAAACTATTACCATACGCAATTTTCATCATTCTCATTCTATTAGATCCTCTATGGTCATAATAGCAGTTAAATTTCATTCTAGTCTCTCTATATATGTGTCGGATCATGCGGAAATCCGTCCTTAGTGGACTTAAATAAAATTCTTCTTCTTCTTCTTCTTCTAGAGAGAGTTCTTTGCAAACTCTTCTTTCCCCTTTTTAGGTCTCCAATTTTATGCATGCTAACAACGCATAGAACAACGACAATTTACTTTATTTAAGTCCACTAAGGACTTCGTCATGGCACTCATTTGATAGAGTTACACTAAGGGCATTATGACAATTAACCGCTATTCGAGTCTCGCTTGAAACTAGTCGTGAAGCACAATCAAATATCCTGGCAGTTGAAAAGTTGAATATGTTGCGTTCTTATTTCCACATTTGTTTCAACCTCCGCAATAATAGGGTGAAAAACCCACCCCAAAGTGAAGACCAAGTCAGAATAGATTGATAAACATCATGAATGGGACGGAGGAACACAAAGTGTTCTTGATCTCAACACCCTTTTTTATAAGTAACTCCTTTTCGGCTTTGGATGTAGCCATCTCAATCGAGACAGACCCAACACGAAGATGACCCGTAATCATCCTCATTAGGCTTGAAAGACACATGGGTGCGAAGATAGAGGAAGCTTCCCGGACTTGGGCGATGCGCTTGTTTTGTCTCTTGACTTAGTGGGTAAGGGAGAGAGGAGACCGTATAGGACAAATAGGTAGTCAACAACAAAAGGTAGGCAAATGGGTAGTCAAATAGGTGGGCATAGCTCAAACCAAACCAAACCAAATAAACCAAACCAAACAAACCAAACCAAAAAACCAAAAAAAAAAAAAAAAAAAACCAAACCAAAAAAAACCAAACCAAATAAACCAAACCAAACCAAACCAAAAAAAAAAAAAAAAAAACCAAACCAAACCAAACCAAACCAAATAAACCAAACCAAATAAACCTGGTAAACCTTTCTCTTTATGCCAAGTGCCATGATACATCATACGATCGCACTCATGATCCAACTTCATTCCACCTCATCATATATAGGCCAAACAAGTTTGAGAAGATGGATTCCATGGCGGCTACCATATTGCTAGGTAAATCCAAGAGGCATGCCATGAGGTAGTGCAGTCAAAAGCAGCATGGCGGACTCCCATATTACAAGGTAATCAAGAGGCATGCCACGAGGGGCACCCCGATCTCCAAACGAAAACCTAATATTCCGTGAACAAAATCATACTTGGAAGTAATTGTCGTGCATGAAAAGGGCCACCATCCCTCGCGCGCGAGAAAAGAGGGGCACCGTGACGTGCGAGGCGCGCGTGTGGAGGTGGAAGCAATGTGGTATATGGCATGTGCAGAAGGAGCGTGGTGCGGTCATACCGCAACGACACCGGATCCCATCCGGCGCCCGGCCGCCCTTTTGCGGTCGACATCGGAGAGGATCCTCCGGAAGCGTGCTGCCTCATCTTTAATCATTAGCCGCAGGCGCTTTATTCTCCGACCTGGCTAAAGTTCACTCGCCAGAGACCCGGGCGGCGCCCTCCCATGCTTCAAACTCCGCTTTCGGCAACTCCCCTCCGTCTTTTTTACCACTCACTCGGCCGGCGGCCGGAGCCTTTGGTCCTAAATAGCTCATCTAGACAACTGGCCAGGCCGGGCTCGAGCCTCCACCCAGCATCCTCCCAGGTCCGCAGTCAGTGATTCAAAAGGCGGTGAGACCCAAGATGACCCGTAATCATCCTCATTAGGCTTGAAAGACACATGGGTGCGAAGATAGGAAGCAGGTTTCCCAGACTTGGAAACGATCGAAAAAGCTTGTAGGTCTTGACAGTGGGTGAGAGAGGAGACCGTATAGGACAAATAGGTAGTCAACAACAAAAAGGTAGGCAAATAGGTAGTCAAATAGGTGGCATAGCTCACAAACCAAACCAAACCAAACCAAACCAAACCAAACCAAACCAAACCAAACCAAACCAAACCAACAAACCAAACCAAACCAAACCAAACTCAAACCAAACCAAACCAAACAAACCAAACCAAACCAAACCAAACAAACCAAACCAAACAAACCAAACCAAACCAAACCAAACCAACCAAACCAAACAAACCAAACCAAACCCCAAACCCCTTTTTTTGGCACTCACATACCTCCACTTTCTTCCATGACAATGATCTCCCACATCACCACATCTCGCACATCCATCCAACTTCATTCCACCTCATCAATATATAGGCCAAACAAGTTTGGAAGATGGATTCCATGGCACTACCATATTGCTAGGTAAATCCAAGAGGCATGCCATGGTAGTGCGTCAAAAGCGCATGGACTCCCATATTACAAGGTAAATCAAGAGGCATGCCACGAGGCACGCTGATCTCCGAAAACCTAATATTCCGGTGAACAAAATCATACTTGGAAGTAATTGTCGTGCATGAAAAGGGCCACCATCCTCCGCCGCGCGAGAAAAGAGGGGCACCGTGACGTGCGAGGGCGCGCGTGTGGAGGGTGGAAGCAATGTGTGAGGTATATGCAAAGAAAGATCTTCTCCGAATTGAAATGGAGGTAAATGACTAATTACTTTTACTTTTGTTTGTAGTTATCGGAGAATCAAAACGAGTTGTTTTCACTCTTTGAGGTGAGTACTAAAGTTAAAAATAGATAAGTTTTATATATGAAGATATTAGGAATTTTTATCCCTCTATTTACCGACGATCTTCATTTCGTTTTCTCTTTTCGATCCTATTTACATGGGTGTTTGCTAAAGCAAATGGGAGAAGCGGACTCAACATTTTCAAGAGTTCAACATACGACATTATGTGTTCACGTCACTAGTTCTCGCCATTCATAGCGGTTAATTTTTCAATATACTTTCTTTGTATATGACATCAGGTCCCATGAAATCCGTCCTTAGTGGACTTAAATAAAATTCTTCTTCTTCTTCTTCCATCGAACTCCATGATTAGCGCCTTGGGCGGATCGATCGGGATGGGTGACCTCTCGTCCTTTTCTATAAAATTCCATTTTAAGCTCAACCTAACATCATTATTATCTCTGTAAATTATTCAATTTAAGCTATTATTAGAATTT
Source organism: Anthoceros angustus (assembly GCA_010909165.1). Lineage (NCBI taxonomy): Eukaryota > Viridiplantae > Streptophyta > Anthocerotopsida > Anthocerotales > Anthocerotaceae > Anthoceros > Anthoceros angustus. The sequence goes on from VJWM01000219.1 coordinate 310,014, forward strand.
CATTCTAGTCTCTCTATATATGTATGATCTGCCATGACAAAATCCGTCCTTAGTGGACTTAAATAAAATTCTTCTTCTTCTTCTTCTTCTTCTAGAGAGTTCTTTGCAAACTCTTCTTTCCCCGTCTCCAATTTTATGCATGCTAACAACCATAGAACAAACAATTTACTTTATTTAAGTCCACTAAGGACGGTTTCATGGCACTCATTTGATAGAGTTACACTAAGGGCATTATGACAATTAACGCTATTCGAGTCTCGCTTGACGAAATATTCAAATGATAATACATTTATCCGACCATACAATCAGCAGCTCAAAAGTACTATTCTCAAGAGACGGACGACCGTAACCATATTACACTCCATCTACTCCAATAGAATATGTGTGATTTAACCAAAAAATATTTTGATTAGAGCCTAATTACGACAAGGATGATGATAATCCTTTTATTGTGTAAAAGGATTGAAAACGAAATGATACGAGTGAAGTTACCGTAAGAGAGAGAGAAATGACATATAAGCCGGGTGGTATAGGCACCCGCCTAAACAGA